>CM052337.1:3014200-3120379 GCA_028455595.1 Lasioglossum vierecki | reverse complement strand
AAAAACAGTATCTCGCAGAGCAAGATTGCGCATCACAGGAAATCCTCTGGGCGGCCAATCAAGCAGCCATAAATCCCGCGCAAGTCAAAATCATCCGAAGAATGCCATCCGAAATGGTCGCCGAGTCGCGTCGTTGCCTTTCGAAGGGCCGTAAAAAGCAATTTCGAGGCGAAGCCCCGTCAGAGAGTTACCGGGCAGGTAAATATAAAATTTCCTCCGGTATTCCGCCGGTGTCCAAGTATTCGAGTCCGTGAGTATCGCTTCCGTCGTGTTGAAAGAGAGAGAGAGAGAGTTCGGTAGAAAGAGAAAGCTACAGAGAGCAGGTCCAAAAGAGAGAGGAAGAGAGAGAGAGAGAGAGAGAGAGGGGTCGTTGGGTGGGTTGAAAGCGGAGCCGCAGGTATCGAGCATAATTTTCCATCTCGCCCAGTAAATTGATCGGGGGGTTACGTCTCTCGGTTCTAGTCGGTTGTAAGAGAAAAGCGCTCTCTGTGCACAGAGAAAGAGGAATAGGGAGGGGGAGAGAGAGAGAGAAGGGTGTTTCTGCGAGCCGCTTATTATCGGGCTTCGTCGTTCGGTCACGCGAACCAGCTCGGGCTTATGTATCGTAGGACCAGGGCTGTCGAACGAGCTCGTTTGCGATCGGAGGAAGGAAGGAACGAACGAGAACGACTGTCGTTCCGTCCGCGTTTTCAATGAAAAATCGATCGGCCCGTTGAAAAACGCCCGTCGAGCTTGCTCGCACTCCGAGGAGACGTTACGTGCCGACCTTTTTCCGGAGCCGTTCCTCGCAGCCTTCGGTTCCAGGGGCAAAAAGGGTCCCCGTGGCTCTCCCCCTCCCCCTCCCCTCTCTCTCTCCCTCACTGCTCGTCCTTTCGTCCTGACTCTCCCCTCCTTTTACTCCTCCCTTTCTTTCCCCTCCCTCTTTCTCACTCGCGCTTTGTTCCCTTCTCGCTTTTTCTCCCCCTGAAACCTCCCTTCTCTCGCTCTCGCTCGCACACCCTCTCTTTCTCCGTGAAACTCTGCGCCTCTCCTCTCTCCTTTCCTAGTCGCACGCTCCGGGCAACTCTCGCACTCGACGAACGGGGCGAGTTCCCGAAATAATCGTGCGTATCGATCCCCACGCGGGGCGCGCAGGGTGAATTTATTCTCGTGCACGGGGAGAGAGAGAGAGCGCCGAGCGACTCGTACAAGCTCGCCTCGTTACTTAATCGTTCCGCGTTAGAAACGGAGGGTCTATAGCGTGGAAACTATAGCGGCACGTTCGCGACGCCATCGTCGTTGTTGTCGTCGTCGTCGACGTGGCCTCCGGTTGCCTCTATTCGTCGACGGAAAAAAATTCTCGCGGACTCGCTGGGCGGAAAGCAGAAGAAATGGGGGAGGGGGGTACCTGTATTAATTAGAAACAATGATGTCTATCCAAGTTCATATTGTATTAATTAGAAACAATGATGTTTCCGTTCAAATCCATATTGTATCAATTAGTCTATCACTGCAATTCACGATCAATAATATTGCGCAATATGCTTGATCGTGAATGGCAGTGAATGACCCTAATTATTAGGCCCGTTTGGGGGTTGGCTCGAACGCTGTTCGTTTTGTTGGCTTGACGACTCGGCGCTTTTAATAAGTTGAGATGATTTCTTCGATTCGTTTCCGGTGAACGAATCTGCAGCATTTCTGTTTACTCTTCGCTAATTGGGCTGAATGCCACTTGGAGAACAATAACGCCTGCCGGCGGGCTGTAGAGGAATTTTCATTCAGTGGGTGGCTCTTTTGACATTTTGAATGCCGAGAGGTCACCCGATTGTTTAGGTTTGCAAATTGATTCGTAACAACTGGATGACGCATGACGTTTTTCCGCGTTTTTTCCCCACGTTTTCGCGAGCCCTGCGAGGGTTAACTGCAGTTCCGGATACTATCGGTTCATAATCGTTCGAATTGTACATAAATATTTCTCCATATCGATCGTAGAGTTATAACAACAAATATATTATTGCTATCGGCGCATTGGTTCGATCAATTGTTATGTAAAATCACTTTTGTATATTACCATATTCACTTCAACGTTCCGATCATCTTACTTTAGATAATTTTTCAGAAATAATTTAATAAATATTAAATTTTCAAGAAAATTTCAAGAAATAACACTCACGTGTTTCAATGAATTTAAAAATTCTTCTTTTTCACAAGCAAGTAGTTAATTGTTTTCCTCAATCTAGTTTAACATGCAGTATAATAATTTACAGACAACAGCAATTCTCTAATTAATCTTGAAAATGATCCAAACGAAGATCGAGTCGTCGATTATTTAACGTTGGTAATTTGCAAAATTGCTTTATAGAATAAATTAAATTAAACGATCGAACCTTGCGCCGAAAACATTAACAATTCTACGTTGATAATGTGCAAATATTTAAACAATTCAATGTCGATAATGTTCAAATATTTAAACAATTATATGTTGATTAGATACTTACCCAACTCTATTTTCCGAATTGCCATCCAATTAAAGCGCACTCCGCCGATCGAAACGCGGTCGGACGAAGATCGAACGTCACCGATCGACGTTGATCGACATTACCAGGATCCAGATAGTCTTCTGGATCGGTCTGGCCGTCGTGACACACGGAAACGTCCACTCCTTGACCATTTCCGCGGCGCTATCTCCGGCAGTCGACGAAAACGAAGCGTGTTGCGAATCCCCTTGCTGATCTCTCTCTCTCTCTCTCTCTCTCTCTCTTTCTCTCTCTCGCGTGTTCTCGCGAACGATCGCAAACCAGTCGGGAACAAGTTTCGCCTGACCACAGAATCCTCTATCGCTGGAATTCCTCGGAGAAAAAGAGCAACGAAAACAAGAAGAGGAAAAAAAGAGAAGACAAACAGCGAAAAGCACGAACGTTTCTTTCACGTTTTCGCTTAGGCGAAGCGGTGTTTTTCGAGCGAGTTTTTCAGGATCGAATCTCGCGCGTGTTTCTCGCGGCGTATTGTTCGCGTTTTGTCCGCCGTCGCGGCGTATTGTGCTCATTGTTTAGAGGCGCAGAAGAGGGCAAGGAAATGCTGGGGAGTTGTCGAGGAGGATGCTTTTCTTCCTTTTATTTTTCTGTCGAAGCATGGGGGGAGAGGGACGAGCTGTCCAAACGCAGCTGGAAACACCTCGGCAAAGTGCTCTGATCAAATATTAATTTTCTGCGGACCCGTTGACAATAATTGCACCAACCATATAATTATAAATCTTCGTTCGTAGAAATCATTTGAATTACAAGAAGCGGGAAGACAGACCAAAACATTGGACATTCATTTAGTGTTGTTTCATCTGTAATGTAATTTATTTATTTATCGTTGTTCCCAAACAGAGCTGGGTAAAATAGCATTTTAAATAGTGAAGAGTAAATAATGCTTTTTATTTCAAAGTGTGCGTACAAGTTTAAAAATAAAATATTTTATTTGATGCAGTAATTTTCGAAGACAGTATTCTATTTTGAGAATATTGCAAATATTTAGATGTTATTGCTACAAATAAAGGTTCGAGTTTCATAAATTTATCTAATATATTAGTATTTATATAATAAGCACGATTTCTTCTTTGAATTTTTCTTCTTTCAAAGAAAGAATCTTTGAAAAAAATATTTGATCATCCATAAGTGGTTTGGCTTCTGAGAGTTAACACTCTGAATAAAACATTTTTTTTTACAGTGTCAAAGACGAAAAATAAATGTTTCACTATCGTAATTGTATTTTTTTAAATGTAAAATATTAAATAGTATTTGAAATATTTATTTTGCCAAATATAGTAGCCAGCTGTGTTTTCAAAGAATTATTTAACCGTAATTCGTTCAGTATTAAAGTTGTTTCGCTGGTCAGACGTCGTTCGTCAATTAATGGCGATGGGTTAATGACGTTAATCAGATTTAATCTTATTTAATCGTGTCAGAGGTTCGCCGAGTGGATCAAAACGAATAAGATTTATGGACAGCGATCTACCTACTCTCAATTTGATCAGTTTTTAAATCCTAGCTTTTTTATTCCTGTTTTGACACGTTTTTTCCCACGGTATTATAGTTTCTTTTCGCTTTATGGAGGCAAGAGAGGTTTGCCATGGAATTCTTTGTGTCGAGAAAAAGTCAGGAAAGAATTTTCCCTTGTACTTAATACTCGCAGACAGTTCTTCGCAATCGTCGGTATTCGCGTTCCTGCAGAAGTGGAGCAATTGATGTAGGTAGCACTCGTGATGCATCGAATTGTAAACGCTCCTCGCACGCATGGGACGTTTATCAGCTTGAATCCGAAGATGTTTGCAACGAAGTTCGCCCATAAATTTGTTACGTGATATACAGTGACTCTCGCTACTATTCGAACACTCTTGAATCTATTTTTCGACAATGTAAACGCGACACCAAATGGAACGAACATTTGAAAGAATTGAAGAATACAGTAAAGTCGCCTTCACTGTCGCCTGCCTACCCCGTTCGTTGTCATGCTGTCCTTCTCTACGTTCGGCTTTCTTTTGAACTCTCAGCGCGGTAGACGCAGACGCTGTTGGACAGTAAACGCGACTTCACTATATACCAATCCGATCAGAACCAAAAGTGGCATCCACTATTTTCAATAAAAACACATTTTTTTCATTAAGAATTTTTTCATTAAGACGTATGGCAAAATAGCTTTGCAGAGTAAGACGTGCTCTCCAAGATGCACACGATAACGGCGCAATGGCAATTGTTTCGGTCAGTCTCGCTCTTCTCGAGGAAAAAAAATGCGCAGCACAGCTATTACTGTTAGGCCGTTAACGAACCCTTTAAACGACGCGCGGCGTAGTCGTAACGCGCGGTTTCCCGTAAACATGTAATTATTTCAAACATATTAGAGAGTTCGCTTCTCGACCCGTGCGCAGCCAGTAGCGAGCGGAATGTACATATATCCGCGTCGGTATCGCGAAGATCGGTTATCTAATTATCATACGGTCCGCGCGTGGATCACGCGATCGCTGGAGACGATTTAATTCGCGCCCGTTGCAATTATCGTCGGTTGAGGTTCGAAACTGGAGCCATTGTAGATCGGTATGATTCCCCTTAACCTCTCGGACATCGCTAAACCGATTGGGAGGGCTGTTTAAAAATTGATTACAGTAGCTAGAATGATTTAACGCAACGTGCTTTCATTGGTATATTATTGCGAAAGGTTTACTGTACTCCGATTTTGATGAAATTTAAATATCTTATAATTTTCGACATTTCGCAAAAAACTATTGCTAATACTGTATTGAATTTTCTGTATTCTTTAAAATTGAAAGCTTACCTTATACAGTGACCCTGTTTTCTCGCTCATCCCCACAACGTATTTACAAAAATAAAAGCAAACAGTTTACGTTGCCCACGGAGCGCGCAAGGATACAGAATATTCGATACAGTATTAGCAATAGCTTTTTACGAATATCTCGAAAACAAAAAGTGACTCCCTACAACGGAAAAGGAAAAAGTTGTTTGAAACGTCGAAATCTATAACATATTTAAATTTCATCAAAATCGGAGGATAGTCCTTCTTCTTTTAGCTGAGAAAGCTCATTGAAGATGTTCCTACATCGTCCAAAAATTATTCGAAATAGTTTGTTCATTTGAATGATAAATTTTGTTACAGTTATCGATATGTAGAATATAGCTGACGTACACTAAAATGTACGTTTCCTTCAGCTATTATATCAAGACATGAAGAAGCATCCTATCTGTTTGTCCCTGGTAATAACATAACTATTAAATTGTGAAATAACGTTACAATAGTTAGTCTCACTCTCTCTCGCTCGTTCCACACTCGTCTCCTTTAATGATTCACCTGATCGATTTTTATTTGATTTTATCGTATCAGACCTCCGATCGCGATTCGACGATTGTCGAGGCGCGTAAATTTCTCTAGTTTTATCTTTTTCCATCACTCTCTCTCCCTCTCTCCCCCTCGTTATCTATCCGGCCGATATTCAATAATACCGTGTCAAGCCGTGAACATCGAGAACGTCAGAAACGAATGAAACCGAGCCTCCGAAACCGTTCCGGTGAATTCGACTATCAGCGTGTCCGTGGCCCCGATAAGCCGCTAGATAATTGATTAATTAATCTTAATCAAAATAGATTGCGCCTCGCGACGCATAAGGACGTGAACCGACGTACTTTCACGGTGATTAATCCAACCGGGACGGTAATCATTCCGGGATAGCATTGTGCGCCCGCCACCTCCCTTTGTCCCGAGACGCGTCCCGGAAAATTGAAAAACTGTGGGAAAATTGTACTTTTCGACCGGCAAACTGGAATGCTGAATTAAATGTTGGCCCCCCTGTGCCTTTTCTTTCTTACCGCTCTAATATTCGCAACCATTGAACGCCAGCTTCCATCCGTAGATTTATGATTCCATTGTAGACTTGCGAGATTCTACAACAATTTGAATTTGTACGAAGGGGTTTATTTGCTTCTTCGTTTCTTCGAGGAATTTCAAAATTAGTTCTGAAGAGAATGAATATTATTTTTTCAACTTGTTAAACACGTTAAGAGAGAAAATGAAATTTTATTTTACTCGAGTTTGTTGGAATTTAGGTGAAAAATTTTTATTTTGATAGAAGATGATTGAAAATTACGATTAATATAAAATCTAATTATTAATCGTAGCTGAATCCATTGATTAATGAATAAGACAGGAATCAGAAGTTGTAATCAATGTTCGTGATCGATTTAGTAATTATTAATCACGATTACATTTCCGATTGTGATTCAACGTGTACTTTTGCTGTAACAACAATACTGTTATTAGAATTATATAGAACAAGTTACTTATTTCTTTTTAATGTAAATTAATTTAGTGTAAACACATAACGAAAGTCGTACAATTTTCGACGATATGTACATTACGGATCTATATAAAATACAATTGATTTGAATCGATTATATCATTGAATCATTCACAAATTACTGATTAACGATTGCAAATTACAGAAGGTAATCGTGATTACCGATTTATCCGAACGGTGATCGACTGATTAACGATTACAGTTATTAAGCAATTACATTTAACCGTTATGCAGTCAACAAAAATGTTCAGATTATTTAAAACCTTTCTATACTTAACATGATCATGCAAATTCTCATTATAAAACTATAATTCTCATCTTATATTAGTTAGTAACGTATGGCCAGTCGAAGAAATCGTGTAATATATTTTAGAGGAACATTAACATTAATTGTTAAAAGAAATACAGTAAATGCTTCCTACGCAAGGATGAAATAATCTTTTACAGAAATCGATTACAAAAGAATTCTTTACTGTCCCACTTTGTTTGGGACTTAGATAAAATTTGATTACATAAAATGCAAAAGAATATTACATTTTATGTAATAAAGTCTTGAATTTAAAGAAAGAGGGGGGGGGGAAGAATTTATTTGCACAGCTAATAAAAACGCGATCTTAGTGGAGAGTTTTCCGCGAGGGAGAAACGTTTGCTAGTTTCGCCAAGGTTTATCCGAAGTCTCGTCCGTTCGTCTTGGCGTGGTCTCTCGTCGAGGCGTGCCCCGTTTCAGCAAACGTCGCGTCTGTGTACGCGATTCGGCGTGATTTTAAACCCGAGTCGCGTTCCCGGTACATACATCCTCGTTTATTACGAGTTCCGTGCGTGCACGAGTGAGCTGCTACGAGAGAGAGAGAGAGAGAGAGAGAGAGAGAGAGAGAGAGAGAGAGAGAGGCGCGAACGCGGTCTCCCAGTTTGCCTGGCCACCTCCTCCCGCTCTGCCATTGTTCCATTGTACCGTGTAATATCCGTCAGCGTTATCTCGAGCTTCCGTGGATAGCGGTAAGGTCAATATTAAAACGCACAAGTAATCATCGAACGACGCAGAGAGCGACGCGTGGTCCGCCATAGCAATCTCGCTCGGACGCGTAAAAACCGCGACTGAGTTTCGTTGCGACTCTTACGAGAACCTGGATAGAAAAAGGCCAACGGAGAATTCTGAGACCAAGAACTTTCTTCCCCTGTCATTTCATTTTTCTCCGTTTTTTTTTCAATGGGGAAGCAACTGGAATAGCTTAGATATTTTTAGAAAAGATTTATTGAGAGCCTCGAAGATAGTGTATCAAAAAATTGCATTTTATTCACGGTAGACGCAATCATAAAAAACAATGTCGGTAAGCGATCATTGTCCACGCAGAACACAGGCTGTTGGACGGTAATCGCGACTTTACTGCACTCGCAGTTTAGTCGCGACTTTTTAGTCGACTGAATTTACAGATTACATATGTTTAGCAATGTTCGACGATGTTAATGAAAAGCCTTTGGCATTTATTTATTTATTATTTTGTATCTGTTTGGAAGTATTTATATAGGGTACCAAGTGTTAATACAAATTTATACGATTTCCTCTAGTAATTGGATCACCTTCTCCACCTACTAGACACCGGAAAATAATCTGGAAAAGGTTTTCGTCTGGTAACGACCATCCCGAGCGGAAACAAAAGTCCTGCACCGATGGCGAGTATGTTCGTTTTCACAAAAATTTTGAGCCTGAGGCGTCGCGCTGCGACATCAATGGTGGCCCTCGCGATATACCAGCCGCCGACGATAATCGAATTCGCCTATAGAACGCTTCTAACGATGTCTATCGAATCATTATAACATTAGATGTCGCCCGGCGGGTCGCGCGGAAAGGGGAGAAATGCGTTTACACCGGAGCTGTCGCGTGATCGATACCAGCCCGAGTGCCACCGCGTGCGATAGCTAGCCAAGTTAGCTACCACCTCCGATAGCTCATTCCCTCTCTCTCTCTCTCTCTCTCGCTTGCTCGCAAGCTCGCGTGCCCTAAAAACTAGGAATCGGCTGGCTCGGGACACGAACCGATGAGGGAGCTAAGGGCAGAACGATTCTGTTGGTCGGTTTCTTAGGAGACAGCGCTGGTAATTGCCACGAAGGGGATGGCTGATTGTCTCCCCTTAAAATAGCGTCCCACCGGACGCAGATCGATGCAGCAGGATTTGGGTTATCGTATGGGTTCGTCGAATACCGAATTAATTCGAAAATAATGTTTCTCTTACCTGCGAACGACAAATTCAAACGTTCCGCCTGTAAAGGGGAACCAGCCTTTCACGACTGGACGAGATATCTCGCTTCCATGATGTCGAGGGAACGATGCTGTCGTCGAAGATATCTCGTCACGTGAAATATCTAGTGTACTACATTATTACTGGATGTTCATGCAATTTTCAATTTTTCTAGATGAATTTTAATCCTTCGGTGCATCATTTCTTTTTAGTTGGGATGAATTGAGAGTAGGTCAGATTTTGTGTTTTATTTGAGGGAAAGATATTGAAAAAAGAAATTAGAGAGAACATTTTCAGAAAAATAAACGTAAATAAACATAGTAAGAAAACACATTATTAGTTTACTATGTACCAGATGTGATACACTATATAACAATGATAAAATATATAGCAGAGTTAAGAAAATGAAAGAAAATTCCATTTAACGCTTAATTATTTTTATTCGTTACTTAATTTATTGACCCGCGCCGAGGTCTTCGATTACTCAAGTATATTCAAGCTCGTGGAGCAACCTGGCAACCAAAAAGTAACCCGACCAAGAAAGCATTTTGATGATCAATTTGAATTCTCCGATTCCATTATTCCTAATTAAATCACTGAAAAATTTACGGAACTTGTTGAACTCGGGATTCCGCAGTCTACGAAACTTCAATCATTCGAAAAGGTTCCTTCCGCTGCGCCGCGCCGCACCGATTCGATTCTAGAAAATCGTCGATTGGACGAGACCGGCGCGCACGTCGTTCCGCTTTTAACGCAGCGGAAATAAAACTGCGAGCGAGAAAGATCGCGAAGGGGGTGAGCGGGCGTTGCAGGGGGAGAGGCGATGGCGGCGGCTCGGAAAGATCGGGCGGGGGAATAAAAAACTAGCGGGGGTTGAGGACGCGTTTTGCGCTCGCCCCGAAATTCTAAATAAACCAGGGACACCCGGAGACGTAACGAGCGGTAACAACTGTCGCGCGGGCATCGTGAATAACGACGTCGATATAATCGGGGGATTTTCGAACGGGCGTTGCGCGTAACGACCAACGTGACTACGCGGCCGTGGCGAAAATTTCAAGCATTGCGCAACAAATACAAAAAAGATTTCTCGACGAACGAACGGCGACGCGCGAATTGTGCAAACCTTATCGCGTTTCTTTTTCCCCTCTCCCTCCGTCCGGTGCGTGCGCGGTTTCGCTCGTTTCTTTTTCCGCCAAAGCTTTTCCCTCCGACTTTTCTCTGATGGCTCCACAATACACATTTTCTTTCCTGGTCATCGCCATTAGGCTGAGCGTCTTCAAGCGAAATATTCTACGAAACTGTGCTTCTTATTAACCCTTAGCGCTCGAGTGGTGACTCGGAAAGTCGCAGTAACCTTTATTCAAAATATTCTTTACGATTTATATAAAATTTGCGGAGAAATTTGGAATAATTATATTAATTAAATAAAAGAAGCAACGTTTGCGGGATTTCATCGAACTGACGTGAACGACGAGGCACGGATCGCACGGCCTAATGGCCACGTATACTAAAACTGCCTACGGTCACTCGTCGTCGCAACGACCCTAGGCGGTCCTTGGTATTACTAACGGTAAACGGAAAACTTTCGAGTCCGACCTGCAACTACTTGCTCGATGCAGCTACCCGTTCTCGCGTGGTTCTCCTGCACGAGAATTCCACAGGAACGAGACGCGACCATACCCGTGTCGCCTCGGCTTGCACGCGAGAAATTAAGCGATCTCCTCACTGATCAAGGAATTTTGCGGACACTCCTCGGTTTTACATTGTCAATTTCCTTTTTTCCGTAAATGGGAAACGACATTTCATAGGTTGGCCAATTTTGGTTCTGGTCGAATTAATAGGTATATTCTTCAATTCTTATCGAATGTTGGTTCCATTTCGTGTTAATTCTATATTGTCAATTTCTTTTTAATGGGGCACGACATTTCACAGATTGGATATTTTTGGGGACACTCGTTAAATAAATTTTATTTGAAGGAACAAAAACAAGATCACTTGGATTATTTAAAACATTAGATTGTATGTTTGATTTGATAATGTTGTAGCTGGGTGTTAAGATGAATGTTATAAATATTATAACGTAAAATAAAGAAATAAAAAATGTAGATAAATGCAATTTTCTCCTTTTAACTTTTGGCAGTAATACGTAAATACAAATACCGTATGTAGAGTACGAAGCATTAACAAATTAGACAAAATAGTATACAAATTAACAATTACTTTTTTGTAACACTCTCACACACACAGATCACAGTCATTCAGAAACGATACAATGCAATGGCAAGCCCTAATATCTGGTGCATTTATTGGTTGGTAGTTCTACTGTGAACCCTCACGCCTTCCTCATTTCAACAACTGAATCTATCCCTCAGTGTCAAATTGACATTGACACAAAATAACAAAAAATTTCAATGATTCCTTAGTCAAATTGGTGAGTTGACACACATATGTTGGGTTTTTCGGTTATGTGTTCCGCATTAAAGAAATAAAAGTCACACAAAGTTTCGGGAAAATTCCCCTAAAAATAACAGAACAGTATAGCTTATTTCGGAAAAATTGACCAGAGGGATGGATGAGGGTTAGTCAGAAAGAAGATGTCACTTTTTTGGTGTAGCAACGAGCACGTTGAACCTAAAACTTAGTTTGAATCGTGTAAAATCCGCAGTCCAGTCGCGAACGCGGAGCGTAGAGAAGAAAATTGTTTGATAAGGCGTCCGTGTGTTGCTGAAAAGTGATACACTTGTCCGATTACGC
Organism: Lasioglossum vierecki; assembly: GCA_028455595.1. Lineage (NCBI taxonomy): Eukaryota > Metazoa > Arthropoda > Insecta > Hymenoptera > Halictidae > Lasioglossum > Lasioglossum vierecki. Next base: position 3,108,559 of record CM052337.1, on the reverse strand, counting down.
AGGAGGCAACCGGTCGACCGCCTCCGGCAATTATTCGTTTCGCGACACGTACAAACGCGTACACTCGCGTTTATTTCCTTCGGCTGTTTCTCAGAGACCTGGCTGCACGCGATTCCATATAAGAAGGTCGATGCTGAGGTCTCCAACGTGCCTCCTGAAACTCGATACATGCGCGCCCACTCGCACACATGCTGCGTTGCATTATCGACTGCAGTTTGCACGTAGACGAGCGAACGCGTTACACACAGAGACGCGTCGAGAGAGAACAACGATCGGGAGACTGCAACGTGCTCGACATTTTTCTCGCTCGACTGTGCCCGCCCAATTGAAACTAGGCCCCGCACAGCTGCCAAAGAAAAAACCCCTAAACGGATCCGTGAAACGGCCCGACCGTCTGCCGGCACGCATTCAACCCCGGAAACGGAAGCTGAAGACTCGCGGGGCTCGTCTTTCGTCGATTCCTAGGAACACCGTACAATGCCCGTGTTTCTACAAAGCCACCTGATTCTTTGGTGAAATCTTGCAATTATTTCCTAATACAGAAAATTCTACTGAGAATTTGATGCTCGATAACGTTTTAGGTTTAATTAAAGAAACTCTACGTGACTATATTCATAGATATATTATTTATTAGCTGATTTGGCAGACGTTGTGTAATTATTTGCTTTAGGGGCTTGCTCACCGATTTTGATCACCTTGAAATATGTTGTCAAGGTCATCATACTGAACAACTTTTCCCTATACATGTTACCGCCGCTCGATTTTAGTTTTCGAGATATTCACAAAAAACTATCGCTAATACTGTATTGAGTTTTCCGTATTTTAACACGCTCCGTGGCAACGTAAGCCTGCTCAGGCGCCGCATCTCTACTTTTTTTCCTAAACGCGTTGTGATCCTTTCAATTTCCTACGCTCCCACCACAACCTAACCAACACTCATTCTGATCGCTTAACTTTTGCATTGCAGCTGTCATCCGGAATTTGAACTAGTAATGGAAAAATCATACGAATAGAATGCGTGTAGTGCACACGCAATGAGGAGTTGTGCGTATGAAAATCCTTTTATATACAACGTTGTATATTGTATGTATACCTGTGTTATTCATTTTCTGTTTGGTTAGAAACGCCGTTAAGCAGTCACCTATTCTGATATACGAAAATCCAAGAGAAGAAAATTCAATACAGTATTAGCAATAGTTTTTTGCGAATATCTCGAAAACTAAAGCCGAGCGAGCGGCGATAACATGTATAGGGAAATGGTGTACAGAATGATGACCTTAACAACATATTTTAAGGCCATCAAAATCGGTTAGGTAGCTTCTAATGTAAATAATTACCATATTGTCTTCAATAAAACAATATTCAATAAAAATTTTATAATAATTTCTGTATATATAGAATTATATAATTATATATATAGAAATTATTAGAAAATTATTGAAGGAAATAACCAACACTTTTAACGAGAAAAGAACTCTCCACTCCAACCACAATCCAACATAAATGGCTAAGCTTTCAAGATTTTTAATTGACATGATTATTTGGAAATAAATTTCGAGATTGCGAATGTCATACGTGTGCGAATGTTTTGAAGATGGTAGCGTACGTGTCCAGTAGCGCGTTACAACTAGTTGGGATCTTGTACAAAGTAGAATTTCGAGCCCTCGCGGGGAAAAACGTAGAATTTGGATTCTGGTTTGTATTCGGGCCCCCTTTTTCTTGGGACCCCGGGGAGTTTGCCCTAGTTGCCCATAGGGTAACGCATCACTGACACTACATAGTGCGTTATAGGTAGTTGAGACCTTGGGTAAAGTAGAATTTCGGGGCCCTCAGGGGAAAAACGTAGAATTTGGATATTAGTTCGTGTTCGGGCCCCGGACATTTGCCCAAGTTGCGCATAGGGTAACGCGGCACTGCACGTGTCAAAGTCCGATATACGATCGTCACATCAGATTGTTTCGACGTATTCTTCCACGGCAATACGATTCAACTTGGTTCCCGAAGAATGTTCGTCGCTTCGACTGTGACAAGTAGATATTGTACACATATGTATACAGGGAAATGGTTGGGGTTCACGGGGCGAGCGGAGGGTGCTCGAAAGTTTCGAGCAGCGGAGGGCGCGTATCCCAAGTAAACAGAGATGGAGACACTGTTTCGACGTCGAACTGTTTTCTAAGGAGACAACACACCGGGATGCATAATACGCGGGTCTCGAAGTATAATCTCGGATCGTAAATAGGAGTCGTGAAATTACACCCGTCGTTAAGCCCGGTAGCGAAAAAGAAAAGCAACCGGGAAAACTGAAGAGAAAACGAAGGGAGAAAGAAAGGGGACGTCAAAGTGGAGAAGATAACGGGGCAGTTAAAATAAAACAATCGATAAGACGGAGAAAGAGAGAGAGAGCGAGAGAGAGAGAAGGATGGTGGGAGGCGAAGCGGAAACAGAATAAAGAGGAAGCCGGGCGCATCGTTGATCCGGAATACCGAATACATTAATCAATAACAAGAGGGCTGCCCGGTTCTCGAATAAAACGGGAACAGGAAAAGCGAGCGATTTCAATGGAGGAACGGCGGCCGCGCAATATAACGCGGAAATCCTGAATAGTGGCATTAGTCGGTCTCGCCGGTGAGCCGTTCAATGCTTAATATGTCGTAATTAACGTCGACCCTTACGTTTTTATCGCAGGATCTTCGGGATGATGCTCTTGTAACCGCGAAATCAACCGCGGAGAAAAGGGAACATGCAGCCCCCGGTTACGCTACTGTTTTCTATAGTCTGTACATTTTTGTCTCATCGTTTTCATCGAACGATGAATGAACCTCCATTCGACAACTAAACGCGAGTTACGCTGGCAAAACTATTTTCTTTTTCTTTTCAAGCGATTTCTCATGTCGAAATTCGACACGCTATAGCATTCGAATTAAACGTTAAATTCACTCGTGTTTACGGACGTGCTACATTCTTCTGACGACTTTAATCCTACATTTTTACTCGTATTCTATTCCCCGCGTTCACTCTTTGCCGAGAATCTAGCCAAGGCGAGGAATCGGAGTAGAACACCCAGCCGACGGGCTACACAGATTCGTAAGAACCGATAAACCGCGATCAATGATCGCCAGGAGTTATGTGTGTCACGGGTTGATAAGATAACAATGCCGCGCGTCCGACGACGATCTGACGGACCGCAACCCTCCTAGGACGCCAGCCTTACGCTCACCATTAGATTACCGAGGGGCTTTAATGCCTAGTATGGAAAGCCTCGAACGAGATACACCGCCACCCTCGGGGTGAGAAACACAGAGAGGCTTGTGCAAAACGGGGCTCGAAACTTTCGATGGCGACGATCGATGCCTCTCCTTCTCTCTCGCGTAAATACGTTTTTGTTGCTCGGCTTGATTGATTTATGAAACGGTGTCGGTGGAGTGTTAACACCAAACCGACCAACCACGAAATATGTAAAAGTGATACGCGTTTTACAATTGAGAAGGTTGAACTTACTTCAACTTTGTACACACGGTTTTCACAGTTGCAATATGTGTTTAAATAAACGGTTCGCCCAGTCGTTCCCTATGAAAGTGTTTTTACAATTTTAATAATTGAGGGGCTCGGTGGAGGGACACTTAACAAAGTGACATTTGTGGAAAAATAGAGATTTTCTGGTGGTAGAACATGTTGGCTGTTAGATAACGAATTTAAGGAGGTAGACTCGTTTCCAGGACTGCAAAGATGGGGTTAGGTGGGTTAGGTCGAAGATGTGGCTGTCTTAGTTTCATGAAAATAGCTGTATACTTTGAAATAATGCAAATTACTCTGTATTTTAAATTATCCATCGATTTTGAAGACCCCCACCTTGGTATCATCAATAAACGAGACCGTTTATCCTCCTTGCAATCCTGAAAAACCGAGTCCACCTCTTTAAATCGCACGCACAGGTCCATCAGCGACTGTCCAGTCTATCTAAAGGGTAAGCAAGGGTCCCTTCACTTTCCTTGGCCAAAATTTCGAGTCTTTGATCGCTGGCTGAACTCCTTCAGCCCATGGTACGATCTGGCGATCACGATCGACTCCCCGGCGTTGGGTACGATGCGGTGTCCGATGCGCTCTTGGCCATGCTGTAAAAACGCAAGCATTTCGCCAGGCTTGTCGGTCGTGCGAGATGCGCGACGAGTAGAAAGAAAGAAAAGAAGTCTCTGGCGGGGAGATGACGACTGCGACGACCACGCAGAGAGTCAGGCCCAGCAAGCCAACCAGCAACGAAGCAAGCAAGCAAGCAAGCAAGCAGGCAGGCAGGCAGGCAGCCCTGATCTCTCTTCCCTGGCCGTCTTTCTCTGGCAGTGTCCTCTCTTTCTGGCTCGCAACGGGCTCTGCTCTTCACTCGTTCTGTAATCTGTACGGCACGGAGGGCCGCGATTGGACCGCGGGAGGGGTCGCTGGTGGAAAGGGACGACGCAAGAGAGAGAGAGAGAGAGAGAGAGAGAGAGAGAGAGAGAGAGAAGGGTCGTGAGCGAGGAAAAGGGACGGCGGGACACGATGCTGTGGAAGAGTATGAGGTGGAGAGGAGGGAGGGAGGGTGTTACCGTCGCATTTCAGAGAGGACTTTAGCGCTCCGGATGGAGGTAGGCTAGCTCGGCGGAGAAAGAGAGCGAGCGAGGAGAACGCGAAACGGTAAAGGCGAAGGAGAGAGAGTCGGCCGAGGGAATAGCCCGTGGTAGAGAGAGAGAGAGCGAGAGAGGGGGAGGGGGTAGGAGATGCCAAGGGGGATCCACAGAGCCGACACGTCTCTCTGGCTATGCTGTATGCCGGCAGGCTACCCTGCTTCACATTGCTGTTCCATCTTTCTCTCGCGTGGCCGTTCCCTCTGTCGTTCGGAGAGCTCTCTCGTTCCTCCTAACCCTCTCCTCTGTCCCGCGATCTCGCCGGTCTCACTCGGTCCCGTTGCTCGCGTTCAATCTCTCTCTCTTCGTCGGTCGCCGGTGCCTCTGGTCTCCTGGTTCCTCTCCTCGCGCTCGTTCGTTCAATACTCTGTGAGAGAGTGAGGTACGGGGAGGGTGGGAGAAGGTGGAGGAGACGGTTGCGAGGCAGAGAGTGAGGCCAGAGGGAGAGAAGCGGCAGCTCTCTCGCGCAAAACCCGACGGACTCACGGAACACGATTCCACCGTTGGTTGGTGGGCTACGGATGGTTTGTTCGCACGATCGAAACCAGCCCGGCCGAAGGAGAGCCAAGAGAGAGAGGAGGGAAGAGAGCGAGCCTCGCTTCGCTGATACGGAATGGAACCGCGATCGGCTGAAACGCCGACGAGCTCCACGCCGAGGCTCCGAGCCTCTCCGAACACTATGTATCGCTTCGAAATAGTCGGCGACGCAGAGGCTAATGTGGTTTCTAGGTCGATGGCCTGACACCGGGAACGAACGAACGCTCTTCGAATACGACGCCTCTGCGTGCCGTTCCTCAACTGTGTCTAATCGTGATCTTAGGGGATCGAGGTTAGTCATGGGGCTGGATCGCAAGGGATGCCTCGAAGGTTCAAGCATGGGACGTCTTGGATGGTGGGTTGGGAGGGTTCATCCATTTCTTAAGGGGTTAGACTTGCTTCTAGGAGTGCAAGGCAGCGGGTTGCACCTTCTCATTTCTCAATCATGCGAAGATGAAGCTTTTGAGTAGTCAAATAAGCTGGGTTAAGGATCATTTTAGGCTGCCATCACCCTCAAAATTCCTATTTATACGATTGCCATGTGTAATTTACATTATTCGGCAGCTTGTGGCTGTCGCAGCTTTACGAGATTAGAGGATCCAGTTTGGTCACGGTGCTGGATCACGAGGGACGCCTCGAGGGGTCAAGTATGGGACGCCTTGGATGGAAGGTTGACCTCTTAAGGGGGTAGACTCGTTTCTAGGAGTGCAAGGGCATGGGATGCACCTCCTCAGTAGCGCGTTATAATTAGTGGGGGCCTCATGTGCGTAGGATAGAAGGAAGGATATTAAGGATTGAGATAAGGAAGTGGATAAGATAAAATTAAGGTATGGGTTAAGGAAGGAGAATTGCAATATAATTGTGGCTCTAAGGGAAATCAAATAAAGTATCAACTAGTTGGGGCCTTAGACAAAGTAGAATCTCGGGGACCCCGGGAGAAAGCGTAGAATTTGGATCTTGGATCTTGGTTTGTGCTCGAGGCCCTCTGTTGCTTGGATCACTCTCTTAACACGTCGACTGTTGGTGGAAATTTCATTTCAATCGTAGCAGCGATCAGTTTCATAAATACACTGCCATAAACAGTTGATAAATCGATGTCTGCTGGTATGAATTTTATGATGGTCGTTTCTAAATTCCATAGCGCCGGTTACGAGTGATCATCGTGGCCGTGTTAAATCAGGAATAGAGGCGAGCATGTTGGGTGGATAGTGACTAGGTTGCTAGTAGAGCATGAGGTATGCGTTCCGGGTGAAAGAGACAGTGAAATAGGGGTAACGGAGGGTAGAGGCTATTGCGTATGGAGATGTTGGCTGTGGAGGGGTAATTGGAGGGGATTAACCCCTTGGTGTTAAGGGTTAAACGTTTTCACGATGAGTAAAGGTGACAATGGTAGTTGGAACGTTACTCTAGGTTGCTTGCAACGTTCTAGCAAGCTCGAGTCGTTCGTTTAAGACAATTTACTATTCTCTTTCTCGAATGATGACACTTGTAATGCAAGTCCAGGTCATTCTATCACTGAAGAAGATTTTAAGAAGTGTTTCCGTAAATGGGAGGATCACTGGAAGAAAATTGTGGCTTCTAACGGACAATACTTTGAAGGGGACACCATTGTTATTAACCAGAACCACGTGTATCGTGTGTTCGAAGCAGGATGGATATCTGTACTGGCCATTCATGGACCATATTATTAATCCTCCTCTTTTCAAAAACATTCTACACTGTGCTGGTATCGGAGACAATGAGAATCTGAGTTTAGCAATTTGAATCAGGTAGATATCTATAGGGTTGAATCCAGTGTGAACCTTGTTTGTGATCAGTAGTTTAGGTAGTTGCGTTGTCAGTTCCCAAGTGTCAGAGATTCTGTGTGGATTGGGTAAGCAACGAGATTGACAATTACACAAAGCTTTTCACTAGCTATGTACTAAATTCGATAACAACAAGCTTTGCCTATTCATCAATCATAGCTACTCGAACTAACCGAGTTGATTTTAGGGCTGAACGTAGGTCTGTGTTGAATACACAAAACTTGGACTTGAATACACAAAATATTTTACAGTAAAAATACTGTAGAAAAATGTTGGAGAATTTCCTACTTTCTATGATAATCGTTGGAGGTTGAAAGTGTTACATGAACAGACTTCTTACACTACCTGTAATCGTAACAACTCATTTTTCTCATGAATTTATAAAATCCTCAAACTGTTGATGAATTAAAGTGTCACAGAAATTCGCAACAATTTCAACAACGAAAACTAAACTCCCACCCCACAATTAACAATAATTAAATATTGAAGATTTTTTTACGTTTTATAATAATCTTCGAAGGTCGGAAGTGTTACATGAACAGGCTCCTCACATTGTACGTAATCGCAGTAACTAATTTTTCCCATGAATGCATAAAATCAGACTGGTGATAATTCTAAGTGCTGCAGAAATTCGCAACAATCTCAATAACGAAAACTAAGCTGCGATTCCACCGAACAATTACCACAGCCCTCTGCCCACACCAGGCTCCACTTGACGCTTTAACGGTGCCCGATAACTCACGGGCACCCTAATATCAGTCTTCAGACAGCAGCGGCAGCAGTGTACAAGACGCGGACATTAAACGCAAAGCACGCGGTATCCTCTGGGCTATTGTTCCCGGGCGCGAAGTGCCCTCTAACAAGGAGAGGGTCTTCCGAAATCACCGAAAACCCAGAGATCTTCCTGAATCCTCGATCCTCCTATGAGGTATAGCAAAGAAGTCCTCCTGTGAAATCACCGAGAACCTGGTTGGATCTTCTTGAATCCTCGATCCCCGATCCTGCCATGAGGTATAACCACAGAGTAAAGAATTCTTATCTAATCACCGAGAACCCAGGGAGAGTCACCCTGAATCCTCGATCCTCGATCCTCCTCAGAGTAAAGAAGTCCTATGAAATCACCAAGAACCCAGGGATCTCCCTGATTCCTCGATCCTCCCATGAGGTATCTTCAAAGCAAAAAAGTCCTCCTATGAAATCACCCAAAACCCAGGGAGAATCTTCCTGAATCCTTAATCCTCGATCCTCCTGTGAGGTATCCTCAAAGCAAAGAAGTCCTCCCGCGTTTGTATACGGAAGTAGGCATTGCGTAGTCTCTGTACCGGTGAACTGTCAGGTTGGCAGGCTAGCTAGCAACTAGGCAGAGGTAGGCAGTCGACTAGCAGGCGAGTTCAGTCAAGTTAGCGGCGTAAAGTCGTTGTCGGTTCGTCGACTACCTGTCCGTCTCTCTCTCTCTCTCTCTCTCTCTCTCTCTCTCTCTCTCTCACTCACTCACTCTCTTTCTCTACTGTGTTTCTTTTTGCGGGGGGTTCTCTCAATACCGCGGTCGCCTGCAATCGCAGCGAGCGAGCGCGTGTGCAAGTGCAGCACACTGCGCGAGAGGGCCACGTTGCATACCTATACACGTGCACACATTTACCTATCCTCGAGTCGTGACCTCTGGTGATCAATACAGAGTGCCGCTCATTTGCCACGAGCTGGAACGACTACTACTCTTCCCGTCTCGTTCCCTCCATCCCCGGGTTCGCCCACCCCCGCAGCCAACTTTTCGTTCTCCTCCCCCCCCCCCCCCCCCCCCCCCCCCCCCCCAGCCAACTTTTCGTTCTCCTCCCCCCCCCTCTCTCTCTCTCTCTCTCTCTTTCTCTAGGTGTCTTTGCGCTCTCGCCGCGTTCCCTCTTTCGCGAGCGATGACGATCTTCCTACCGACACTCGAGGAATAATTAGGACGGGTTCGTTGTTAGCATGGAGATTCGTCGGCGAGTTTTACTTTCTACTCTCTCTCGCTCTCCCGGTTCTTTTCCCTCCTTCTCGAACACGCTCGAGTAACTTACGCCCGGAGGATCGACGAAAATGAAAGATCGAGAATGCCAGCGCAGAGAGAGAAGCTAAAACCGAGATCGCACCGAGTTTGGGATAAAATTCAACGTGGTCCGACCCTCTTCTTCTCGGACCTTCCAGCTCCTCCCTCTCTTTCTCGGGTCTCTCCTTCCTCATTTCCCCATCGGCTCCTCTCTCTATAGACTCCCTATCGCCCCACGTTCTCTCTTCAGTCTTGTTCTCCCTCAGTTTCTCTCTCTCTTTCTTACTCGGAGGATCTCTTTGTTCTCTCTCGCACGAAACGTTGCTCTTCGTGGCAAAAGGGACTCTGCACTCGTTCCTTCACCTCGCTCTCCGGGAGTGTGCGTTTTTTTCCAACTCGTTTCTCAGGTATTCCGCCGCTCTTAACGGCCGGAGAGCCGGAGATGCTGGAGAGCGGACCAGCTCGAGAGACGTTCTTCGCCTTCTTCTTCTTCTTCTTCTTCTTCCCCTATTAATTTTCCACAATTCGTTTTGTTCCCGAGACCGTCCGTGAGAAACAGTTATCGTTACCGGTCTTCCCACTCGACTAATTCACCGATACTATACTCGCTGGCGATACCACGGTTACCGCGCGGTGTGTACGGTAATGATCGCTTAATGCGAGGAATACTGATGCGCCTCTGATCGATCGAGCTTTTATAGAGCGGCTCGTCCAGACTCTTGAAATTTATCGAATCGATGCGGCTCGCGCGATTCCGCTTCTTCATGCGGTTAGCGATGCGCGGTCATCGAGAACTCGCAAATGTTGTATGGCAAAAAGTGGAGGAATGCAAAGTTCTGAAGCTGTTGGGGTACCTAGTTTACGTAGAAAATCATTTTCATATGCGGTGGAATGAAGTATAACGAGATCAAGTTTGGGTTATCCTCCTGGTTGTCCAGTTTTGCAATTGCTACGGGTGCAAAGGGTTAATTTTGATTTCCCTTTCGTCAACAAAATTTGTGAGCACTGCTGAGGCTCCAATAAAAACGTTTGAAAAAGTCCCATAAGAAAATCTTCTCCAGTTTCGTTCTCAAAAATTCTCAGAGTCGCCCAAAGTCGCCCTTCCATATTAATATATTTATAAGCTTAATTTTGATTTCTCTTTCCTGAAAAAATTCCTGAATACTTTTCGTTTCGTACGGAAAAAATCTGAAAGTCGTCGATACCCGGCTAATCAAACGGTATTGATTCCAGCTGCGACGAACACCGAGCGAGCCAATCGATTCGGCAGTTGTGTCTCCAGCGACAAGCATTTCACGGGTATAGCGCGAAAATATTGAGGTGGGAATGACAGCGCGACACTAAACGGTCTTATAGTGCAAGCGGTGAGCGTACAAGGCTGCAATTTGTTTTCGCGAGACGATATCAAGCCGGGAATAGCCATCGGTGAAATAAGAGACGAGAATAGACTTTTATCGCTCGAAAAACCAGCTCCGGAGGAACGTTTGCTCGTGGAAAGTGGAGGCTCGGGGCTGGGATCATTCCTCGAACGAACGAACGAACTCGCTGCGCGTTCGAGTTTCGCCGCGCAACAAAAGATCTCGTCCTCTCGGATCGTCGTTTACGCGTTCGCGCAAGGTCACCAAGATCGTCATGGCCGATCTGACTCGATCGGCGTGTCTGTCGCGATCCAGGAAAGGCGCGTGTTTCGCCGTGAACTAATCTTCGGGCTCGGTCGCTCGGATCCTACATCGGTGGAATTGACCGCGTAGCGAATTAATTCGATTCCGAGCGGCGATACGCGATTACATATTCGCTCATCGAGAGTCTCATCGTCCGCCATTGCAATTACCCGTCGCAGCACGCGAGGAAACCGTTAGCCCAAGACAGAATTAACCCTTTCCGAGGGCATTCGTTTTCTGTAGATCTGACTCAACGGCCAGATCTCTTTCTTCTTTCTTTATCGACATTTTATAAATCCTCCTCGGACACCCTCCTCCCCACTCTGCCATCGTAAACCGTGCTCTCGAAATGAGATAGGTTAAGTTTTTCGCAGTAAAATCGTCGAGCTTAATATGCTCGTTCGTTATCCGGTTTACTCTGGTTGTACCTGTACAGAACAGGTTGGAGTCTGTAAATTATGAATGAAAGTTCGGCATGGTAATTGTGCTCTGTTTAAAGTTCTTCGGTAATTATTTGGAAGGTATCACTAGCCTCTGATTTTGGTGAAATTTAAATATCTTGGGAATTTCGATATTTCAAACAACTTTTTTTTCCAATTTAGGGGGGACGCTTTTACTTTTCGAGATATTCGCAAAAAATTATTGCTTATAGTGTATTGAATTTTCCGTATTCTTGCAAGCTTCGTGGCAACGTAAGGCTGACATTTTTGTAAACAAGCTGTGGAGATGAGACAGAAAACAGGGTCTTACTTTATATAGGGTGATACATACATGGGGTAGGCTTTCAATTTTGAAGAATACAAGAAATTCAATACACTGTTAGCAATAGTTTTTTTGCGAATATCTCAAAAACCAAAGGCGACCCTTCTATATTGGAAACGGAAAAAGTTGTTCAGGAGGTCGAAGTCTATAAAATATTTAAATTTCATCAAAATCGGAGGATAGTAATACTTTCCGAATAATTGCCAGTTTTTGATTAACGTTTGTTTATCGATAGGAATTGCACGAATTCTATTTGGATGTGTTGTAAATAGGATGGTGTATTGGGTCGATTGTCTTCCGAAGAAAGGTTACACGATCTGGTTAAACATTTTATTAGGGGTGGGCAAGTTTTTTTTCTAGAGAAAGTTTTGCGTTATCGACGAAGTTTTACATTATCGTTGCAAAATGGTATGTGCTGTACCGAACAATTTGAATGAATCTTCTCGATAACCGGTAGGAATAAAGAAGCCAAGGGTAACGTACCAGAGAACCATAAGAGAAAGAGAGAGAGAGAGAAAAAAGAGAGTAGAACTCGTCGGTGGCAAGAAAACGTAGCGGCGAGACGAAAGGGGGACATATCGAGATGCAATGCTTCAGAAGGCACGTACCGGAGGTCTTTGGCCGATGCACCGAATCGCAAAGGGCTTTTATCGCGATATGAAAGATGAAACGGAACGATAAACCGTGGACCGACGTGCGCGCCACGTGCGTTCTCCGACGAAATTGAAATGTATTGCCGCGCTGCGTTTCGCCTTGTTCCGTCTCGTCTCAGCTCGTTTCTCCTCGCTTAGGCTAAAGATTACGGTAAGGCAGGTGCTCCTCTCTTTCCTCGTACAATATCGGACTGCAATTTTAGCTGTGAGCAGTTAGAACGCAATCGGCCTAAGACGCCCGATACTCTTCGCTCCGCGACTTACATGCAACTCTTTCGTTCTGACCCGTTTGCAAGAATCATATAGATTTACTAAAAATTCTAAAACGAGAGGCTAGTTCGTTTTGATAGCTAGATTTAATTTTACATTTTTAGGGAAAGAATTGCAACGAAAACAAAAATGTTCTGTTTGAGTTACAATAACCTGGAGTGAAATAGAAAACAATATATGTAACTCTACATTTTTAATGGAATCTTGTAAAAAGTACTGAATACAAATAAAATACTAAAATGAGAGAGGCTAGTTCGTTTTGATTGCTGGATTTAATTCTACATTTTTACTGGAACGTCGCAAGTAAAAGAAAAATTTTCTATTTGAATTACAACAAACTGGAGTGAAATAGAAAATAATATGAGAGTATTTTTAAATCCTTCAATTGGTTTTATTGTTTTAATTACGCCTACACATTGTAGTCATAAACGCATAAAACCCGCGGTCAAAATCGTTTTCAACAGGGTGACAATGTACTCGATTAATCGTCTACTACTCCTGAATATTGCAAATGAAGTAAGAGCTACTCTCCGATTTCTACTCTGCCCCGAACTTCATTTAGGTATGCCGTAGATGCTCGAAATCCGCAATCTATTTATCACGTTCTACTAATTGGCTATTATCCCTTGATGGACCTATAAAGTGGTCAAGAACCATTGCCGTTGGTGTAGGAATCGGTAAAGCAATTATCAGTCTAAATCAAAACCGCCGATAGCATCAGGTACACTCAAGAATTATTCAATAGACTGTGACTTTATCCTGCTGCGAGATCGATCGAATTTAATTGAATCGAACTTTGAATCTGGGCAGAAAGAACGATTATGATCGCAATCATCCTACATATGGCAATTCTCACTCACTCACTCACAATAGTCGTTGCCTCACTTAGACAGACTTTTTCTTCTCTTCGACTATTAATTAAACACAAGAACAAATCCCTAGTCCTCTAGAAAAATTCTCAACGATATATGTAGACAATAAATCAACCAGCTGCGAAAATCGTTTCATTCAACTGTCGACAGTGGATCCTGGATCCATTGTGGTCCAAGCCAAAATTTAATTGAATCGGCAGAAAGTGGGTAATATAGTTTATGAATTAATTATTGGAATTCATTTATAAATAAAATATATTAATGTAAAAATTAATTTTATATATAAATGAGAATTTGAGTAATAAATTTAAGTTAAATAATGGTAAATTTAGTGTCAGCGTCAGCAGTTAAACTATTATTATTAATTAATCCACTTTCTGTCGATTAAATTACAATTTAATAGCTATTGTAGTAGGATCAACAGAGAAACTAATACGCTTGAGAGAATCACCACTAAAAATATGGTCGAATTGATAAATAAGCAACATTATAAAATTGTAATTAAATGTATGCTACTACTACAATATAGAGTATTTGAATAAATGTTGGAACAAAGAGATTGAGAAATTGTGGGCAGCTCTTCTAGCTAAATTGAAAAAGAATTATTCCACTTGAATTTTAATAATCATTTGATTTCATAATATAGGCCCTTTAATAAAAAAATTGTCGTCTGCATCCAAATTTGTTTATTAAATTGAATTTGGGTAAAAATGGACTGCCTTCACAGATCTACCGGGTTGGCAGGTATTTTAAGGTGAAATAAAAAACCGAATATCTTTATTCAAGCGATGAGCTTTCATCGATCAAAGAATCAAATATTTTCTTATTTATTCGCTTTGGAAAAAGATTAGTCATTAAAGATGATTACTTGAATAAAAAAATTAGACTATGTTTTACCTTAAAATACCGAAATCACTTTGTCGCCAATAGCTTCCGATGATCTAAATTCCTTGTCTGAGAATAAATGTAATTAAATTTTCGTTGCGATAATAAAATTCCTGGGAACTGACCTTTCGAAGCACCATGGTAACCGTAGAAGTACGCGTGTTCAAGAGACTGATGAAAGACGAGAGAGAGAGAGAGAGAGAGAGAGAGAGAGAGAGCCGGTGTTAATGCGGGAGACGGTGCAAAATTTTACGTGGTCGTTTTTACGGCTTGTTATTTCCGATTGCGTAAACGCACCGGCGCGACGTAACGAAGCACCCTTTATTCTTGAACGATCTCCCGTAGCGGCTCCATTCATAAAACATCGCTCGTCTGCTGAATCGTATTTCAAACAGCGATTACGTGCAACATTACCTTAGAGAGCGACGCTGGATTTTGTCAAACTTTCTACCTCGTTACGCAGCGCTCACCAATGTTTCAATAACTCTAGGAATTAAATCCGGGAACCAAAAAGACTCTTTTTATTATTTTATTTGTATTCAGTGCTTGTTACAATGTTCCACTAAAAATGTAGAATTACATATTATATTATTTTCTTTTTTCCTTCTTCAATTTTTCACATTCGTATTCTGTCCTTGAAAACAAACCGCTACTGAATAAAAACAAGGAGTCATTTTTATAGTTTGCATAAAAAGGTTGTATAATGTAATTCCGATAAAGTGCAATTTAAAAAAAATTTCTTCTAGCTATCCTGTAGTAAAGTAATTGCTCTTCCCAAAAGAAGTTCAAATTAATTATAGAAAAGTCGTCTCTTTCAGAAAGTCCAAATATTAATTTGAGTTAGTATTTGACAGAATGAATTCGTAGAATATACGCTGCCATGAATCCCGGGTTCGCCCGGTATGAATCAGCAGCATTTAGGGCAAAGATCAAGCCTCGTAAACGTTAATTAATTCCCGGTTCTTCGCGACGAAAATTTCTCGCAGGATCAAATGGCGTTGCCCGACTCGACGGGCTGATCCCGCGGGCGCATTAAATCGGGGAATTTCACGGCGAAACGCATCCGCGGAAAAGTGACCGGCCGGTTGCGCCGACTGGAAAGATGAAGTTTCGTTATTACACCAATCGGTGCGTTATAAATCGCGCGGGCAAGCGAGAGTCCGCGTTACCGGTGATTCACGGTTATAGACGCGCCATAAATCATTGGCTAGCTCGAAATTTTCCGAATTACGAGTCGCATAATTTCGCGTCGCCGCGATATTACAGCGGCTCGGTGAACATCTCATTAGTAGGCAGTTTTATGCTAAACGTCCGAAAGAACTGCTGTGTAAACGGCTTGCTGTCCAACATTATGCTCACCGAATTCTATAAAACAGGCAGTGGCGCGTTACTCCATGAGCAACTTGGACAAATGCCCGGAGCACCGAACACAAACCAAGATCCAAATTCTACGTTTTTCTCAAACAATTTCAAAATCACTCTAATTTGGGTAAATTGATAATAGAGTAAAGTCGCGATTCTTGTCAAACAATCTGTGTTCTGTACGGACAGTGATCACATACCGACATTATTTCTTTTAAGATTGCTTATACCGCGCCGACCAAATGTTGAGGTAATTTTAACAATATTTCGAAACATTTGAACTTACAATTGTTTTATTTTTCCAACGTGAATGTTATTTAGTACTAACTAAACCCTTAATCTGAGGAAGCTTATTATGAAATTGAAACATTTGTTGTGCATTTAGTGTATGTTTTGGATGATGTCCAAAAACTTCTCAGGCTCGCTTCAACTCTGAAAAAATCTCCTTTAACCCTAAACACTGATTGCATGTGGTGGACATTATTCAAATTCAAAATTGTAACAAGTTATCAAGCACTTAAGGGAAGAAATGAAATTCAATGTAGTTTCGATTCCTTGCAATTAATCGATGCAGACAATTTTTATTTTGCACAAAGTATTCGCAGTCTATTAATTGCAAACGAGAATGACATTTATATTAATTTAAAAACACGATTTTTAAGTAACATGTGTATTTGTTAAACTTTGTTGCACATTTTTGTGACGAGTCTGACTCGTTGAAATACGACAATGGTTAGGATAAGGTTAGAATAGGGTTAGGATTAATAATTTAATGTAAACAATCCCAGATTAATTATAATTAATTACATATTCTCAAGACGTACTCTTTATTTCCGTAATTCAGTCCCATGGTCCAAGGGTCAATGTTTTTCGAAAGTTCGCGAGAAGAAAAGAATCCCCCAGAAATGATCCAGTGACGGGGATCGAATCGATCATTCGCTGTCAGAAGAATTACAGAGAAAGCCAGACGGAGTGACGGTAAATCACCGAGGAGCCAGGACAAAGAGTTCGAAACATCGACTATACTTCATAGCGTTAGGGGGTCGCGGGGATGTCGCCGTTGCGGATTGGATCGAGGAACGTCGAAATAAGGGTTTCCTTGGATTTATCACCTTGTCGGACAGGTGATTGGTCGCCGGTGTACCGGAAAACGTCCCCGCGAAATTTGATTCTCGAGATATCCCCGCGTTTAAACGAAATCTCCTCTCTCGATGACGTTGCGTCGCGTGCGCCGGCTCTCTCTCTCCCCCTCTCTCGCTCTCCCTCCCGGGGTTGTAAATCAGCGGAACAATGAACCCCGGCCAGTAAACGTCCACCTCGATATAATTTATTTCCTTGCGCGAGCGAACAGGCGATAATTAGCACCGACACCGTGGCACCTTCTCTCGCCGCTCTTGATCTATAGATCGCGATTTTTTATGGCGAGATCAAGTGCATCGTTGCATCGCACAGTGGTCCACGAACGCGATTTTACTGGTCAATATTCCAAGTTGAATATGTCGGAAAGCATTTTTGGCTATAACAATACTTCAAATCATTGACATCCAAAATACTATCGATTTCAGATAATTTTATAACCGAAGGTAACGTTCTACATATAATATTCTATAGGCGCGACATTTTCTACACGATAGATGCGACCAAATCCCCCCGAGGTTGTCGCGTATATATAAATGATGCTGGGAAACTAATTAAACAATGAAAACACGCCTATTCATGTACGAATGCTGCAATATTATTAATAATTTTAAACTTGGAAAATCTTTAAAAAGAATGGCTAAGAGTGGCAAGCATCAGACTTGTTTTATTTGAAAGCGTAAACAATTTCGAATGAGGGCATATAAATTTTAGGTACAGCCAGCCACGGTCCTGTAGTTTCTACGATAATTAACAAATAAAAGCTCGCGGTATATTCGGTTCAATTTGGATAATTTCAAATTAACATTGGAAATATAATTATATAGAAATTTATTACGTTGAAAAATCTCGATACAGGTGTGTCTCTTTAATTTCGACCACGAGAAACGAGTTTCCAGACTATATGTGCTTGGTGTTAAAATCACCAGTTTGAATTTTTCATTTTTAATGTCAGATTCGTTATCATTGATCTCGAAAACGTCTGATTACCAACTTTTCGAATGATCCAGTGACGTTATTTCACTTTCGGCTAGAAGAATCGCGTTCCTGGACCATTGTGGATTGGTAGAACCGATGCATTGTTGCGTCGCACCAGTGCAACGGTGTGTGCTGCCTCGTATCGATGCATCATCGGCCGCATCGACGACTCGGACGTAACAATTCGTAGAAAGCATTCATCATCCGGTGACGCCTGCCGATAGATTACGCTGATAACAACCGTGATGAATGTTAAGGTATCACCGGGGATAATTAAGTTCGCCCGGCCGACGAATTAATTAATGAGCGAACGATAGACGCGCGGCACTAGCTCGCTGATTTATCCAGAGCTTTCTTTGTTGATTTCTTTGTAGAATGATACACCGAAAATCGTAGTCAAAATCCTATCCATTTTTTCTTGAAATGCTTCGACGAGCTTAACTCGCTATTTAGTCCAGTCGCCAGCCACTTTTACCTGGAAAGTATTCCGAACTTAATGAAATTTTGACACGCCGTTTAGGGGTACTCTGGGGTGTCGAATCTGAGTTTTCGACCTCGAGAACTCTGTGTTAACTTGAGGAGGGGGAAGAAACCACGATTTTTATTACCTTGTTTTGGTTTTTCGCCTATTACTCAAAAACTATGGGTTCGAAGAACTTTTTTTTTCATTTTTGGAAAGAGCATTAAATTTCCTTCAAATTTCACTGGTCAAACGTATTTTTTGAAATCGTGTTTTTTCCCCTTCCCCAAGTTAGCACAGGGTCCTCGAGGTCGAAAACTCAGACTCAGGTCGACCTGACGACTCGACTAATTATATTATAAGCTGATACAGATTTTTCAGATTTTCTATAATATTTTGCAGACGCAATTCTAAATAATCTTGAAAATTATCTGAACAGAACGATCGGAAACGTCGAGTAATTTACACTTCGTCGTATGCAAAATTGCTCTATAGAACATGCAGCACGATCGAACCTTGCACCGAAAAACATTAACCATTCTATATTTAACAATAAACACGATCGATAGAAGAATATATTTTACGTTTAAGGTGATGAAAATACTTATTATGGACAGTAGTGCTTGCTTTCACCACATATTCTTTAGTGGACAGAAAAGAAAACAACAATACGAAAGAACGAATCCTCGGTGGTCGAGATGGCAAGAAATCGAGTCGGTACAGGTATGTAACGACCGTCAAAAAATTGGGGCCCGCTAATTATCGACCAAATTTGTCCAGAATTGCTGCTCGGACCCCCTCTCCCTCTCTTTTTCTCTCTCGTGGGAGCAGCAGCGATAGGAACGCTTATCGCGTTCGTGCCGGTATGACCTAAGTTAGGTATGTACGTCGGGGCTGGCCACTCGGGAGAGGACGTAGAGCATCGCTGACTCCCACTCTCTCCCTCTCTCTCTACCTCTCTCTCTATCTCTCTCTCGGTTTTTTCTCTTTCCTGTTCTGGTTCGTCGGCTTTTGAAACCGCTATCCTTCTCTCTCCGCATCGCTCGTATGTTTACTCGTCGTTACCATCGTCGTCGCCGCTTCTGTTCCTGCAGTGGCTCTTTATACTCGACCACACGAACCCAGTCGCCTCTTCTCTCTCTCTCTCTTTATACATGCGCACGTACGTTTGCGCGTGTATATGCTCGTTTGTGTGTGCGCACCCAAGCCTAGATATCTCCTGCGCGCACGTGGACCTTTCTATCTCTTTGTGCACATGTGTGTTGGTATGCATGTGTGTACGTACGCACGAACCACTTCCGTGTCTCTGTCGCGTGTGTGTGTGCACATGGTCGTGTAGGAATATTTATATGTGCACCAGCTAGAAGAAATTCATACAAGTTGACGGACGAAGCATTCGTACACCTTTCGGACCCTTGTCCTACGATTCATTTCATGGTTTCAATGATTAGAACTCTTTTGTGGGTGGTATTAGATTAACAAATGAATTCGTGACTTTCGTTTCGCTATTCGTTGACCACTCCTTTAGAACTATATGTATGTCGCTGGAAAGCTCCGAATTTTTCGCCATTAATTTGATATAAACATACTTGAGATTAATAATTATATGAATCGGAGGCAGCTCCGATGACCTTGACCTTGACATATGCTATCAACGACAACATTCTGAACAATTTTTGTTATTACAACAATATAAATGTAAACATAGGTAATTCAAATTTCCAACTTCCTTATTTTTCATTATTTTTTTATGGGACTTCGAAAACCATATCTGTGGCGTTTTTCTGCTAAAAAATCGTACCAAATATAATATAATTCCGATGATATTTACTTGTGTAATAGGCAATTAAAGTTTCGGACGCGAGGAAGTACTGTGCCGGTGACTGCGACTTACCCGCAACGTCTTTCCTCGCGCCCGAAACTTTAAATGTCTATTACACAAATAAATATCATCCGAATTGTATCATATTTGGTATGATTTTCATTAGAAAAATGCTACAAATATGGTCATCGAAGTCCCATAAAAAAATAATGGAAAATAGAGAAGTCAGTCAGACTTTTGGGGCATTTATGGATAAAATACTATACTATTTGTTCATATTTCACTTTTACATCATACATAAAACACGCCTCCTATTGTTTCTTTCAAATTTATGTAGTGTAAAAAATGGAAAATTCTAAAATGGTATTCGAATTCTTCGGTTAGTGTATTAACAGGTTGAATGCCATGCCAATTTTACCGGGATTGTCCGTGGCGCCACGATGAACTTTCTATTTAGCTATACATATAATGTTGAGATATTATCTACAATAGATAATTTACAACGTATAAACATGATTGGCATGTTAATTTCGGCATTCGTTTCTTCAGACCACTACATCAACGATGATAATAATAAGAAATTATAAGTGTTGTCTTTTGTCTACCTTTCTTATTTTTTTTCAATCCGGACACGTCGGTCACCGGTGGCCCCCATAGCGTCGCAGCCAAGTTAAGACCCCCGTGGCATTCAACCTGTTAAAACAATTCCGAGCAAAAAAATCTAAATTATTCCTACGCTACACGAATTTTTTTCTTTTTCTCCGAAATTCCTATCAAAGTATCCGCACGCAGTGTGCGGATCGGCGGGTCACTCTGTACGCATGAGCGTAAACAGAAGCGCGCATCCTATATGTATACTATATGCAGTCGCGGATAAACGCGCCGCGCCGGCTCGTGGTGGGACTGTATGCAACCGAGGAAAGCGCGTTTAGCGCAGACACGCGTGTTTTGGATACGCACGCTTCCCGATCTGTTTGTGCTCGCCGCCGGTGAGCACACACGGGAACAGAGGTAATTAGTATGAGCGCAAACATCCGAGGTTTTTGAGGCGAGCCGCAACCGGTAGCTAGTCGCTCATCGAGTGTCATTCGGCCTGCGCGAAACTTCCTGCATCCCCTCCGACCACATTCACAGGGCCCGCTCTAGCGGTGTACGACGCCCTGGACAAAAGAAAAGAACAAATTGCCGCCCCTTACGCATTTTTTACTCTCGATAAAAATCATAATCATTTTATTGAAATTTTACTAAAAGCGTATATTTAGCTTTCATTGTTAGACTTGAACGATATGAATACGCTACGCACTGTAAATTTTTAGCGAACGAAAAAATCGATGTGTGAAATTTTATTGTTAATTGGATATTTAACACATCAAGATTTGTCTCACAGTCAAAATGACGACCCTAAATTTTGCCGCCTCGGGCGAGTGACCGGGCCCTACCCTCTAGGGTCCCGGTTTGGGGAACCACTTTTTGTTTTGGATGATCGAGAGACCCACGTTAAAGACATTTGCTACTTTCTTTTGGATCCGTTTGGTTTCCTGCGGTGAATTTTATGGTGTTGTAGATCTTAACTTTATGTTATTACACATACCTTAAATCACATTGAATTGAATCGATGTAAATTAATTTTTATTATTCTTTTAACAACGATACTGAACATAATAAAACTCTTTAAATATATGTAACATTTTCTTGACGCGAGAACATTGACAATGCTTTCTTTTATTAATTAAACATTGAACCCTAACCTATTCTTATTTAAATCTCTATATTGCACATAGTACCAACCTAATACAATAATTTGTCTACGCGACACACCATCATATGGGGCTTCTTACTAGGCTATCGATATTTAATCATTCAAATAAATATAGCCATACGAAAAATATAAAGTTTTTTCTCTGTTCTGCTATATCCTTCAGGACAAAAGACGTTTTAATTTGAATCGCTGTAACTGTAATGAAAATGATACGGCAAGGGGTTAATATCACGTGGTAGGGATCAATAAAACATGCACGCGGATGATCGTAGAAGCGAGTTCCCTTGGTGCAGGGTCTGCATCAAGGACTGCTCGAGGATACGTCGAATCTGGACACCAATTGAAAAGAGTCTCGCGTTAAACGGACACGTGTATCAAAGGGCAGCAGATAAACGATTCGCATGCGCCAGCGTCACGGACACGTGACGCTTGCGCGTCCATTGGAAGATGGTATCGTCCGACTTTACATGTTCCTCCTACCTAGAAAGTCATCTCTCATCGCCTAGCTTTACATATATATTGGTCGAGCCGGTTCCTTCTCTCTTTCTCCCTCTTTCTCTCTCCTTCTATGCGAGCACACGTAGTATCTGTCTCGGCTCGCTTTCGTGCTGCAGGACGATTCACAGAGACGAGTGAATCGAATCAGGATTCCTTTTGCCCGGGCTCTCTTGCCAGCAATCCTTTCAAGAAACTCTGAAAGTTATTAAGAGTCGCAGGCTTTACAACGAGAGATCATTAATACATTGATTGCCACTTGAATCGGCTGTGAGTGACACAATTTGCGGCGAGCGGACACCGCGCCAAATTAACCGGCGATTTGTAAAGTGAAATTCTGTTGCGAAACAAGGATAGGTGGGTTACGCAATTCTTTGTGGATGGTGGCAGGAGGTGATCCGATTAAGGATGTTCCGGAGGTAGAATGGGAGACAAAAGTACAAGAAATTCGAAATCCATCAAAATATTGGCAACGAAAGCCATTCACGATTATATTTTGCATTAACAAAATAGATTAATTTAAAAAGCTTTCGTTTAATTAGTGAATTTCATGTTGTATTTATTTTTTAATCAAATTGTCTTGATATTATGAAAAATTGTAGCTTTTGCGAACGATTGTACCCCCTGATTTGAACTTGAAGATAATAAATTTGTGATATTCAATATATACACTTCATTCATTCATGATATGACATACAATACATACATTCATATATCAATTACGCGATAAAAGGTTAAAAATAAATATTTAAATACATTAAAAATACCTGAGAAAGCAATATTCATGGCTGTTACTGAAAATAAACATATTGAAATTTGCGTAAAATTATGTTTAGATAATAAGAAAAAACGTGACAACACTGTCTCGCAATGTACTCAGTTGTATTTTTGTATTTGAGAGTTGGTAGTATTGTGTACGTTTGAAAACTATCGTGATTTTGAACGTCTTAATTTATTTGGATAAGTATAAATCAATTACAATGTCTGATACTTTAAAAGCGAAAACTTACTGTTAGAAAGCTAAAATAGTGTTAGAGAAAATTTATTTGTGGCGGCTTGCTCAATAGCAAAATGGTTTAAAAAGTAGAAACCCGTCGCACGCAATCATCGTCTGCATTATAAATGATATTATATTCTAGTGAGATGACAATACGATAAATTTGACATTTTGTAACAGTTTATAATTTTTTGCTCTTATCTAACTGTTTAGTGAATCCTAATAAATTTTCAACATAATTAATTACATAATTTTTACTATATATAAATGGAGTTTCTAGTTGCTTTTTTTTCAAGTTTTAAATAGGGTTTGAAGTGGAATTTTATGAATTCTCCATAAGAAGACGTGTTAAAATGGCGCACTGAATTGAACCCAAACTTTCGTAATTGCATCAATTTAGTAAGAATTATATGTTACATATCAAACTTTCAAAAATTTTCTTGCTTTTTTATATACCTTCGGAACATCTTTAATAGAGCGAATCCTATAAGTTCGTATCAAAATGATCGAGTCTTAAATGAAATCTTAGCTACTCGAAATTTTTGACATTTTTCTACGATGTACAGGTGGAAATCACTGTGACAAATATCTGATTCCATTCTATTCGATTCTCAAATATTTCCATTCTGTATGATTGTCTTTCCAATTCTTTCCATTCTTTTGTGATGCAATTCACTCGCGCAATACTCAAATGTTTGGTAATTTATTTGATACTAGCTAACCCGAAAGACTTTGTCCCTGTCGAAATTTCAATACATTTGTTCGTGAATTTGTGAAAAGTTCTCGGAAATGTGTAAACAGAGTAAAAATGAGGGAAAAACGTTATTTCTGAGTGATCTTTGTGTACCGTTTCAAAAATTATAATTCTTGCAGTTTGCCGAAATTTTCCGTCTTTCCGTTGTTTTCTACGTTATGGTCCTCGAACAGTTCTCAGGAAAATAAATTCGAGACAATTAAAAAGGAAAGTCTGAAAATTCGGACAAATTACAAAAATCAAAAACAAACAAATCTATTGAAATTTAGACAACGTCTGTCGGGTCAGCTAATTATAATATAAATAATAAGACGAAAAATTGAAATGTCCCTAATTGTCCGCCTCCTAGAAGTTAGCCCCCCTCCCCCAACACTTGTTGAACTAAATAATTTCAAGAGTTGTGCTAAACATTGTGTATTATAATCATAACATAAAAACCAAATCAAAAATTGAATTGTCCCTAATTGTCCGTCTTCTAGAAGTTAGCCCCCCTCCCCCAACACTTGGTGAACTAAATAATTTCAAGAGTTGTGCTAAACATTGTGTATTATAATCATAACATAAAAACCAAACCAAAAATTCAATTGTCCCTAATTGTCCGTCTCCTAGAGGTTAGTCAACCAGTTGTCGATGTAAATAATTTCAAGAGTTGTGCTACATTGTGCTGGAATATTATAATCATAATATAAAAAAAAATTGAATTGTCCCTAATTGTCCGGCTCGTAGACAATCGCCACGGGAATTTCACTCTGGAATTGTTGGATAATCCTAGACAGCCATTTTGCCATGGCATGAACTTGAAAGCATTGAAGCTCGCGTGAGCCGAGCACAATTCCACAGAACAGGGACTCGCTGATAAGATTCTTTCCTGTGGTGGTCACCGGCGATAGCGCTTTGTGTGCGCGATTTAAATGCCCTCTCGCAACGTTCTGTTACGTCAGCCGGTTGCGCAACGTATATACATATATACAATATATATATATATATATATATATATATATATATATATATATATGTATTCGTAAAAAGATCCGCACCATAAAATTAGAGACTGTGCGCGCCCGTTTATTGTTATGCAACCGGCCCTGCGTTAAAACCGCGGGCCCGAGCGGTGGAAACGCGTGATAGTGATTTTTTAATTGACGATTCTATCTTCGTTTCGGACGAAGCCACGCTTTGGTTCTGGAAAAGGACACCGCGAAATCAGTTTCCGCGAGAAATAGACGCTAATTGACGTGCAAGATCCAGTCAAGAAAACCGATTCACCGCCGCTCCCTTTTCGGCAAACGTAAATTATTCATTCGAACCGGCTATATGCGCTCGCTAGGCAAGTCGCGAAAAATCAAGGTGTATTCCTGGGACCAAGAATGCTATTTATGACCCCCGTTTGATCAAGAGCGATTGTGTAAATTAATTGGTGCATTTTGAAACTGGTATTAGCAAAGTTTTGTTGAACTTACTTCTTCTAGTTTTCCATTCGAAATTCACCCTTTCGGAAATAAAATAATTTTAAGTAAATTTTTATAAAAGATATCAGTGAAATGTAAATTTTATTTGTTG
The DNA here is from genome assembly GCA_028455595.1 of Lasioglossum vierecki. NCBI lineage: Eukaryota > Metazoa > Arthropoda > Insecta > Hymenoptera > Halictidae > Lasioglossum > Lasioglossum vierecki. The sequence continues at coordinate 3,083,115 of CM052337.1, read as the reverse complement.
CATAGATGTGCATCAAATACTCATTTAAAAGTAATAACTAGATTGTGGATCTTTGCGCAAAATAAAGATGTTTCGCATTGATCGTAGAAATTAGAAATAATATAAAAATTGATTTGATGCTTTGGATTAATGTTACGACTTTGTTACATTAAAGACAACATTACAGCAATCTTGGATTCTTTAAATCTCTTCCCGTTTTATGTTTCATCCAACCAGTTTCTTCATAAATGCATTAAGATCCGCAGTCTACTAATTATCAATTATCTGTATAGTAATTAGTAATTACCAATAACTGCACGGCCTAGTGTAAAAAAGAAAAATTATAGTTACTATTTTTTTTCCAATTGTAGAAACTCTTCCCCAGTTTCGTACCAAAAAAATCTTGAGTCGTCGGAAATGTCTAAACTAGAGAACCCCTTAACACTTCCATATTAATATATTTATAGCAAGCTTAATTTTGATTTCTCTTTCATCAAGAAATTGTTGAATACTTTTAAGGTCCATATAAGAAGCGACCGAAAAAGTCCCATAACAAAAAGTTCCCCAGAGTAGTGCCAAAAAAATTCTGAACGTAGTCCAAAGTGTCTAATCTAGAGAACACTTCCATATTAATATATTTATAACAAGTTTAATTTTGATTTATCTTTCTAAAAATTCTAAAAACATTTTTTAATTGTACTACCGGAAATGCCTAAAAAATGACGACACAACTTAACTTTAATTTGGGTCTTACCTAATAAAGTTAATACTTGTTGTTTCGCATACAATAGAAAATGCATTATTTCTAGTCATGCAACATGAATGTCAATTTATAATCTACCACACCTCGTGGTACAATAGCACGCGTTTAAAATGGGCTTAATTTCAAATTTACCGCCAAATATTGATTTTTAGATCCTCCATCTATATGTTCAGTCTAGTGTGTCTATATTCTCAGTTCCTATGTATTAATTATGGTTCTGACTCTGTTCAAACGGTCAGTTTAACCACAGTACAATTTCAACCAGCATCGTGGTCAAACCAATTTTCAATGTTTAATTCACTTGATCGAACCTTTGCGCCGAGAACATCAATACATCTTTTGTTTTGAACAATCGATGAGTGGAATAACATAACTTAATTTACACGTTTAAACCTATACATAGCAAGCAAGCACTAATATTTCTTTCTCACTGTTTGATCCATCTACATTACATACTATTTTTAATATTTTCTAGACGTTAGAGAAAGACGTTAGAATTTAAATTAAATAAATCGTTTGTACACTTCTCTCGGTCGAATTCTACAACGACTCTCTTCTCGAGTCTCTCCTCTTTGCGCTGATCCGTGATTCACGACACCGACGATGATTCATGACTCCGTCACCGTGTTTCCTCGTTCGACACGCAGAAACGGACTACTTTCACGAAGCAAGCATGTCTGTCGCGTCGCTGCGCAGATTCACCACGAGAATCGCCTTCGAAAGTATATTTTTTCGGTGTTTATCGCGAGATCGCTAATCCACGAACGATACTGGGACTTCTCGGAACGATTTGGGTGCGCCAGACTCCTCGACTATTCTCGCTTAGAAGATCCCCTATCGGAACGACCGGTCAATTGTCTTGTTTCTCGCCACCGGGCACGGATTTTGCTTGTTCGAGATCTTGGACCTCGAGACTGACCTCTAATCCTGTGAATTACTCTTACACTTACTGTGAACTCTCCTCGAATTATTCACAAACATTACCGAATTTATGCTAACGTATTAAAAAATTGCACATTTGCTGTTGGTTTTGAAATTGATCGAGCCGCGCCGAAATCGATAATTTATATTACCGAATTTTTCTGAAATTCCTTGAAATCAGCATTTAATTTTACGATATCCAGAAAATATCTTGATATCCTCCATTTCTTAACCCTTTCCCCTAGGAGCGATTTTAACAAGAAAATTGAACATTTTTTCCAATCTACATTATTTCCATTGCCTACGATTTTTTAAATTTTATACATATGACCTATACCAATATAACACCTCTTACAATTACCGAAATGTTTAGTAATTGATTAGCGAACGATCTGCTCCCGAAAAGTGTCTAGAGAATCATTTAGGCGGCGGTGCATCGTTGTTTCCCAAGATGAAACGTCCTCGCGAACGAATTTCGACGTGAATAAGTATCCAGATAAGATCTCCGTGTCCAGCAAAAGAGTAGCAGGGCAGCCTCGAAGCAGATCGCCGCGTCGATAGAGCGTTTTTCAAACGGTTTTCGTGACTGGCTCGAAAGTGGCAGCCATTCTAAGTAACTTAGAGTGCACCGAACGGAACAAGATCAGCAGATACGGACTCATCACATTCTAATGAAATTAAGACGTTCATTTCTTCGACTGCGAACAAGCCGACCCTCGAACTCCTTTGGCTGTTTCGCAAACGATGCGATGCAATCGCGTAAACGACCGTACTTGTATTATTATTAATTATTCTAGTATCGTAGTATTTATATCGTACTAATTATTCTAAACATAATAATAAATTATCACTATTAGTAATTGTAATCAATAAATGATATTCGTAAATTTGGTTTTCGATCGTACATTCTGACCAAGAGAATTTTAAGTATGTTTTCGGCGCAACGGTTCGATCAATTGAAACATAATAAAGCAATTTTACAAGTTAATCAAACTTTCGACGTTTCGATAGTAATTCCTATCGTTCTCAAGAAAGACAATAAAAAACTGCGTCTGAAACATTTTTAAAATATAAAGAGTTATACACTATCAAAATTGTGATTACAAGATCACAATTCTTGTTGTATCACTGACCTGCTTTATACAAAAATTGTTAAAAACGGAACTGAGCTTCAAAATTACAAGTTTCTTTCATGGTGTCTGTCAAGCCACTGAGAACAACACATTATGTTTATTATGTTTATTATGTTTATTATGTATAATAAATGATATTGGCGCGAGGTTCGATCAATTAAAAACCCTACAGCAAATGTGCAAATTATTTACGTGTTTCTGACGTTTCGATCCTTGTGTGGATCTTTTTCGAAGAAGCAGTTTTGCGTCTGATAAATATTTAAAGAAAATTAGTATGGTTTCTACTTCTAGAACTGTGTAATTCCTCTGTCAAGAGAAAGAAAATAGATAACATACTTGCTGTATCAAAGGTACACAACGGAACATATATAAAGAAATATTAAAGAGTTACTATAAACCTTCTTGGTCACATGGTGGCAGAATTGTAACTGAGAACATGCGTTGTTCAAACGAAAAGGAACGACCATAACCTATATACATGATTGGCAATCGTGATTGACTGATCGAAGTCGATCAGTGGTGACATCAACAAACTGCCACGCGGCAAATTTGAAACAACACATTTGACACATCTATGTATTCTGGCCAAACACACACTTTACACATTATATTTACGACATTATAAATTGAGCAATGTCATGTAAATTTGCACATTTGCTGTAGGGTTTTTAATTGATCGAACCTCGCGCCAATATCATTTATTGATTATATTATTTTGCGATCACGAATAAAATTTTTCCGTTATTAGTAATTGTATGAAGAAGAAATATTTGATCAGCTTCAGTTTATCGAAAATATACAAAATACAGTAAATTTTCTATAGACGCGACAGCCTCGGGGGGATTTTGTCGCGTCTATCGTACAGGAAAGCTACTTTTTGAAAAGCGGGTCTTTGAATTATACCGTCGCGTTCTTTTCTATACAACGACTGCGAAAACAGATTACTAAGTTTGGGGGGAGGAGGGATACTCTTGGTTGCATCTATCGTTCATTGCAAAAAACAGGTGTGGTATCAGTTATCACCCTCCCCTTCAAAAAGGGCCTAGTCTTACTAGCACCCTTGGGTGTAGAGGTGTATGGCACCCCCGGGGCTCCATTATGGTGGTACTTGCAGGACGGAGTACCACCGGAGTCCCGGGTTCTACTGGTTCCCCCATACCCTCCCTAAAAAAACGTCGCATTTATCGTGTTAAACATTATCGCGTCTATAGAAGATATGCTGTACCCAGCCGAGGTCAGATTACTAATTTGGAGGGATATTCTTGGTCGCATCTGTCGTGTTAGACATTGCAGCATCTATAGAAAATATAGAAAATACAATAAAGTCGCCATATTTTTCCAGTGTCTCTCCACTGCTAGCAACGTCGCAGGAAAGCGATGATTGATCTCGACTTGGGTATATCGGTGTGAACACCACTATTGATCCACTCAGAATGCATTTCTACACTCGAACGCGATGGATCCGATCGCGCGCACGCGAGTTGACAGCGACGAACGTGCTACGAACGAAAGTTTCCTCGGTGAAGAAGTGAAATCGAGGAATTACAAACGTTTTCCTGTCTTTTCAGAGATCGCGAGGCTCCGCGGAGATACCGGTAGGGGTTCGGGGAATTAATCAGCCCGCGGGAGATCGATGGTAGTACCGGTGTTGCTTTGAACGATCTTCATCGGCAAACGGCTTTATATGTATACGAACGTCGAGCGATCTTCCGCGGAGAGCTGGAGCATCGAACAGGAGAAAGGAGGTTGTAATACTTTCACGCAACGCTACGAGCTTATCGTTACGTCTCTTTGCTACGCATACACTACTGTACATAAGTATTTAACCGCTTAGCGCTTGGAGGAATCGAATCAAAAGTATAAGAAAAATATATATAAAAGTGTAATAAATATAATTATATCATAATTATATTTTATATTATAACTTATAATTTTAATATAATAGAAGATACATTATATAAAATAAATATAATTATATTTTATATTATATATTATTGATATGATTATAATATAACGATAATAATGATTAGAATTTAATAGAAGATATATTATATAAAATAAACATAAAATCGTAGTAAATATAATTATATTATAATTTAAAATATAAATATATAAATTTATAATTATAATATAAATATAATATAACGTCAATACGTTATAACTAGACTGCGGATCTTGCAAAATAAATAATATTTGCGTTCATTGCAAGACACAAGAATTACCGTTTTTTATCATAAAGGCATAAATTTTTGAAAATAAATAATCGCTGGAGCAAGTATCTCGATCTGGTGGCTGAAAATTTTCTATAGAACACTGAAGTTTTTCGAGGAACCGTAGACTCGTTTTTAGTGAGCTCTGCAGTGAGCGTGGTTCATTAATCACGGGCATCGAAACATGTCGAGTTATTAACCGCCGTCGATAGCTACGAACGTCGGATCGTGTAATTAAATGATATACAGCAATAGAAAGAAGTAGCCGGACAATTAAATAATAATGCGCAGGCGGCTAGATCGTCTGCTTTCTTTTTTCTTCGTCTCGAATGATCGAGGTTGAACGAGGAAAAAGTGGGAAAAACCCTGCGCGCGACCAGACGGTCGAGTTTCGACGAGAGCGACGCCGGTAATGTGCTCGGCGGGTGAAAGCGACGTTTGAAAAGGTAATGATCGCCGAACGAGCCTCTTAGATCGTTGCAGCGATCGCGGGCTTTCCGATCGTCGATCTCGGCGACTCTAATAATCTATCGCGATCGATTCCGGTTCGTATGAATCACCTACTCCCCTTTTACACGTGTAAAATTAATTTTCAGACATGGGGTTGGAATTGTTTCTGCAATTGTACTATAGAAATAATTGGGCAAGTCGATCGTACAAAACAGAAGTTGATTTTCTTTGTTCATCTTTCTGCGAATTGGGAGCAAATGCAATGTATTGACTCAGCTAGATCAAAAGCATCATCGTTAGACTGTTGATCTGTATGCAAAATAAAAATTAATAATTGTGGAAGTGGACAGTTCTAAACAGAAATGAATTTTCTTTTTGCTTAACATTCTGAGAATGGGGTGCAAATGTGATGTACAGTATTTTATGCGTAAATGTCCAAAAAGTCTGAGCCATAAAAGTCCCTGATCTATCCCCACTACTGCGGGGTATATCCCCTTGAGGGGCCAAGAAGCTCGAGAGGCTTCGGTCACCGAGAAGTATGATATCATGCGGCTCGGGTGTCTCGGTGAGACCGCCTAATCAGAATTTCCAACTTCCTTATTGTTCATTATTTTTTTATGGAACTTCAAGTTCCATATTTGTGGCATTTTTCTGATTAAAATCATACCAAACATGATATAATTCCGATGATATTTACTTGTGTAATTTACTTGTGTAGTTGTCTATTACACAAGTAAATATCATCGGAATTATATCATATTTGGTATGATTTTAATCAGAAAAATGCCACAAATATGAAACTTGAAGTTCCATAAAAAATAATGAAAAATAAGGAAGTTAGAAATTCTGATCACATTGTGTTTACACTTGGGTGTTTATCTCGGCGACCAAGGCTTCTCGAGTTCGGCTGTCTTTCTCTACGTTCGGCAACAGTCAAAGAATAGTATCCCTGATGCATATATGTCCCTCGACAGACCCGTGCTAGGGACTTATATACATAAAATACTGTACTGATTTAACGAAATCAAGATCATGATTATCATCATCAGAGCTGCTGATCTTCAAAGGAACTAAAAATAATCGTGTATGTCGATCGTACGAAACGGAGGATTCAAGCAAAACTGCATTTCCTCTTTTAAAAATGGAGGAAAAACGAAAGAGACAGTCTGGCGCATTGGTTAGGGCAACTCGGCGTTCTTCGGCCACGGTCCACGAGCAACGACACCATCTCTCCTCGCTACGTTTTTGCCCGGATGAGAGCTGTCTTCTCTCTTCCTCAGAGAACGCGTGATACCCTCTCTCTTTCATCCATCTTTCTTCTCCACGCTCTCTCTCTCTCTCTCTCTCTCTCTCTCTCTCTCTCTCTCTCTCTCTCCAAGCTCTTTTGCTCGCGAGCTTCGGAAGCGCAACGCGACGGAGATGGAGAGAGAGCAGGAACTCTTTGAGCGAGCGAGAGAGAGAGAGAGAGAGAGAGAGGAAGATCTTTCTGAGAGATGCGAAACGAGCAGGGGGCGGGCGGAGCCCCTTAGTACAATACATTATATATTTATAAATGTTTCCTTTTATAAAATAAATAAATAAATATTATATATATTTTATCTTCCAAGAATTCTGATTTTTAATCGAAAAGAAATAGACAAGGAAAGCTTGTTTTACGTTGTAAAAGAAAATTTGTTAAATGGAAAATATCCTATATTAATTTAGCTTTAGAGAGAGAGGGAAGAGGAACTCTCTAAGAGGAAGAGAGAGAGAAAGGAAGATCTTTCTGTTAGAGAGGGAGGAGGAAATTTCTGAGAAAGAGAAGAAGATCTTTCTGAAAGGGAGAGAGGAGGACGAAGAGAGGATCCGCGCGTCGCAGACACCTGCAGTCCGGCTCCCACCGGTAAAAGAGAACGGGAGAGAGAGAGAGATAGGAGAAGGTCGTGGCTCCGCGCGCAAAGAGAGTCAAGATCGTGGAACCAACAAAGAGGACGATAGGAGGGGGGGCAGGAGAGAGGAGGAGGACTCGAGCGGACGAAAAGACGATGCCAAAGAGACGCGACGAAACGAAGCAACGCGAAAATGGCTCCCGAACAGATACCCGGCCAGGGACCCTCGCCAGTTTCGAGCGAAATTACCAGGACCGGCGCGCATTCGCTGTGCCTGGTTCGCCCGGTTATTTACTGTAATTTCATTACCGTCGCCGCGCGCTTTCGCCGCGGAACCAAGCGGTGCGGAGCGGTGCGGAGCGGAACGCCGTATCACCGGACTTTGTATGAAGACGCCCGCCATTAACCTTTGTTTTCAGGAGCCGCGGCGCAGTTCAAATATTAGTGCCGTGGTTATTATTAATTCTCGAATTAGACGGCCGCAAATTAAATTACACCGCGGACCCCGGCTCTCTTCGGCTTCGTAACCGGGACCCTGTTTTTGAGCACGCGTTATTAATTTTTCGATTACGCTCTCTCTCTCTCTTTTTCTCTCTCTCTCCCTGTGTGCATGGTCTGGGTATTCATATGAAAATCACTGTCTTAATGTGTTTGAATTCTCCCGTGTTATGTAGAGACTTCCTGGTCGCGCTTTTGTCGCAACTTGATGGTATAGCGTTGTCGAGGACCGTTGACGATCCTTCTGTTTTAGTTTCAGAGAGGAATGGGGGTTTGTTAGAGATTAATGCTGCGGTGGTTTTCATTTCGCGGAAAGAGGGAATTTGGTGACTGGCATTTTGAGGATTGCGCGGGATATGGAAGACTTTTGAAGCTTGGAAAATTCGAGGAGAGCTTTTTATAGATGATTGAAAGCACATTTGAAGAATTTTAACGATTCGATTAATATATTTATCTCTCGAACCGATAAAATCTTGTAACCATTAACTTTTCGTTTTTATTAACAAGTTTATGAAAGTTTTCTTGCAACTTTTATTTCTAACTTGAGCTCGAGGCCCTCCAAAATTTTTACTGCTTGGGGCCTCCACTGGGTCCCGGGATACCTTAGGGCCCCGAATTCGCATCATTCATTTGTTTTTACTGAAACATTTAATTTACGTCCGAAAAACAAGAGTTTTCTTGCAACTCTATTTGCATCTTGAGTTCGAGGGCCCCAAAAGTTTTACCACTTGAAAAATCAAGAAGGTGGTCGTCGAATGTTCTGAATTTTAAAAAGAGAAAAATTCTGTTCCCGAATGTAACGAAGCAGAATGGAGAATGAAGAGTTCGTACAAGGTCTGTAATTGTTCTTTGATCGTGTTCAGAGGCGGAGATTATGATCTTGGGAACGCGGTTCGAATTAACAAAGGAGTAACGCTTCGATATCGAGAGGTGAGGGCCGGCGAGCAAACTTTTTGGGTTTGCGAATCTGGTTCCTGCCGGTAGCCCCACGGTCGACAATAATACACGAAAGAGAGGGGAAAGAGCACTGCGAGATACGGCACGAGAGAACGAGAGAATCAGAGAGAATCCAAGAGAGAGAGAGAGAGAGAGAGAGAGACGCCTGACGAGTCGAGGCAGCATTCTTCAGCCACGATCCTCGGAGTTCGACATTGCTCGTGAATCTGCCATTGAGAAAAACAGCATTAATGCGCGCGGCATCCTACGCGGCAGCGTCGCTGGCTGCATAAACTTTCGAATCGTCATAGATCTCTGCTCGAGCCTGTCTTTTCGCACGGTATAGACTACGCTACAAACCAAACTCGCAGATACAAGCTATAGCAACCACGATATTTCTCGAATCGTGTCGTATTTTTAATACAGTGGAAATTGATTTCTAAATTCGACTTCTTTCCGCACTCCGGAATAAACTATTATTTTTTAGAAATAAGGAACTCGGTGTCTGAATATGTTCAAGTCCCACTGAAATTCGACAAGTTCCAATTCTCAGTGTGTTTCATTTTGACGCGTTATACAATTTCATGTAACGCTTCTGATTTTCAAATTTGGCGCGTTGCAAACTCGATACGTTTTATTTTAATGCGCTGAAAATTCAGCGCGTAACATTCGATGATTTCGAAATTCGGTGCGTTGCAAACTCGATATACTTTATTTTAATGCGCTGAAATTTCTGCGTATATTAAATTCGGCGTGTTGCACACTCGATACGTTTTATTTTAATGCGCCGTAATTTCTGCGTGTTTGAAATTCGGTGCGTGGTTCCCTAAAATCTCGCGGCTCGTGCTGCATATTCATCGTCAGGCATTTCGTCGATATCATGCTCGATTGATTAATTATGTCGATTTGACGGAGGGTAGGACAGGCGTAAGTCGAAAAACGTATTTCCCATGAACGGTGATCTTGAAATATTCGTCGGAGCGAAATTCATCGACAAACCAGTTATTTATGAACCGCGGTCTGAAATATTTCAAGCAGGCTCGTAGCGAGATCTGCTTTTCTCTCTGTTTAGTGTTCTCTCCCTCTCCGCGGTCCTCTCTTTCTCCTGTCGCTTCTTGTTCCGTGGAGTGGCCAGTGGAGAGGGACAAGAAGTGTCTTTTATCGAGCGGAGACATTCTCTCCTCGAACCACTTCGTCTCCCTCCCTCTTTTTCTCTTTTACTCTTCCCCCCGAAGTCCCCCTCCCTTGACGAGTCGACGTTATCACGGCGCGGCAGCGTTAATTTTCTGGAATTCCCGCGTCCCTCTCGAACGATTCCTTAAATAACGCGACAGAAACGATTCAGGCCCGTGTAAACCGCTACGAACACGACCCTAACCGTCCCGTGGACCCGCGAAAACTTTGCAGAAATCCGTGCCGACTAGTTCCACTGGTGTTCCGTCTGTTTCTCGGCCATAAATCTTTCATAAAGGAAGAATCCTCCTGATCTTTTATACATACATTGTTATCGCATCATAGATCCGGCGAAATAACAGGCCGTGAGTCGACTCGAACGTTTCATTATCCTGTTTGCTGTACAACGGAACGATCCAAGGGCGAAAAGATACCGCTTCTGATGGCCAATGGAAATCTAAAGACTGCCACGCGAACGTCCCGCGTAATTAAGCGCAAAGAGAGACACTACTTTTTGTTCCGACGAACTTTTCGAAACGACAACCACTGCCACCACTTAACCGCGCTCTGATTGGTCTGTGTTTTTTGTTAATAACTCTTAAACAAAGTCGCTGGCGTAATTTTTGTAAAAGAAAATGTCGCTTCAAATGACCCAAGGAACCTCCCATTTCCGGGAAGTACACGAATTTTGGGACACCCTGTATATTTGCTTTCTATATTTTTGAACCTATTTGCCTATGATATCGATGGTTTACGATAAGAATGATTGAACCGCGGAGAAGATTAGAGAAACGGCGTCGACGAATCCGCCGTTAATGAAACGCGAGGAAGCGTCGACGGGAGACAGGCTCCGTTAGCGGTTAGTAGACGAGACGAGGCGGCAATTAGGCGCACCGAGGGAAAGAGATTGTGCAAATTATTAAGACATCGAGATGTTTATGGCGCGATGTGTTTTATAATAGCCGCGAACTGGCGCGGTGTGGCGGGAACGTGCGTGGCTACGAAACGCGCAGCAATTATTTACCCCCAGTAATCGTAATTCAATTCATGTAGGATAAAGGAAACGCGTTCTGCGCTCTGTATCCGGCGCACATCAGTTTTCACCGATGGAAAACATTTCTTCCCAACATCGCCGATTCTTTCGTCTGTGTAATTTTCCTGTTATCGTATTAGCCGGTTAAGTTGTCGCGTATCATCTGATCTCAAATTGCAATTCTTTATAAAGAGGTTCGATCAAGAATTACTGCTATAATCTACAGGATTAAGAAGTAGGTCTTATTTTTAATTTGAATTTATTGGGCCATTGCAGAAGTGTCTTATCACGTTTCTAGCAGATGGTATCTTAGAAAGAGTATATTTTCAATTATTTTCTAATGCTAAGTTTAGATTATTAAGTATCAAACGTCTGATCTCAAATTGCAATTCTTTATAAAGAGGTTCGATCAAGAATTACTGCTATAATCTACAGGATTAGGAAGTAGGTCTTATTTTTAATTTGAATTTATTGGGCCATTGCAGAAGTGTCTTATCACGTTTCTAGCAGATGATATCTTAGAAAGAGTATATTTTCAATTATTTTCTAATAACGAAGTTTAGATTGTTAGATATCAAACGTCTGATCTCAGCATGCAATTTTTATAAAGATTTTCAATCAAGAATTATTATTACGATCTGCAGGATTAAAATTGTAATCTTATCTTCAATTTGAATTTATTGGGCCACTGCAGTAGTGTCTTGACACGTTTCTAGTGGATGGTATCTTAGAAAGAGTATATTTTCAATTATTTTCTAATAACGAAGTTTAGATTGTTCAGTATCAAACGTCTGATCTCAGATTGCAATTCTTTATAAAGAGGTTCGATCAAGAATTACTGCTATAATCTACAGGATTAAGAAGTAGGTTTTATTTTTAATTTGAATTTATTAGGCTATTGCAGAAGTGTCTTGGCACGTTTCTAGCAGCTGATGTTGTTCCTGAGTGGACTTGCACTAAACAAATAGAATGCTCTCGGAAAGAGTATAACTTTATAAAAAGGGAAACCTTCACCCTCAGTTGATAGTGTCCAAATCGAAGTCTGTTAACCCAGCAAATGAATTCTCTAGGAAGTCTGAGGTGAGCAAACCAAGATTTAGGCGCAGAATGATAAAAGGATCTGCGACATTAGATGCTTTTCTTCAAGAATATAATTATTTGTTAGCAAGCTAACTTGTTTTCTAAAACCATTGGAAAAGTCAGAGTAGGGAACTAGAATGTTTGGAGAAATAGCCACCAAATTAGAAATAGATCCAAAGCAGTTTCTTGGCTTCCATAGAGTAGGAGTTTATCAAATTATGGATATCAAGTAGAAAAGGGTCCATTTCTCCTTAATGTCTAAAACAAAAGAGTTGGTTTTAGCATTTTTCTTGACAGATTCGGGACTTTGGAGAGCGCTTAGACTCGGAGCCTTCGAAAATCCGAAGAAATATAGAAAATACCCGGAAATTGATAGGATTTCTTTGGGGCGAGGGTAGTGAAGAGACATGAAAGTATCGCGTTGAGTATCTCGAAAACGGATCGCGTGATCTCGATGCAACTTGACGGTTATCTAGAACAAACCGTCATGCACATGTGCTAACAATCACTCTTGCCTGGGGCCATTCAATCAGCAGTGAAACATCGTTGAGCGAGCTTAGGTATTGTGCGACCGCATTGATAATGGCCCAGCGAGTAGGCCTGTGATAATGTTCCTGCTCGTTACTCGCGCGTTACGGTCAGCTTTTAGGCTGAAAATTGCATCGCGTGGCTCTGCCGCCTGTGTCCAATGTACTACAGATTTGGTTACTTGTCATTTTCTCCCTTTTTCAGTCTGCTTTCTTTAGACGTGTCGCGTCAAGGCTAGTATGGTTAATCACATGAATAAGGATTTGTTCATTGATAAAACTTCACTCTTATTATCATCCTGAAGACATCGCAGAGAAAATATCGAGAATTCCTAGGGTAACTAGGATTTTATTTAAGGACCGTTTGTAACCCGACGTTTAACCCTTAGCACTCGAGTGGCGCCTCTGAGGCGACACTAAAAATTTCTGTCCTACTATTAAAAATATTGTTTACATTATTAGATATGCCGGTATTTAACCAATTACTAAACATTTAAGTATTGTATGAGGTATTATACCAATGTTGTATCTGCCAAATTTAAAAGCTCATAGAGAGTGTAAATATTCTAGATCAGAAGAAACGTTTGATTTTTGAGTTAAAATAGCTCCGAGTGCAAAGGGTTAATGAGACCAACCCAGGGGCGCCATATCAAGGGCCAAGAACATGAGTAGTCGTCCTCGGATTAGACGGGGGGGAATGAATCTTAGACAGGGCCTTCCCCCACGTGCCGCTCCGTAAGGAAAGGAACTAAGATCCCCACGGGGAAGGAAAAAATGGGGCGCCATATCGCACCACTTGGCACCATCCTCAGAAGACGAAAGAAACTTACCGTGGTCGAATGTTTGAGAAGGCGAATCGAACGGGTCGAGAAAATTCTAGGTTCTTGCCTAGTAACGCGTTGTTGATAGGGTTAGCTACGAATTAATATAAATATACCGGTAATGTAACGCGTAGCGGTTACTTTAGCTGCGCCTGTGGAAGAGGACGAGGTAAGACCATCGCCGCCGTCCATAGGTTAGGGAGAGTACGAAACAATGCTATCGGACGGCCAGCAGCTCAGGAGAGGACAGGGGTTGCACCTGGACGCCTCTCTGGATAATGGTCTGTTTAGTTTAGCCAGAGCGTCCCAGTTTAGAATTTCGGACGCCTGTGACTGTACGGTCAGAAATTGAGGCGCCTCGAGAGGCTCAAAGTTGTGGAGAGCATAAAAACTTTGTTTTTCTGCCACGCACAGCAGAAACCCGGCAACCGAGATATCGGGACGAACTGCCGATTCCGGACTCCCTATCCTTAAGCATTGGTCTTAGACCATATATATTGGATCTATAACTTAAAAACTGGAATTTTTTTAGGAAATTTGAACGTTTATTAAAGATAATCTTGTATAATTCTGTTATTCAAAGTATTGTCCATCGGAAGTTACAATATTTCCCCATCTTTCTGGCAATTTGTGGATGCCATCCCAAAAAACCGGTCATCTTTTGAATCAAAGAACGAATCGAGCCAATTTTTGATGTCTTGAACTGAAGTGAAGCCTGGAAAGTGCATTCTGCATCGACCGAAACAAATGACTATATGGCGGGTGGAGCAGAATTTCCCATCTGCTATTTTCCAAATAGTTTTTAACGGGTTTAGCAACATGTGGCCGAGCATTGTCATGTTGGAAAATCAATGTCTCGTGTCTGATCTCCCATTCTGGCCGTTTTTCCTTCAATGCTCTCTTTAAACGAATCGGTTGTTTTCGGTGATTGATTCCTTAAGCTCTTCTTGTGTTTGATACGAGTTTTGATCGAGTAACGCTTCTAATTCTTCATCTTCAAACTTTTTGCGACTGTCCAGGCCGCTCTTTGTCTTTGATGTCAAAATCGCTACTTTTAAAGCGTTGAAACCACTTGAAACACCGTGTTTTAGCCAGAGCATGTTCGCCATACAATTCCACGAACGAACGATGACTTTCGGCTGCAGTTTTCTTTGCAAAAAAGTGATTCAGCAAAAGTTCCCGCCAATGCTGTTTCCTTCGGCAATTTTCAAAATTTTCCATTATAGAAAAAAATATGATTCGAAGTGGAATTTTATGAATTGTCTATAAGAAGACGTGTTAAAGTTGGTATAAATTTTAAACGGTGCAGCGAATCGAACCCAAACTTTGGTAATTGCAATAATTTAGTAAGAATGATATCTTGTGAAATTTTCAAAAATTTCTTGCGTTTTTATATACCTCCAGAACATCTTCAAATGGGAGAGGACGGCCATGAAGGCCGGTCGCCGAGCTGGCAAGAGAATTCGGGTGTATCCGAGCAGTCGCTGTTTCCCCAGAAGGAAAGAACGATTGAGATAAACCGGACGCCCGATGGCCGGTAAACCTCTTTTTTTCATAATACTGTTGCGGCGGCTTCGGCGCTGTCTTGCGGGTGAACACATTATTCAAAACAAAAGCAAATATTTATTAAATATGCAAGAGTCACACGACAGCAGATAAATGTGTGATCGTTGATGCGTGTTCTCGTTTCAATGACTCGAGAGGATCCTATCTCTTCTTTATTCTTATCGACAACCTCGTTGTCTGGATACCATGGACGTAGGAATAATCTTATGTCCATGCTGGATACCGCAATATCGATCCGACAGGCAACTTTTCTCGATCTCTGCGATATCTTGAGAATATCACACGGGGATGCAACTTCGTCTCGTGCCGTCGCGTCGTAACACAATATTGTTTATTTTACGTTCTAACCTTCTTCAAAGGTTTATTGTAAATTCACGAACCAACCTTCTAACGTGTAAAACGAATTTCTTTCTTCAAAGTATATACTGTCCAGATTTTTCCCAAATCCTGTTTCGATCGATTTCACATAAATTTATACGATTGGTTTTAGATGGATACAACCAGACCTGGGTAAAAAATCTTTCAACTCGGGAACACAAATGTTTTCAAATACTATTTCTCACAACCGTGTTAAATATGTTTCGTCCGAAACGGTAATTTAGCATTAGTTTTAAATAGATTCAGATTTTCGAAATTGTACCGGTGCTTTCCTTTACTTGTGATATAAATAAATGTTTCGCGTGCCACTTTGACGGTGAATGGTAGAATCCGCGGAGTCAGTAGTATTCTGTAAGTAGACTTTTCCGAAGTGTCTGCCAACAAACCAGTTTTTCCTTTAGAAGCAAGTTCCACGAAAAACCATAGAACAAACTATGTCAAACAATAGAATAGATCCAGATTATAGAAAAACGGCCCTGCGACGTTCATAACACCAGATGAACTAGATAGATGAAAAGATAGTCGTCCAACTCTGCACCTACGTAAAGAGAACGCCTACATTGTCGGCAAGTGCCGCAAGCTGATTCTTCGAAACTACAGAACACATCGACGTTCGAAGGAAAAACTTCTCTCGCATACTAAAAAAAACTTAAGACTTTCCATACTCTGACGAACCAAAAGCGTACTTTCATTCTTGTTAGATCAGCTAGCGTACAAATGATCTCTGGATAAACTCGTCGAAACGAAGTAACTAACACAAATCAATGAGAAAATTAAACGAAACACACAAACAGAATAAATCAATCAATCCATAATATTTCTGTTCTAAGATCGATCGATTAGCACGAGAGCTGTGACTTATGAGATACCCGGGTAAACAAAAATTACTCGGGTAAACAGCATTAACCGAATACCCGGGTATTCGTGTAAACAAAAATTACCCGAATATCCGGGTATCTCACGAATACACTGTGGATCTTCATGCAAAATAAAGATCGTTCGCATCAATAGGAAAAAGCAGACGATATATCAGGATTACTTATTCTCTTGAACAATTTTAATAAATTTAAATTAACATATCAACGTTCTTTTAATTTCATTATTGTTTTAAATTGCACAAAATCATTTATGACTTATGTCTTATGAGATACCCTGGTACCCGGATACTCGGCTATCTCATGGGTACTCGGGTACCCGGGGTATCTCATATGCCCGGGTAAAAGTCCGAGCTCTAATTAGCACATGCAACAACCAGATGAATCATAGATACTCCTGGTTTCGTATAATATCAGTCCATTATCTGGCCAACCACTGTTTCCTAACGTTTAAATATTGGAAACGATGCTACAGCTAGAAACTTGTTAATTATTATTTATGGATATAATATTTACAATTTTTACCTACGCGCAATGGTTGACCCACGAAAGTTTTGCGAATGAAAACCTTGGATTGCAAATGTTACCAATTGATTACCAATTGACTATGTTCTTTGAATTCAAGATTGATAAGATTTGCATGCAACAACCTAATATTGGTACTCCCGATGACCTGCAGGACGACTGGCAGGTCGTCCTTCGAGCATGGTGTCTCGATCCGGTCCCGAGTACATATCATCGATAAGCAATCGATTCGTCGAAGAAGCGATTAAAATTGTTCCGGGTATCGAGACCGGTTTTAACCAGGCTCGTGAGGAAAGCTGCTGGTGATCAGACACACCCTGTATCTCAAGAACTCCCCTTATTCAGAGGCCGGGAGTTATAGCACGCGCGAGACTATATCGGTATCCTAGCGTGCGTTCAAACTGAGATCAATAAAGCGCTCCTTTATAGACTTGTACGCTACACACGCTGTACAAGCTTGGCCAACTCTCTCTCTCTTTCTCTCTCTCCTCTCTTCTCCCTTGCAGTCCAGCGACGAGGGCGCTCTCCTTCTCTCTCCCTCTCTCTCTCTCTCTTCCGAGCACAAACACCGTCGTCACCAGGCACACGGACACTCGGAAAGAGTCAGCTTCAGCTACCAACTGTTTCCTCCCTGAAATCGCCACCCCTGTTCGTGGTGGCCGCGGCATCGGAGCACACCGCTGCCCTCCTGCCACGTAGCAACCCCTCGCCCAACCTCGTTGGCAACTACCAAGCCATAAATAACCGAATGACCCACCGCGAATAACGGCTGGCAGCGCGAGGAGCCGCGAACAGCCTACGCCAACTTACCCTGGAATCCCGATGCGGTCCTCTGCCACAATCAGAAACCCTTCCCGGATCCGAGACTACCGATAGAAACCTCTGGACCGTTCACCAGCAAGATCCAGAGGTGGCTCGATTCAATAGACATAAATAACTTAAACCTGTCACCAGAAAATCACTGAAGATGTACCTTTCTAACATCGTTTCATTTGTTCAACGGGATTTCACTGTAACAGGAATTATAGCCTGCTATGACACTTCTCCAAGGACCCAATTAATTCTAATGCAAGATAAGACCATCTTTTGGATCCTGTAGATTGTACCAGTAATTCTTGATCGAAACTCTTTATAAAAATTCCATTCTAGGATCAGACATTTGATATGCAACAGCCTAGCTTGCTAATGAGATAATAGGGAAATTACACAGATGAAAAGACTATGAAAATCTAGGTGCACGGTAGTGCACCAGCCAAGTTCTCGCACTACCTCCTTTTACACGAAACAACTTGGCCGTTTTTTAGAGGCTTGTAACTCGGAACTGGAGGCAGATGGAGAAATGTAATTTCGTACACTTGTTAACTGCTATCATGTTTCAATATTGGCAAAACATTAATCTTCCAACATTAGTAGGTTCCGAGATATAGGACCACAAAAATCGCTAAATTTGTCACTGACTGACTGACTGACAGATCATCAAAACCTTTTGGGTACTTCTCATTGACCTAGAAGCTTGAAATTTGGAACATAGGTCCACCATAACACACAACCAAAGGAATAATTATCAAAGTTTGAAATTTTACTTTTTTTTTTATTTAAAAAAAATTTTTTTCTTTTTAAATTGAATTTAACCATGGACTCTTGTACAAATTAGAACTTGTAAAACCAAAGTTTGAAATAATGAACTTTGAAATTTTACACCTTAAAAAAAGCGTAACCTAAGTGTTAGGGATGGTCAGCCGAGCTAGTCTTAAAAAATGGCTGTATTTCGGGAACGGTGCTTCCTACCGCGAAAATAACGAAATTTTCAGAAGGCCGTATCCGAAGCACATAGTGTATGCCGAACCACATGACGTATGTAGTCTTTTGAATATTTAAACAAAAATAGATGAAATCCCAAGAAAAACATCCTGTAAACAGGAGCCAAGTTCTCTATGGCCGTAGAAAGTTGTGAGATCAAACAAAATACGGCCAAGTTCGTTAGCTCACAAATACCTCTTACAATACTGAAAAAAGCGTTTGTAAAAATTAGTTTAAAAGAACGCTATTTAATTTTTAAAGAGTTACATGGAGGGCCAAATTATTCATACTTGGCCGTTATTTTTTAAACCTATGACAATGAAAGATGTTTGGACGCAACTGCAATTTTGTTGTTAAGGCGCAGTTCACACGAGCACACCGATCACTGTTTCCTCACCGAGCTGTGGCGCGTATTGCCGGGGTCGCCAAACGAGAAATCGTTGTAAATATCTGGCATTTACATCGTTTCGTGGTTAGCCGCAGAGATCTCGTAGACGTCCGCTCCTCGTTTCAACAGGAAGCTAGGGAGACCTGTTTCCCAGATGAAGTTGTTTCCCTGCTGGGATGGAGAGGTTACTGCTGTTACCTGCAAAATTCTATGGTTCACAGCCTTTGCAATTCATATAGGGTGTACCCCGAGTTCGCGGTACCGTTCACGGTATTCTTTTCACCAATGCAACAACAACTTCTTCAAATAGTTGCTTGTATCGAGCACTAACGATTTAACCCTTTAGTGCTTAAAGTTACTTAAAAGTTTTGTTGTTTTTTTTTTAATTTTATGTATTTTGAATACTTAATTAATTAGTTTATCGATCGTTATTTATCTTTCGGATATTATGACATTTATTCTCGGTGCCACGGTTTATGTATTTTATTTAGTTAAAATTTTTCGAATTCGTTTCTACGCTGAAAATAGAGTTTCGCGAATTGATTTCACGTACAAGCGAAACGGAAGAAACGTTGTGCAAATTTAAAATAAATTGTGTTAAACTTAGTAAAAAACGTTCCTACTACAATCTCCCTATTTTTCCATATTCTACAAAGTTTCAGCTTTAATTTAAAAACATTTCATCGCTCTCTCTATCTAATTTCTATCGAAAGGTCTTTGATTTTCACACAGATTTCATTAATTTCTTCACAATTTCAAGTCGAAGATCAAGTTTTGAAGCTCATCCTCACAATTCAAGTTTTACGTGCAATTTCAAAGTTCAAGTTTAAAGTGCAAATCCACAATTCCATAATTCATGTTCAAAGTTCAAGTATAACGTACAATTTCAAATATTTAAGACAATCAGAAGTTAGTCACAAATCAAGTTTAAAGTTCAAACCTACAATTCGAGAATTCCTTGATTTTGTCGCCGATTTCGGCAGCGATGTTTGCTCGAGTCCAGTTTTCTCCAACGAATGCTTGGCAGCTAGCAAAACGCGGACCCGTCGTTGAACGATGCCGGCGCGGCGCGGTGGCGCTCGTGTTACGCGGTGTACATATTTCGTTTCTTACAGATCGCGCTTGATTCGCGTGCAAAAACCGAGAACCGCACGGGATTTCGCAACCGCGTCACGTGTGATCGTGCGAGACCGCGCGTCCGCTCGCGCCGCGCCGGTAAGAAACGCGTCGCTGATAGCGAGCTACGTGTAACGCAAGCGCGGTCGTGCCGCGTTTGCATAATTACTCCCCTCCCTCCGCCATATCGAGAGAATTTCGTCCAACTTATTCAGCGGGACCCGGAGAAATTACATCAAGAAAGTACAGCCGCAAATATGGACAGTGGGTCCCTGTACTTTTCTTTTCCCGGATAGTAGAAGAGGGAAAAGGATGGTTTTAACCCTCGGACGGTGGGGTTTTTGTGGGTATGTATAGGTAGGGATTGTAGTTTCGTTTACCTGCAACTTCCATCTGTGGGGGCTGTGCGTAAGAACATTTCTCCACCGCCTTTAAACAAAATAGAGGATCCGGAGAAATTAAAGAAATTAAGGATAATTCAATTTACCGCTCGCAAGAATATTTTCTTATGTGGAACGAAGAATGGAAAAATAGCAGACCAACCAAGCTACACAAAGTTCGAAATAACATAAGTGACTTCAACCCGGCGGTACTACTAAATAGAAAAGACCAAGTTAAAATAACACGATTAAGAATAGGACACTCAAACTGGACACACTCATATCTGATCACAAAAACCGAACCAAATTTCTGCAACACCTGTAATGTACAAAATACCATTGAACACATCTTAACAAATTGCCACAAATACAATACGAAGAGTACTCAGTATAAGCTACAAAACTCACTGACAATCTTAGAAGAAATGGAATCCTGCAAAAATGTCCTAAAGTTTTTAAAAGACATTAAAGTATACCAATTGCTCTAAACACGGCTGACCCCACTAGACAACTCAACTGTGGTCACTAATAACCTACAAGGTGCATGTGACCTAAAACGCCAACAAAAAAAAAAAGAATATTTTCTGCGATCGACAAGCAGAATGTTCTCTGAAAATGATAGTAAGATCAAAACGTTAAGATTAATGTGGTAATTGGCAAAAGTGTTGTTTAAATAACAATTGAACCAGTGCGCCGATAGCATTAATATAATTGTCTTAATTATAACGAATATTTTTCTCATTAACCTGGAAAAGGCTGGAGAAATATCAAGTCAACGCGTTTAACACTGAACCTACCTACCACTGCCGATCAAATAACCGTTTTCAAATTTTTAATTTCATAATTATTCAAGTTATAAATTTTATCACGTTGCTTATATGGAAATTGATCCGATAAATTTCATTATCCAAGCACATATTACCATAAAAATTGCACGAAATCTAAATAAATCGAGCACTGCAATTTTTAATCGGAGATCAATTTCCTCGGCGCGTTTCTTACAATGGCTGGCCAAGATTTCGCGCGGAGATCCGCGGGTCCGTAATTCATTGAAGCCGCGAATAAAACGTACGTGGTGGGAAAGAAACTTTAAACGGTCGAAGAAGGGATACAAGTGAACGTACTATGTAGCGGGTCGACGTAATTATGAAAGAAGCAATTACACGTTGTTTCGCTGTAAGAAGAGTCCCGAAAACTTTTACGAGCGTTGATGGATCGAGTGCTCCTTGTGTTCCGCGATTCAACGCTCGGCGAACGATAAATTTCTATTATCACTGTAGCGGGGAAAATTTTCATTCCTCTTTCTCTACTTCGTTTTCCCTCTGTCTCTCTCTCTCTCTCTCTCAATGTCGCGTATACAAGCTGAATAAAACACTCATATAATTGCACGCGTACAGGACGCGCAAACCGGGCAAAAAGAGGAACAGAACAACGTGGCTTTTGTTTCTGCCGCGACAATTGCTTCGCAATGCGAGAACCGCCGTGAATAAATTAGTAATTCGTAATGAGAGCAAGCTGTCGCGATACTAATATCCGGGGATCGCGATTAAAAACGCGAGCCGATGCGAAAACTGTGACTTCTTGTCGCGCGATCGATTCATTATTTAAATCATCGTACCGAACGGAAGCTCGTCTCGTTGATTAAAAAAACAAACAATGAACGAAAAGGAACGAAAGTATCGTTAATTATAATCATACTGCATCTTTTTAGCATGTATGTTCTTCTATTTTGCATACGTACAGAATTGAATCGCTATCGTTTTTCTTGGCGAAGGTTTCTGCAATTTTATGTTTTATATTAACTGGCTTTCTTGTCTGTCTGTTCGTTTAAAAAGCAGAAGTGTTAAAGAAGGATTAAAAAGTATTCAGTTAAAGTATAAAGAAGGATTAAAAAGTATAAAATTAGAGTATAAAATCAGGAAGGATCGGAAAGTAGAAAATTGAAGTATAAAATAAAATAAATAAAATAAGATGGATTAAAAAGTATAAAACAAAAGTATAAAGGAGGATTAAAAAGTATAAAATAAAATAAATAAAATAAGTAAGATTAAAAAGTATGAAATAAGGAAGGGTCGAAAAGTATAAAATTGAAGTATGAAATATAATAAATAAGATAAGAAGGATTGAAAAGTATAAAATAAAAGTATAAAACACAACAAAAAGGATTAAAAAGTCGTAAATAATTTTTCCTAGCCCCATGCAGATGATCTTGTAAAGTGAATGTGAATAGCTATGAAAATACTTGTAAGATTTAGAGAGCAAGACTGTTGTGGTAGGTCTCAAACCCGTGGTATATTAAAAATTCTTTTATTATTTAAATAATTTTCTTTGAAATATTCGCGCAGTCGGTGTGGTTACGCTTGAAGCACCAATGACTAATATTGCAGTGCTCTTCCAGCAATTAACAAGTTGACTGTACATTGGCACAGCCACCTGTGGCACTGGAATCAATTAGACCGAGTTTATTGAAATAAACTGTAATATTTCTGAACTTTTCGTTCTGAACAACGAAATGTATTTACCTCGATGGCGTGGTTTGAATACATATTTCTGTGTAGGATGATCTGTGATAGGTCTATTATTCTTTTAGCGATATTTTATTATTATTATTATATTTATTATAAACGGACCGAGGTCCTTTTGCACAAGTGTTTACTAAGTATTTAAGTGTTTACTAAGTAACTTTACTAAGAAGGGGCAAGCCTAAAAACTGTTGGACGAAAGGTAATGATAGTGCATATCAGTTAAATCCTGCGTAATTTTCTTTCTACGTTTCTACATTTTTAGCAAAGTATTGTAACAAACACTGAATACACAAATACAATATTAAAAAGAGAGGCTAGGTCATTTTGATTCCTGTAGTGAATTTTACATTTTTAGTGGAACATTGTAACAAACACTGAATAGAAATAAAATATAAAAAGTTGAGGCTAGTAGAATCAGAAGATTGGTGGATTCAGTCCTACAATTTTAGTAGAACAAAATAAATTGGTGAAACGAGAGGTTAGTCGTTGACAGTATTCCCAACATAATTAAATTCTTAAAATGTCAACTATTTTTGTGTAGGATGATCTGTGATAGGAGATGAATAATTCTTCCTGCGATATTTTATTGTTTATTCGAGTGGTTAGTCTGCACCGTTATCGCTACCATAGTCCCAACTAGCGAGCCTAGTTGAACCTCTCAACTCCCAAGCGAAACGCGCGTCACGCGAAAGCTCTAACGTACCCTAAAGTATGTAATAGGGACGACTCCTTGATGGTTCCGAAGGAGCCTAGGCGTGCAAAGATCACATGGCAGTGTTACTCGTGACTGCACATCGGCTCACAGATTAGCCCACTATGAGAGACTTGGGTGCATTCGGGGCGTGGTTTCGCTAGCGCGCGATTCTTGGCACTTGGCACGCTAAAACTGGCTCGTACGAGCAGTAGCTCGAACAGGTCTGGATCACAGTTTCAAGGCAAGCGTCTGTCTCTCGATCTTACTGACCTGACTCACGCGACGATACGGATTTTTTCATCCTCGATATAATTGTCGCACCTTCGATCCCATCCGTGCAAAGTTCCCCAGACAAACTGTGGATCGACAATTCCAATTAAACAGTCGCCGCTCATAGTTGATCATTAAATAGAATATCCTTCTCGTCTTGGCTCGTCTCGCAAATGTGGATTTTATGTATTTGTGGCAACAGTGGATTGATCCATCAGGAAAATAGGAAATTTCACAAATGAAACAGAAATTTCAAACATATTTTTCAAGTTTCATACTTCCGTATAAATTGGTACAATGCTTTTCCTCCACATTAACGCACTGGAAACCAACAATGTCATGGTTGTCAACTTTATTTCTGTTTATCAGGTCATTAAGTATGAAACTTGACAAGTGAAACGCAAATTTCAAACACATTTGTCAAGTTCCATACTTAATAACCTGATATAAAGAAACTATTCATGAGCATTAGGAGCAACAAGTTCAGTGTAGCTGTGCAAAGCAAAGGCTAAAGGTAGTCCTGAAATTTATCAGAAAACGTGTTCATGAAATCTACCATCCTGATTTAGTCGCACAACTAAAAGAGGAAAGATTTTTAAGAACAGGTCCGATCAACTATAGGAACACAGTAGTCATTCCTTTTATAAAAGACATTTCTTTTGATATACGTAGAATATTCAGGAAAGTTGGAATTCACGCCATTTTCAATATACCATCATATCTAAAAAAATGGTTTCCACCTATAAAAGATAAAATACCACTTTCTAAAAATTGCAATGTTGTATATGAAATTCCTTGTAAAGGATGTAATTCATCATATGTTGGACAAACTTCTCGACATTTAGATATGCGTATAATATTTTTAAATTATGTATTTTGGTATTATATAACATTTAGAATTCGTTACAGACGCAAAAATCTCTTGAGAATGATCCTCACCAGGATCGAAACGTCGAGATCTTAATTGCACATGTTGTTATAAATTAAAAAATTCTATTTTGATCGAACCTGTGCGCCGAAATCATACTACATTTAGTAGTCCTGAAACGTTTGATTATTGTGTTCCTTATTGATACGTGTTCAACTGAAAGTTGCTCAACCCTGTTTACTAAACTTGATACGAACGTAATCTATGAACCCACCTATATTGATATGATGCTGCAAAATAGTGTTGACATTGATATGTAAAATGATGTAAGATTAGAAATCATTTAAAATGGTTTAAGATTAGAAACAGATAATGCACATTCGAATCGATAGAAGGATGAGCTGGAGGAAAATGATATCGTTGAATTAATTTAAACAATTATTGTAGGAGAAGGCAGAAAATTAATTGTGAAAAAATTATTAACACTTGGTGAATAAATTTTAACTAAATTACGGCGCACAGGTTCGATCCTAAGTTACTAACTAAGCTGTTTTACAAATTTATATTACTTTTTTCGACGTTTCGGTCCGTCTTGGGACCATTTTCCAGAAAATGTAAATTGCGTCTGTAAGAGAAAGTGAATTATATTTTCCATGTTGAAGAGTTAATTCATAAACTAGAAAAAACTAACTTTTTTTTTTAAATTTTTAATAACGAAACTTACTTACTTAGTGTAAAAACATGATATTTTTGGTCATCAAAAAAGCACACACACACACACACACGTGTTGACTAAGTGTCGGCAAGATACATAGTAAAATGACAATCGATGTTAGCATGTAGGAGACGACAAACGTCGTCGTAGTTTGAAAAAGGAACCAATCATAGAACATAAAGATCTATCTTTGGATGATCGATATATGGCGGTTAATTTGAACCGAGAAATCCATAAAACAAATTAAACGCAGTCTAACCTTTATATCAACCAGTGAAGGTTCGTCAAATAACATTCAATATGTTTTTAAAGTGGTATAAGCTGTTTTAAGATTTCTTTAATGGTTAGAAAGATTCATCATAAAACATTACTGGTTCAGTAACGCCGCGTAATATTCATGTATTTTAGGTGTTTCATACCTAAGATTTACGCTTTGCTGTCTAATCATGAAACGGGATCGAACCTGTGCGCCGTAATTTAGTTAAAATTTATTCAAAATTGGCGATCGTGAACAAACAAAACAGTTACTTGGTGAATAATTGTAGAATTGCGGAGAACCGATTAAACTTAGTGAACAATTGTAGAATTGTGAAGAAATGATTAAACTTCGTGAATAATTTTAGAATTAATCGTGTCGAAATGATACAACTTGGTGGATAATTTCAAGTTAAAATTTGAAAGATGTCCGACACCTTTTAGTAAAAATAATGTTAGAAAAAAATCTGTCGTGCTGCCCTTAGAGCCTGTTAAGTTCCCTATTTGCCCGAGTATCGATCGACGTCTCGAAAATCGTTGGCTCTCTTGTGTCAGAGGTGTAGACAACGTTTCGACTTGGCTCTGCCATAGTCCCAGGGCTCTGTCAGTATCAGTCCTACGTTCCACGCCTCTTTTACCCCCTTGATCGCGTACGTGTTCCGCGGAATACCGTGCAGTACCATTCGCCGAGGCTGACAAGCTGTGTCTTTGACCCTCGCAAGCTTTGACCATGACACGATATAAACGAGCCGACAGTCGGCCGCTTATTATCGTGTCATGAAGGTTCGTGGTGGCGTGTTAGAATCGTGCCGATCCCGGTACGCTGCTGCGAGAAACACCGCCTAGATCTGTTGCGAATTAACATAACGTCAAGACCGCGTCAAGACCGCGTCAAGACCGCGTCAAGATGTCCACCTGGAGTTACGGGAAACCGACACACAACCGTAGAAAAATCGAACGCGTGTATACACGCATATGCATGATCGACACACTGGCGGATTAATTAACGAACCTATTAACGATTCTTCTAAACACCGATACCGCGGAGTCGTACATTCGAGTAAACGGAGCTCCGATCATGTATTCATACCCGCGGTCACATGTTATCGGAAACACGTTATCAGCGGATCGATATCGGTCAGATTAACACTGATAAATCCCAGAACGTCTCGCTACTCTTTTCTCGAGTGTACAAGCACACATATCAACTTGTTCCACGACTCTCGCGATCGGTTAATTATTAATTCTAACCTTCCTTTCCATTATACAGGGTGTCCCGAAATTCGTGTACTTCCCGGAAATGGGAGGTTCCTTGGGTCATTTGAAGCGACATTTTCCTTTACAAAAATGACGCCAGCGGCTTTGTTTAGGAGTTATTAACTAAAAACACGGACCAATCAGAGCGCGGCTACAGCGGATTGATTCTGGCTCGGCCAATGGCGCCGCCACGCTAAGCGGGACCTGTCGCTGAGTCGGACTCCGTTTGCTCTAGCCGCGCTCTGATTGGTCTCTGTTTTTTGTTAATAACTCCTAAACAAAGCCGCTGGCGTAATTTTTGTAAAAGAAAATGTCGCTTCAAATGACCCAAGGAACCTCCCATTTCCGGGAAGTACACGAATTTTGGGACACCCTGTATATATGCATATGCCCATATCTTTTTTCAGCATCCCGTGAATTTCAATAACCGATGGTTTTTGTTTTTATAACCGAGTTCTTTTTAATATTAGAAATGCCAAAATTATGCGTGCGTCCGCGTAACAATATATACTCAATTTGATATACACTTTGTGCTTTGCGCATACTCACTGTACATTTTTATTCTAAATGAAATTCTTCGTCATCTTTGAACGCACACGAATTATGGAATCTCGTCTTAACTTATTCAGGATGCTATGAAATATGGGCATAATTTTATAGATTAATTACTAACCTTCGTTTTCAATTTCAATTTGTTAGGAAATTATTTAGTTACCTACCTGTAGGTTTGAACAAATGTATAAATAATACGTTCACTGTTAGGTAATTAACGGGAGATTATAAGAATATACAAAACGATTTTTAAATCAAACAAATGTGATCGAACAAAGTTTATTTCTGTTTCAGGTAATGTCTGGTTGGATATCCGTCGTCTGCTGTGAGCGAGAAAAAATAATTATGGCTAACAGACCGCAAAGGATTAACGCTAGACCTAAGGAACGCTGAAAGTAACTATTTTACGCAACAATTATTTTACAGCTCCGTGTAATTTAACAATTATACCGTGGAGTCAATATATTCATTACATTTAATATAATTATGCAAGAAACGAGTGGGTGTTTAATCAACAATTAAAAAGAAATAAGTTCCTCGAGGTAAAAAAAAAACACATTTTTCGCTAATAAAGTAGACAAGAGTAATTTTGTTAATGAATTTTATGGGTAATTTCACAGACAAACAGACGGAAAGATTTTGTACACGTGCGATAACAAATCCTGGATTGATTATTAACGTAATTAAATTTCCAATCGCCAAGGTGGTTTCAGACATATCCTAGAATCTGTCGTTGAAAAGTTTTAGCTGTTTAAAAAGTCGGTGAACCAAAAGGTTTAATAAAAACGCACACTCTCTTGATAAAGATATAAAATTAAGACCTTTTTCATTTGATGGATATGAAATTGATACACACACACACACACACACAGTGCCTCATGCAATACTTAAATATTTAATAATTGATTAGATGTAGACATTTTTAATAATGTAAATCATATTTTGAATAACGGTACAACAATTTTTAAAAGCACCTCCAGTGAACAATTCGAGTGCTAAGAGTTAACAGCTGTCGTAGGGTTTGATAAGGGATCGTTTAGAGGGGAGGGTTGAAGCCACGGTGAAACCTTTAAATTGGTCTTTCTTTCGAGGCAAGCTCGGTACGAATGGCCGATGAATATCGAGGATGGGTCACGATAAAAATAAATTACGCGATATTTCTTGTCGGCGCAGGGGCGTGACGTTGTCGCGGTGGTGGTTTCCTCCGGTTACAAATTCTTTATCGTCCACGAGATCGTACATTTTATTTCGATGTCAGTGGAGCAAATCAATGGTCGAACATTAAACCATTCGAGAGAGAGAGAGAGAGAGAGAGAGAGAGAGAGAGAGAGAGAGAGAGAGAGAGGACAGGGGTGGTGGTTGGTGTAGAAGAAAAACTGGGGGCGTGGAGGATAACGACGAGAGCCGACCATAAATTTCTGTTTGCCCGATGCGTGAAATGTCTGCCAGTTTTTGATGCATACGCGCCGATTACGCGTCTGCACGCATTGCACCCTGAACGACAAAAATATTGCGCTCGCGGGGGGTGCGTAGAAACTGCGCCGCGATGTATTACAATTAAATTGAAATATCGCGCTGACATCGGCAGCTATCTATTAGCTAAACATATAAATTTCAAAGGGGGTTCGGACCAAGAGAAAATCTCTATGGGATACAAGAGATTCTAAAAGAAGGGGTGCTAAATATTCTAATGGGTAAGTCACGTAATCGTGACGATCTTAATCGACTCTTAAGTTGCTTGTTGTACAAAGAAAATATTCAAAAGAAATGTTGCATAGTTAAATATATAAATATTGATTAGACTGCGAATTACAAGCCACAGAAATTCAAATAATACTGTAGATATAATTTTTGTAATATAGTATCGTATGATAAATAAAGAAATAATTCTTTGTTTACAAGGAAACAATTTCTAGTTTATTTTGAAAATTCTTTGTAATGAACAACTATTTTACATACGAATATATGCTAAATAATATTATATACATCAATAAATAAATAAACAAATAAATATTGATTAGACCGCGGATTACAAACCCCAAAATTCTAAATAAAAAATTCTTCTTTTAATTACTCCATACACAGATCACCTAAAATCGTTTTAACACGTTCGCTGATTTAAATTACACACACACACGCATAGAATTGTACTATATTTCTCATAAATGCATTAAATCCTAAGTTTAGCAATGATTTGACGTTGAAACTGCAGAACCAGAATTGGCATGAATTTATTTATATTTGCTCGTTTAACTTCACAGGGAAAAACCTGCGAGTTACACTAAATTTGTGCGACATTTTCCACGCACCCTTCACACGCATCTTCTCCGAGCCATGCGGTAGAGAAAAGGCGAGGAAAACAGAGAGAGAGAGAGAGAGAGAGAGAGAGAGAGAGAAGGCAAGGAAAAGCCACCACGTCAGACAGCGTTTCGCGGATTGTTGACGCGTTGTGTAAAAAATATTTTTTGTAATGGGTTACGGGTGGCAAAGGGTGTAAAAAAAGCGAGAGGGGTGTTTTAAGGGGTGTCGAGTTGGACAGCATCGTTCCACCAGGACTAAAACACAATTCCGACCATTCGTTACGTGGGGAGCAATTACTTAAGGGTAGATCGAAATTCGCTTCCCCGCCTGAAATTCCGATATTTATCAGCGTTTTTAATCCGAGTCGAACGTCGCGCCGGCCCGATTACTTTATTGCCGACATTATCATATATTAATGGGCGTCGTGCAACGTTTTTCGATCGTCACCCGGCTGCGACACTCGTTGAAACCGATTCCACAAAGCGGCGACGCTCGAAAACCCGATTGCTCTAACTGAACAACAAGCGATTTGACCGATATTACCCGGCTGCCGGTGCTGCTGTTCGTGTGTGCCATAACTATACTCGGTTGCACATGCACCGACGTCGCCCCCATTCATTCATAAGTCGCATACTCGTGACAGCTACGACATATGCATGTATATGCCTAGCCGGCGCGGCACAATCGATTCGCGCCACCGCTTGCACGACTCTCTCTCTCTCTCTCTCTCTCTCTCTCTCTCTCTCTCTCTATCTATCTATCTATCTATCTATCTATCTATCTATCTTTGTCTCACTCGAGTCGACTGTCCGACGTTTCTTCCTTTTTTTCGAATGAGTTTTGAGGTGTTTAATGTTGTGTTCGATGTATTAGTAGTGGCGCGTGTTACTCTATGGGTAACTTGGCAAATGCCCGGGGTCCCAAGCAAAAGGCGGCACGAACGCAAACTAAGATCCAAATTCTACGTTTTTCCCCTGGGGACCCCGAAATTCTACTTTGTCCAAGGTCTTAACTAGTTGTAATGCACTATGTAGTGTCAGTGGTGCGTTACCCTATTGGCAACTTGAGCAAATGTCCAGAGCCTCAAGCAAAAGGGGGTCCGAACACAAACCAAGACCCAAATTCCACGCTTTTCCCTGGGGTCCCCGATATTCTACTTTGTCCAAGGCCCCAACTAATTATAACGCGCTACTGTGCCAGTTGTGCGTTACCCTATTGGCAACTTGGACAAATGCTCAGGGCCCCAAGCAAAAGGGGACCCGAACCCAAACCAAGATCCAAGATCCAAATTCCACGCTTTTCTTAAGGGGCATAATAGTAGTACTTAATCATAGAATTACGATCGTCCTGTCGCACGAAAATAAGATCAGATCGAAAAGAACGCCGCGACAAGAAACACATCTGTCTAAACCATGTTTATCCGTGTGGACAAGTCGTAAAGATTTGCTGTACTCTCAAAGTCACGATTGGAATACCTGAAAGAAATGACTTCTTTCCAGGTAGATTGTACATTTTTCTCAATCCAATCGCTCCGACATCCTCTTGGAGGTTCCGCAACAACTCCCGTTTTCCAGACCAACTCCAAAAACGTGTATCGTAAGCCCATCATCGCAAGCACTTTTCTCGTATTTCGCTTTACCAATAATTTCACCGTAGAAAGGACCGTAGTTGGTTACCTGAATGACCGATAATTAACTCGTTAATGACATATCGGTAGCGAGACCGGACGGATCGTTAGCCCGTCCAGGGACGGGCTAAAAACCCGACCATCGCGGGGCCGCGTCATTTTCAGGAGGAATCCGTGCGGCTGACGCGTGCACGGGTTGGGAGCGTTACTTCGAAAAGTCTCTGACAAGAGAGGAACCGTGCTGAAGCGAGACCGAAATAGTAAAAGCACAAGGGCGAAAGACAGAGAGAGAGAGTGGTGGTTTCTCAGATATTCTTGGGAGCGTAGTCTCGCGCAGAGAAGCGCCGTCCATCATTTTCTCGTATTAATTATCGGGGCTCCTTTATCCGCGGCTGCGAAACTTTCCGGCACTCCCGGCGCGGTTCCTCTCCGCCCTGGTCTTTGGACGCCGTTGGCGGAGAGCGAAGAGAGAGAGAGAGAGAGAGAGAGAGAGAGAGGCAGGAGGGTTGCTTTCAGGCCCGTTCTTCCGGTGCAACAACCCGGAATGCTCGGATCCCGCGTCCGCAAACGACGTCCGTCTCGAACGTGTCGGTACGCTGCGGCCATATCTCGTTCCCCTTAAGCCCCCGGTGGGCTCGCGTTCCATCCCCCCGATATACCAATTCTCGGCCAGCGCTTTGCGATGGAACGTGAACTCGGAGAGAGAGTCTCTCTCTGCCCCCGGCCCTCCTCCCACCCAACCCTCCGGTGTCTCGTACAAACGCCGAAGCGGAACGCAAGCCCCGTGGAGGATCGGTTAAAGGAGAAACGAAGCGGGAGTACACACGAAACAGAACGAGAGAGAGAGCGAGTGGTATGGCAGTATAAAGCTGGGGAGAGGGTAGGGGGAGGATAGCGAGAGAGGAAGAACCCAGCGAGCGTGTGTATACCCCCACGAGAGAAGGAGAGAGAATCGCTGGCACACGGACAGAGGCCACTCGCACAGAGAGAGAGAGGTGGACGCAGAGAACCGATGCGGCTGTCGCGAGGAAGAAGAGTGGACGGGCGGTAGCTCTGCGTGGGGGGCGGGGGCAGGGAAGCTGGTTGGAGTGTCAGGAGCGAGCCCGGGAGCGTGAGCGGGAGGGCCGGGAGAGGGACGAACAGCGAGAAAGAGCGAGTCGGACCGGCGAAACGAATCGGGAGAACGAGCGCGTAAGCAAGAGAGGATCGAGAGTACCGCGAAGGAAAAGAGACGAGCCGATACGCTGCCGGTGGTAGTGGAGGAGTGGGGCTGAAGAGAGAGGAGGGCACGAGCGAGAAAGAAGTATCCGTGGAACGAGGAACACGGCCAGATAGAACTCGAAGAGTAGTAGCGCGTGCTCACAAACTCAGCCAGCGCCTCTCGCACCGTGTGTCTCCCTCCTCCTCCTCCCTCCTCCTCCTCCTATCTCATCCTATGCTACGGGTACGCGCGTCTCTTGGCCCCACCGTCCGCGCCTAACCAACCTCATACCACCGCCCCTCTTCCTCCTCTCCTCTCTTTCCTGTCCGCTCCTATCTCGGCCTGCTTCCCTCCCGGTCCACCCACCGACCCACGAAACCGCTCGTTCCCGCGCCGACTCACCCCACGGTAACGCCGGGCTCTCTCTCCCTATTACCCGCTAGCTCCTTGCATCCCCCCTCTCTCTTTCTCTCTCTCTCTTACCCTATTTCACTCTCCTGCTTTCTCTCCCGGCTGCGTTACCTTCGTGCGTCTTCTTTCAGAGACTCTTCCTCGTTCAACGCTTCCGTTCGTTCCTCTCTTCGTGGTACACCCCCGGCTCTTCCACCCAACCACCCTCTGCGACCTCTAGGCTCGTGTCACCCTTCCGGAAGGAACCGCCGCCACACGTACAAAGAATCCTCGATTGTCCGACTTCAATTTTGATGAGCCTCAGAGGATGATGGAGCACTTTGACAAGGGGTGGCTTGCTCCCGAAGAGAACTGCCCCTTGCCCGTGAGGGCAAGCGATCGTCGCGAGGATCTAGGTTGTTCACTGGAGGGTAGGCGTGGTTTTACGTGCTCTCGATTCTCGCCTAGGGTCCTGGGACTGTTTCGAGGTCGTGGATCCTCCTGACTTCTTGAGCTCTGGTTAGGAAGAAATGGATGTTTGTAGGGGAACCACGAGGAAGGACTAGGGGATTGGGTATCGATCCTAAGTTTCGTGTAATTTATTAGACGATTTAACCCCTACATACGTTCCTCAGGGTGAACATTCACCCATTTACTATACTATACATTTACTCTTTTCTTTCTCCCGCTCATTCATACCCGTTTAGTATCCTAATTACAGTAAAATCTTCAGCGCTGTCCAGGCTCGTCTACGTAAACGTTGTCCAGTGCCTACTCACTCCACTGCCTGTCAACGCTACGTCATATACATAAAAAAATAGTGTCTTCTATGCAAACGCTGTCTGTCTAGAATACGGTTGTCGGAGAGTATTCGAGGATCTACTGTGTCACTAACCTGCCTTATTTACTCGCTTATTACATCCTTCCCCATTCCCTAACTTTTGTATTTTGCGCAGTCTAATAATTATTATTGGCGCGATATCTAATGAGTTATTATTAACTAACCATTCCCTAACTTTTCTATTTTGTTCACTTTGGTAAACCACCCCGTTAAGTATTGATCGATCGGACACAGGTGAACAGGTTTCTCGGTAGAACATTCCTGAGTGCTGGCAACTACAAAATCAAAGAATCTCGCGAATCGTGTGATCCCGTAGTAATCAGTAGTAGCCGGTTGCACATCGATCGGCACAAAGCCTCGTCAAGATCGAAGCTGGACGTTGAGGTCCTCGATAGAGGGGCGCTAGTGCAGTGAGTGAGAGAGAGAGAGACAGAGGAGGGGGGTCGGGTACACGGTTGGAGGTACGAGACAGGCCGGGACTCTTCGCGATTATCTTTTGTCCGATCGTACGCCGGCTCTCGCTAGCTAGTCTCGTTCGTCGCGAACGCGTGTGCACCCCCGTGTGCCGGCAGTGCCGGCTGTGTTTGTTTGCGCGCGGGATGAAAGCGCGCGCACACGCGCGGCTACACATGCCCTCGTGTTTCAGTCTCCTCTTCTGTGTCCTCCACTGCTGGCGGTGCCGCTGCGCTGCCTTCTTCCCTCCTCCGTTTCTCTATTCGTAGCCTGGTCTCTCTGTATATGGACGCGCTTGTACGTGTGTCGCGCCGCCAGCGTTGCGACGGCTAGAACGACGAGCTTTATATTATCGTCGCTCCCGGCGATGCCGCGTACCACGGGAAACCAGTAGCTGGCTGCCTTCTCTCTTGCCTCGAACCTGCGAGAGAAAGAGCCAGATCGAAGGCCCGGGGTGAGGGGGCGTGGAGAAACGAGAGAGGCGGCGAGTCTGGAATTTTGCGCAGCTCTGCGGGTCTCGATGGCCGGGAATATGGGTATTATCGGTGGGTTGCTTTTTGAAACTTTGCCTCGTTTGGTCCTCTTTCTACTCCGCTCCTCTCTCCTCCTACTCTCGTCCTAGGAGGTTGTAATTATTTGCCCACGTGTACCTGTCTATCCACCTCTCTCTCTCTCTCTCTCTCTACTTCGCTCCCCCCCTCTCTCTCTCTTTCTCTATTCGGCTGCGTGTGTGTGCAGCAGCCTATAGTCCACGTTACGCGGTCGCGTAGCTCGATACAAAAGTAACGCTGTCGGGCATGCGGCAAATCGACGGTTCGCTGAGTTCAGGTCGATCAATGTGTGCGCCGGTGTCTCTCGATCTGTACGCGTCTGCGAGAGACACGTTGGCTTCGCGCTACTCTCTTCTTTCCCTCTCTTTTTTTGCCGCTGCGAGAACCCCCACACCCTACCAGATCAGACTTATGCACCAACCAGTGACGCGTTACCCTATGGGCAACATGCAGATGCGCGGGGCCACAAGCAAAAGAGCGGCCCGAACACAAACCAAGATCCAAATTCTACGTTTGACCCCGCAGGTCTCCAAAATTCTACTTTGCCCAAGATCCTAACTAGATATAACTCGCTGTGGCGCATTACCCTATGGGCAACTTGGGCAAATGCCCGGGGCCCTGAGCAAAAAAAGATCCCGACACACAAACCAAGATCCAAATTCTACGATTTTCCCCTGCGGGCCCCGAAATTCTACTTTGTCCAAGGTCTTAACTAGTTATAACGCACTGTTTTTCGTGTAAGTGGTGTGTTGTTCTATGGGCAACTTGAGCAAATGCCCGGGGCCCCAAGCAAAAGGGGGTCCGAACACAAACCAAGATCCAAATTCTACGTTTTTCCCCGGGGGTCTCCGAAGTTCTACTTTGCCCAAAGACCCAACTAGTTATAACGCGCTGTGGCGCCTTACCCTATGGTCAACTTGGGTAAATGCCCGGGCCCTCAGGCAAAAGTGGACCCGAACACAAACCAAGATCCAAATTCTACGTTTTTCCCCGGGGGCCCCGAAATTCTACTTTGTCCAAGGTCCCAACTAGTTATAAGCGCGACCGGCACTAAGGAGGTTATCGATTTGGACCATTCATTTTTTGATGGAGTATAGTATGTTTACTATAGACGCGACAGCCTCGGGATGATTTGATCGCATCTGTCTTACTGGGAAGCTGTTTTTTTTTAAATCAAAGACCGAGTCGAACATATAGAAGAATAGCACGTGTACAGAGTCAGCTGTCCGCGTCTCTTTCGCGTTAGCTGAGATCAGATTACTAAATTGGAGGGGGGGGGGGGGGATATTCTTGGTCGCATCTACCGTGTAGACATGGTCGCGACTATAGTAAATATACCGTAGTAACCGTTAGAAATGACAGAGTACGTTTTAATCCTTAGAAGGGCCAACGTCACTATACCACGAACGAATGTTATTAATATCTAAGAATGTGTTTTAATGTCAACTAGAACATGCAAGGAAAAATATGTACATTTACAAGAAATATAATATGAATGACCTTAAGGAAAAAATAAGATTTGTAACGCCATTTATATTTCATTAGACACGTTCGTCATCAGAAATGAAGGAGACATTTAGGTGAACCACTCTGTATATTCATAAATAAAAGAACCAACAAGATGATTTTGAAATTTATATTTAGTTAACAAGTTTTTACGACTAACAAGACGTACCATATTTAAATGTTGGCAAACATTGGTTGGACCAATGTAGTTAATTAACCAACAATAATAATTGTAAGCACGACGTTGGATATTCGTTTTATGTTGAGGATTCGTAGACAAACCTAACCAATCATAAATGCTATTAGGGTTCACTGTGTTCCTCCCTCCATTGAAATGATAATGTCCTGTAGTCAGTCTGATAAAGAATTAACCCATAAACTTGTTGCGTGTTTCGATGGGACGAAAAAGAAATGAGAAACCGTTGAATTTTGTCCTCGGACGACATACCAGTCGCGGAAACATGCTTGCTCATTTACAAGTTAAGGCCAGCGCACCTTCTAGCTCGTCAAAGCGTGTTTTGCATCATCTCCGACCAAACAGAATCCGCAGCTTCGTAACAAGCGTCGAATCAAAGAGCAGAACGACTCGAGGCGGTAACAAAAGCATCGCGAACACGAATTTCCATTGGATTTCTCGAAGCGTAGGTTCTCGTTCGTTCGTTCGTTCGATTCGAGAGAGCTCTCGCAGCTCGCGTTCCTCGCGCCGGTAATTTCCACAATTAGCGTTCGCGTCTCGGCGCGTAGGTCCACGCTTATTTATAGTCTTGTCCGGTATGTCTCTTAGTTTCGCAACGAAGACTATCACACCCAGCTCCGAATCTTACCCTGATACCGCTAACGCATCAGGGACGACGTACAGTGACTCCCACTAATATTCGGACAAAAAAAAAACAGTTAATATTCGGACACTCGTAAAAAGACGATAACCTTTTAACGTATTATTCTATTATACAATTTGAACTTTTCTTGAGAAACAACTAGTTGGCTATAGTGAAAATGTGGACGTGAAAATAGATTTTGTCAAAACTTACGCTTGATCGGAATTGTGGAAAAAGATACTAAAAGTTTAACTTTCTTTTCTTTCTACGAAGTTCTGAACGATGAAGAATTTCTAACCACTGCAACGCCTACAAAGGGTTAATTAATTTTGTGGAACTTTTAAATCAATACGTTCTTGGATAAAGCAATTTATCAAACCAATTTCCACGCGAGCAACGAAACAATTTCAATAATTGCAAAATCAAAAGCATAAGTTTAACGTTGTATTATACAATTTGAACTTTTCTTGATTTTTCCAAAACTTGCACTTGATCGGAATTATAGAAAAAGATGCTAAGAGTTGCGTTATACAACTATTTTATGCGGGACTTTAGACAAACCTTTGTCTAAAACATTTTATAATTGCACTACCGGAAATACCTAAAAAAAATTGGTGACATAACTTAACGGATACACCCTGTATACCTAGAAGATCATAGGAACAGATTCGCGTTTTGGATCGTCCGGTGGATCGTGATTCGGTAGTTGAGCAAGATCGTGGACAAGGTCCATCGTTTCTCTATCGTTTCTCGGGCGATCTCGACAGACCGTAATCATCGAGGAATGTGTATAAGAGGAGCCTAGCCTGGCTGGTTCGTTCTTTTTTTTTTTAAATGCCATCCTTAGAACCTGAAATTTGGCCGTGGTTACACGGGTAACGATCCTCGGGACTCGTCCGATCGGTATACCAGATATTTCTCGATGGATACTTAGCACGTTACCGCGTTGAACCCGCCGCGATAACGGTTTTCCATGGTTCGTTTGTTGCGTGTAAATCACCCGTTCCGTGGCCACGTATAATTTGTACGTTATATGCTCGACACTCGCTCCGGCAACCCTTTCTACTGACTACCGCTTCATCGTTTGTAAGCGCTCGCGCACCGCCCGCGCTCAACAGAGAACGCAAAGGGAGAAGAGAGAGAGAGAGAGCGGGGGGGGGGGAAGAGAACGCTCCCCTTCTTCAGCGCAGCCTCGTTATCTGTGCGAGAAAGCCCGATTGATGTCGTTTCACGCACCGGCGATCGCTCACGGATTTCAAATTGATGGTCGGACGAGGAGGAGGATGAAAGGGTGGACTGGGTCAGAATTAATTTCACTTTTCTTCATTTCTTCTTTTTATTATTTGCGACGCTCCCGCAATTACAAAATGGGAACATGGACCCCCTTCTCCCGGGAAACGAACACTCGGCCAGAGTTCCTTTTTCATCCATTTCGTATTGCGAAGATCCTGAGACGCGGTCTTTGAATATTTAGACTTAACCCTCATCCGTCCCTCCGTCGGTTTGACACAGTTTTCCCTGAAATAAATTATACTGTTCTGTTATTTGTAGGGAAACTTTTCCGAAACTTTGTGTAACTTTTATTTTTTTTTTAAATGCGGAACACAACAGAAAAACCGAAGATGTAAATGTTAACTGATCAATTTGAATAAAAAAACATTGAAATTTTTTGTTATTTTGTGTCACTGTGTCAATTTGACACCGAGGGACAAATTCGGTTCGTGAAATGTGTCTAATTTTCTTCGACCCTGCTTGGTCTTCAGTAAGAGTATTACACTCAGGATCGCAGTTATTTAATGTTTCTGATTTTTCTTTTAAAAGCATCGCTATGCAGTTCATACTGCAACATGTAGCGCAAATCCTGTAAAGTTTGTTTCGTTTGTTTTATTTTAGATCCTAATTCGATCGCAACAAGGAGCGAACTTTCCGTTCAACCCTATGGAAATGAAAAATGGGTGAGTTTTCATTCTGACGGGATATCTTGGGGAAGTGATGGTGGAGATAGGCGTGTTTAAAAATATTTTTATTTTATATTTGACTGATAGATGAGAGTGCGTAACATTGTTGACAACGAGAAAAATTATTGCATTAACTCTTTGCTGTATCATTTTCTTTACAGTTACGGAGAAAGGAAAAGGCTATGCCCGGGTTTGGTAGTGAAATTCGCCCCCAGCGGGATTTTAATCGAGCTTGGACCATTCGATAGCCTACCCAAACAGACCCTTCTCTGCCCGATATCTCATCTGTAAGGATAGTTATTGAGAAAAATAAAAAAAATACAGTTTTTGGCCGTATTACTCTATTTATTGACAATTAAAAATTCTGAAAAAAATCTGACACATTTTGGATACTATGCCACATATTAGTAGATATCTTTTTCAGTTTTTTCCGTTGCAAACTCTAGTTGTAAAATTGCTAAATTAAATCTGTGATAGTCAACTTAAGGTATGTGTTTGCAACGGAAAAATCTGAAAATGATATCTACTAATATGTGGCATAGTATCCAAAATGTGTCGGATTTTTTCAGAATTTTTAATTGTCGATAAATAGGGAAATTCGGCCAAAAACTGTTTTTCGATGTTTCTCAATAACTATCCTTACAGATGAGATATGGGGCTGTAACTTGACAGAGAAGGGTCTGTTTGGGTAGGCTATCGAATGGTCCAAGCTTGATTAAAATCCAGTTGGGGGCGAATTTCACTACCAAACCATAGCCTTTATATTTTTTATACGGCTACGTTTATGTGAATGCTTAAATATTGATTGCAAACTAATCAAATTTGATTTCATTTAAAAAGGAAAGTCATAACGTGTTCATACTTGTTAGACTTATTTGTTTAAAATCTTCATCGCGAATAAATTATATCATAAGTACATAAAGTACTCGTTAAAGTATGACAAGAGACTAAAAAATTAAAAGACGAGGTTTTCAGTTAATCAAGAAAGTCTTTCCACAAAAATACAAAGTGCATTCGCAACACCATTACCAATCGATTAAATAAAAAATCTGTTGCGGAAGAGTTAGGGTGCCTTGGAGAAGGTATAGTATTTTATCGATATGAGTCCCCAGCACGGCTCTGCCGAGGGACATTTCTTTGAGTTCTGCCGACCTAGAGAAGGACAGCGCAGAGCTCGAGAGACTTCGGTCACCGAGAAATCTAAACATAGCTAATCCAAATTTATAATTTCTTTATTTTTCACTATTTTTTATGGGACTTCGATGAACACATTTGTGTAATTTTTCTCATTGAAATCATACCAAATACTATATAATTCCGATGATATTTAC
The DNA here is from genome assembly GCA_028455595.1 of Lasioglossum vierecki. Taxonomy (NCBI): domain Eukaryota; kingdom Metazoa; phylum Arthropoda; class Insecta; order Hymenoptera; family Halictidae; genus Lasioglossum; species Lasioglossum vierecki. Next base: position 3,042,582 of record CM052337.1, on the reverse strand, counting down.
TTATGTAATAGACAATTAAAGATTCGGGTGCGAGGAAAGATGCAGAAAGTCGCAGTCGCCGGCACATTTCAAAGACTCGCCGGCGACTGTCCTTCGCGCCCGAAATTTTAATTGTCCATTACACAAGTGAATATCATCGGAATTATATCATATTTCGTATGGTTTTTATTAGAAAAATGCCACGAATATGGCCATCGAAGTCCCATAAAAAAATAATGGAAAATAGAGAAGTTGGAAATTCTGATTAGGCGGCCTCACCGATATATCCGACCCGCATGGTGTCATGTTTCTCCGCGACCGCAGTAGTAGGGATAGGTCAGACTTTTGGGACACTTATGGTTAAAATACTGTAATTCGCGGGGTTCGATGACTATCGGCCGTTGGTCGTCGTTCGTTTATTAATCTGATCGGATTTTCCACTACCCCGTAACCGGTGTAAATAAAACGGAATAGTATTTCGCATTGCGTTCCTCGGGCACGTCGAACTCCTGCGAGTCGAATAAATTGTCCCGATGACGTCAACGGACAGTTCTGTCTCTTACGCGGCGCGAATGTACGTGCACTCTGATTGCAGTACGCGCATGCTGCACCTTGCGCATGGAAATGCAGGCCGTTGGCGGTGTGTGTATATTCTCTTTCTCTCTCTCTCTCTCTCTCTCTCTCGCTTTCTCGCGAGCTCCACGGAATGAGTCAACCAGCGACGCGTTTCTTCGGTGAACTCGGTTCCTCGTTTGCCGATCGAAACCACCCACGCGATCGCCTTTACTTTCGCGAATCATACGACCCCCTTTCTTTCCTCTGAATCGCTCGTCGAATTTTTATGAAATTTCCTGCTACGCCGCACGGTGGGCTTGAAACACCGAGAAAACTGTTTCTGCAATGATTTATTTAACTAAAATTAATACAAACTTACGATTTTATAAATTTTTATGTGCCAAATTCGAATTAACACCCGTCCGTCTGTTACACTGTTATAATATTAAAGAGGGAGTATTAATCTCATTTATTTATTGGGATCGTAATTGACAAACAGGAGTTATTTTATCTAGCATTAAGTTAAGAATAACATTAGACTGTTTTCTTTTATTCGGAAAAATAGGTTTCCTCCTCGCTACAATTACACGAAAGCAACGAACTATTGTAACGAACTACAATTAAAAATAGGAAAATTGGAGAAGGAGAAAAAATTTTTTCCTTGCCCGTTTCTCCCCCTTTCCGTTCACGCGTTCGCGTACCGAATTTATGGCGGAGATAACTCGGCCTAAGTAGGAACTTAAGCGACTGGAGGGGCGTAAAATATTTTATGGTTACAGTAAATTTTATCGGTTTATATCTCCGCTCCGTTAGCCGTATTAATATAAGGTGATCTCCGGGCGAGAGGTGCGCGCGACGTGGACGTGGTATTTTAATGGAACGATTCGCGCCGTTTTCCGCGATACCGCGATTAATAAATTCCTCGGGAACGGTTTTATGAAACACGACGCGTTGGCGGGAACACACCCCGCCTTTGAATCGACCACGCTCGATTTATCTCGCAACGATGCCGCGCGACGAGCGGTTATTGTTACCCGAAAATTTACATCTAACCGCTTATCGATCGTATCCGCTCTCTTTATTCTCGTTTTCCCTCGATATATTTACACAGAGTGTCGTCGATCTGCTGGTACAACCTGCGAGGAAACGAGACTGCGAGAAAAATTAGTTGGTAAGATCACCGATACCCTTAACACAAGTGTTTCTTAAATTTTTCGAAGTCTAGGAACACATTTTATATAAAAAATTTGCGGAGTACCAAAATTAAACCCTTACCGTACGATTTTATTCTACGGGTTTAGTCACTACAACTTCTTTTTGTAGATCGTAATTAACTGAAAAAGGAGAATATTGATATAATTTGTATACCTATATGTTGTCCAATATTAACGAAACCGAAATAAAATTTTATTTCGCTTTAAAGGAAATTATTAACATACAATTGCATCAGAATGTGTTCAGAATCTTCGACACGTGTCAAAAACGATATTTTAAGGCAAGGGGTTAATGATAAAAAAAAACAAACATAAAAACATCTCGCGTAGAAATTAATATATTATTAAATATATGTAATATGTTTCGTGGAACATCGATTATGAACCAGTGCATTCTTTTTTTAAAATTTATTTATTTATTTATACAGGTCGCATCAAGATCGTTAGCGTACACAAGGATTATATAATATATGATTGCAAATTGCGATTTTCATACTTGAAATTAGTTGTAAGTACAATGTGGAGAGATCGACTTGAATATGTTATATAGATTATATTATATATAAATTATTATATTATATAAATGTAATAGCGTTTTTACACAAAAGCGTAAATTCATCCACTAAAATTCATAAATACATTATTCCTACCCACTATCATAATAACTATATTTTTTCTAATTATATCTTGATTAATTTCGTTAAATTTCTTTGTCTAAAAATAATATCTCTGTCTCTATTCGAGACCACCTTGGCGATTGGAAATTTCATTACGTTAATAATCAACCAGGATTTGTTATTGCACGTGGACTAAGTCCACGTATTATATATGATTTAAAAAGGTTGTACATAATAGAGGTATATGTAGATATGATTACAGTGTGTAGTAAATATTGGTGGATTTTAGAAACAGTATGAGTTGGGCGATGTTCTTATTAATATTAAGGGATTCGCTAAGAACCAGTGTCGTGCGCGCAACACTTTAGCGTTGCCGTACCGCTCGCAGCGGTGCAATGTTGCGCCAGTTTCCCCCGCCGCGGTATCTCTATGCAAATTCCATTATTTCTACCCTTTGTTTCGACGCTCCCGTGTGTCTTACACGCTCCGAGCGGAGAATAGATTTTAAAATTCGCGCCCCGTGCGTGTCACCAGCTCGCGGAGACGCGGCCTGAATGCATCACCGAAAACCTCTCTCTCTCTCTCTCTCTCTCTCTCTGGAGCCTTTTCGGGTAACCCGGGGTGCATCGCCAGGAACTAGGAAATAAGACTCATGCGATTCTTTCCTAACCTAACTCTTTTTTGTGAGGAAATGCAGCACGCATGCCTCTGCCCCCTGGGAGGATTCGAGGTTATGTGAGACCTTCCTCGGGAGGGGGTTGTCGGACTAAGAAAACGCAGCGACCCCCACCCGAGGCCAACTCACAAAATCCCGCACCCACCTAAGCTAATGTAAGGGGGGCCAGGATCTCAATCAAACTCAACTGGCCACCCCCTCAGCTAACAAACCTCCCAGGAGAAGTGGTTAGCTCTCACTTCTAACCTAATCCTGCAGTTAGTCTAGTTGCATTGACAAAATCTACTGTTGAGACGTTCGAGGGTTAGGTTAGGAGGGTTGGGCGTCTTACTATTTAACAAGTCAAAAACTTTTAAATAAATCCATTATGAATAGAGGTTGGATCGAGTTCAACATGCAGGCCGTCCTAGACCACTCTTCCACCCCTATCAACAGTGGTGGATGGAATACATTCCGGGATGCCATAGAGCCTCGAATTTCAAAGAAATTGATTTAACGAGTATCAGAGAATAGCGTCAGAGATAGTCTATCCAGTCTCTTGATTTGATTAAGCTTCCAATTGTGGTATCTTGATCGAAATAAGCACAGTCAGTTTGGGCGAATTTTTGCAATTTTATTTGTGCCACGGTTAAACATTGATCAGCAGTTTTTGATCATAAAAAATAGCGTCAACAGGGTAAAGATAAAGGATATGGCCACGAATATGAATATTTACCGTATAACGGGGTTCGACCACGCGTCCATTCCCAGAACCAGTCACGATACCCACGTGATCCTGCCGAAACCATGGTCGGGTCTGACGCGTCGAACACCTATCGAGGTCCCACGCAACAAGAGACCGCTCTACAACCGAAGGTATAACACTGTGCTAGGACATTGTCCGCGCACCCGCTAACACCCACCCCTCGAGCGCAATGCGCAGTGGGTAACACGGGAACGCTTGCAAATCCTTTGTCGAAGGTCTCATTAAAAAATAGCGTTACACCAACTACGCTAAACCGATGCATCAAACGCGGATCAGGTGCAAGCTTGACACATTGAACTTGGTTGCGGTTATGACGTTAGGCAGGATCCACTTTTCGGGCCCATTATACCTCGTAGTGGGGCAACAAGAATGTATTGGCATGTGATTTGCACTTTTACAGAATTTGTGCAATTCATTTCTCAACCTCGCCGAAACGTCTTCAACTTAGGTGTTCATTGATCATTCAAAAAAAAATCAATTTACGTTGTCGGACATCTGTCCTAAAGACCCCGACTTCTGCCAAACCCATTGTTTAGTTCATCTAGCGACCATTCCGGGTTTTTTACAACCTATAGCAATTTTGAGACTTACGTAATGTAACTCCAACCGAGTGTCCTATCCGGAAAAAATCCGTCGCCTACCTTTTTTTAAGTGTTTTACAACCAAGTCAAGAATCGCCAGACCCAAACCATATACTCGGCCGCCTCGAGCGGTCCCCGGAACCCATTATCCTTCTAACCAACAAACTCCCCACCATAGCTTTTTTAACAATTTCCTTCCACTTTCTCCACGCCTTTCCTTCACCCCTCTACTATCCATGTTTTTCCAATCACATTTGATTTCAGATTTTCTTCGTTTTTCGACGCCTCGACTATTTCTCCCACTTCTACCGTTTTGAACGCGCGAAGTTTCTTCAAGCGAAGACAACCTTTTCTCGACAGAATATTCCGAATAATCGATTCGTTCAGAACAGCGAACATCTATCGACCGAAATTAACTAGTTGTACCATATTTTTTCTGTTATTAATAGTGTTGAAATAAATATATTCCCGTTATCAAAACAGTTGTCAATTTAATATTCTACGCCGGTAATACGTCGTGGAAACTCGCGTTTGTCGTCGGAGTTATTCCGGGTGAAGATTTACGACCTTCATTGACGAATCAGTCAACAAGACTTCGCGAGTATTACAAACAACATTAGGTACATATTTGTTACTAGAACCAATGGGACTATTAGCTGGTTAGGGGGTTATTGGGTGACTTGAACATCTTGAGGAATTTCTATGGGGGCGTTCACACATATTGTCTACTCCCACTATGGTTGACTGAGACTACCTATCTGAAACCAATTAGTTTAAATCCGACTCGGTCCAGCTGTGACCAACTAGATTCAGTTCTCAAACCTTGCAGAACCTCTTCAGCTCACAATTCGGTAGTTTCCATTGGAACCAATGGAACTATTACCTGGTTAGGGGATTATTGGGTGACTTGAACACCATGATTAACATGTACGTAGGCGTTCACAGATATCGTGACCCACTACGATCAACTGAGGCTACCTATCTAGACTTAGTGCCTAAACTTTGTAGAACCTCTTCAGCTTAGGTATTCTTCATTGGAACAAATGGGACTATTATCTGACTAGGGGATTGTTGGGTGACTTGTACATTATGTGGAATTTCTATGGGGGCGTTCACACATATTGTCTACTCCCATTATAGTCTACAGAGACTACCAATCTGAAACCAATTAGTTTAATTCCGATTCGGACCAGCTGTGACCAACTAGACTCAGTTCTCAAACCTTGCAGAACCTCTTCAGCTTACAATTCGGTAGTTTTCACTGGAATCAATGGAATTATTACCTGGTTAGGGGATTATTGGGTGACTTGAACACCAAGATAACATGTAACTACGCGATCAACTGCCTATTTAAACTTAGTGCTCAAACTTTGTAGAACCTCTTCAGCTTAGGTATTCTTCATTGGAACCGATGGGACTATTATATTTATGGGGAATTTATATGGGGGCGGTCACAGATATTATGGCCCACTACGATCAACTGAGACTACCTATCAAAACCAACTAAGTCCGACTGCAACCAACTGAGATGAAACGAGGTAAAATATTTAGTGACAAAGTGGGACGCGACAGTCTAACCATCTGAAAGAAAGACGACACGACTCCAGTATAACGATATAACTGGCATGCGCACATTGATCGCGGCATCGATTCAACAGTGGAGGAGTTCCTCATAGGAAAAACCTGAGATCTCTTGTTTAATTCCGTTTTCTTACGACAAGCCAGTAGTGTGGTTGGTGTAGAAGCTCCTCGGAGCTCGAGACAGTTCGGCGATACGGCGAATGCGTCGCACGTCGTTCGGGTCTCGAATGTCTCGGGTTCCGAGAGGTTCGCTCGTCGAGTCCTCGTCGAGTTGGTGTCGAGAAGCGGAGGCGATGCCCAAGCCTGGCGAGGCGAGGCACCGCCGGCGCGGACTCGGCGCGGACTCGGCGAGGAGGTGAGGCGAGACGCGGAGTGGAATCGTTGCGGACGCATGAAACGGCGTTAGCTGCGCACGCCACCGTCTCCGCCGGAAATTATGCCAGCTCTCCGTTTCTACGTTCGGTGTAAACGAACCGAGGTAACGCCGGGCGGCCGCCGCCGACCATGCCAGTCCGGAACACGCCCCCAGGAACTGCGTTTCTCGTGGGCGACGGCCTGAAATATCGAGCGCCTTGCCCGCGTACACACGCGAAAACGATGGAACCCGACTGTCCGGGAAAGAGAGAGAGAGAAAGCGAGAGAGAGAGCAAACCGATCCCCCTTCCCCTTCGACAGAGAAAGAGAGTGTCGGAGAGAGCAAGCCCGGTGCTCGCCGGGACGAAAACGAGAAGGAAATAGCCGATCGGACAGGTTCGACGGGGAAGGAACGATCCTGGTGGCCCAACGACCAAGGGGAGAGCTAACGCGGACACCACCAAGACGAGAAGAAGAGAGAACATACCCTTCTCTGGATGGGAGACCGAGAAAGGGTCCACAGCTTTCCAGGGATAATTTTCCATTCGACCCTATGTACTCTGCTTACGGAAAATCTCGACCGGAATATGCTTCCACGGCTCGACCCTGCGAACAACCCACTCCCTCCCCTAGGGAACCAAACTCTAGAAACGTTTACTCCAGGCCTACACGAACCCTCACGTGTTATGTGTGTACCTCCCGACTAGTCTCTCGCTGGGACTGCCGAGGATACTATCGAGCACTGTCTGCAGCATAATCTTCTTCTTCTCGTTAGATGATAGTCCTGATTGGTCTCTGTTTTGGTACAGTCTTCGATCTAGCACAGTGCTCGGCCAACTTATTAGTCAAAAGAGCCAAATATCAGTAGCACAACGATTTAGATTACTTTCGAGTGATCTTTCTTTCAGAATCAAAACTATACTGAAAAGATACTATCGAACACTGTCTGCAGCATAGTTTTCTTTCAATTCTCGTTGGATGATAGTCCTGATTGGTCTCTGTTTTGGTACAGTCTTCGATCTAGCACAGTGCTCGGCCAACTTATTAGTCAAAAGAGCCAAATATCAGTAGCACAACGATTTAGATTACTTTCGAGTGATCTTTCTTTCAGAATCAAAACTGTATGCATACTGAAAAGATACTATCGAACACTGTCTGCAGCATAGTCTTCTTTCAATTCTCGTTGGATGATAGTCCTGATTGGTCTCTGTTTTTTTTTATTAGAAAATCTCATATGAGATTTATTTCAACATAATTAAAAAAAACGAAATACGCCACATACAAAACAGAATATAATAATTACAAAAGAGAATGTGGTTATTAGAAATACACTGATATTTTAATACAGACATATGATGGAACAGTATAGACAAAACTTATACTTTAAGACCACAGCTCTTAAAAAATGATAACATGTAGTGACAAGCTTTGATATTTGGTTTAGCTATTAACATTGAGAAATCCATTGGAAGCTGAAAATTTATTTTGCTGAGTTTATTCATTAATTGGAGCCTTTCCTCGTTGTACAAGTTGTATTGCCATAGAACGTGGTTCAGCGATTCGTTACCCTCCCTACAGCTACACTCAGGATTATCGATAAATCCAATCCTCTATTTTGTTGCAGTCTTCGATCTAGCACAGTGGTCGGCCAACTTATTAATCAAAAGAGCCAAATATAATTCAGCACAACGATTTAGATTACTTTTGAGGGTCTTTCTTTCAGAATCAAAACTGTATGCATACTGAAAACTCGGCGCAATTTCGCGAGCAGAATGAACGCGGAGGAGCGAGGCGATTAAGGCAGCGGACTAAATGCTAATGCATCGTCGCGTAATTCATAATAGATGCGTCAACCTCTCGCCTGGCCGTAGGGCAGCGTTTTCTACGGAGAAGAAACTAGAAAACGCGTTGCTCTGCTTTTCTCCGCGCACCGCCGCGCCGCCAGGCTAGGAAGGCGGAAAATTATCCCCAGGAACTTCTCGACCCGTTGTTTTTCTTTTTCCCTCTATTTTCCCGAGGCATTTAATTTCAAACTCATAGCCGCCGCCGCACAGTGCGGTAGTACTTTGATAGGAATTTGGAAGAAAAATAAAAAAAAGTCGTATAGCCTAGCAATAATTTATACTTTCTGTTTGGAATTGTTTTAAAAGCTCTAATCAAATATTTGGAATATTATTTGCGAATTTTCCATTCCTTTACACCACATAAATTTGGAAGAATCAATAAGAAGCATGTTTTTTTAATTTTGTATTTGACGTATCAATTTTTATTACAAATGTATAAAATGAAGCCTTCTAACATCTTCTCAATTTTGTAGTTGACGTTTCAATTTTTTCATAAATGCATAGTACGCACTCTTGGAAAGTCTGGAACACTATAACAATATCATGAAATCGTTCTAATGTCTTTTTAATTTTTTATTTGACGTATCAATTTTTATTATAAATATATAAATTAAAGCTTTAGAATGTCTGAAACAAAAATATCATTATATCATTAAATCCTTCTAATGCTTTTTCAATTTTTTATTTGAGGTATTAATTTTCGTTATAAATGTATAATATGAAGCCTTAGAATGTCTGAAACAAAACTATAATATCATTACATCCTTCTAATACATTTTCAAATTTGTATTTGACGAATCAATTTTTCTTTTAAATGTATAAAATGCAGCCTTAGAAAGTTTGAAACCAAAAATACAGTGATATCGTTAAACCCTAAAAAAAGGATGTTCCGGACGAAAACTGATCGGGTTTGTAGGGCATATAATGTTATTAAATAAATATGCCAGCGTTTTGAATGTTTAACGCGTACCATCGGTGTGGGGCGGGGGGTTAATTTGTAAATAATGTCGAACAAAAACACTAAAACATTTTTCCTAATTTATTTAAGACTGGCTTTGTACCAGTGACTTTGCCCACATTGATAAACATGATAATTTCGACGTTAAAACATAGTTTCAACGATAGAGTCCAGTGGATGTTGGAGAATGAATTTTTGGATTTTTGTCCACAGGGTACCGGGAATGTGCGCTGCCGCCGCGCCGCTCCTCTCTTCTTTTCGCTCGTGGTTCCTTTCCCCGGTTCGATCCCGCGCGAAACGCGGGGCCGGTTGACTTCGCTCACGCGTTTACACGCGGCCGTACGTGATCACCCCGTTTAAAAAGTTTCTGATTTCGCGTCTGCCGTCCGCCATAGTCCCGTGATAACGGTAATAATAACAACGACACGGTAATACCGGGCAATTTTACGCGCGGCATTATGCGGCCCGGCAGTTACGCGACCCGCTACCATTCTATTACGTTGTACATACCGCACCGAGCGCGATACGCTTTGCGTGGAAGAAACTTTCGAGGAATTTTTGCGCGCTGCATATTGCCGAATTATGCTAAACGCCACCTGGAGATTTCGCGCGATAGCCGATCTACCGGGTGCCCATCCGCAATATCGGGAACTGGGCCCAGCCTACTTTGGTATGATCACGCGCCGCTCCATCGTGGTCCCGGAGCCCGTTTTTGCCTGGTCAAAATTCAATTTTTCAAATTTCAACATAATACAAATCTTTTTTCTCTCTCAAATAAAAACACTTTGAAACCTCGAAATTTCTATAAATGGTTATATAATTGCATTTCTCTACGGTTCCCTTTCGGCTCTCACGAGTTTACCCGAATAGCGTTTCACTTCAGAGCGTGACGGATCAGACTCGTTCACTGTCGTTTTGTATAATTGTCTATAGATAATTGGCCAGATGATCCAAAATCTTGTTATATAATTAAATAATTAATAGAATTAAAGGAACAGACCAATACTGTGCTGATAAGATCGCACGACTGAATGAAAACTTCTATTTCGATTGTATACCTGTCTGAAATATCTACACTTTGAAAAAATCTATATATTATAATTATATAAGTATGAAAGAAATAGAAATGTCCAAATGGCTATATAATTGCATTTTTTCACGGTTCCCTTTTGAAAATACTTTGGAATAGCGTTTCACTTCGGAGCGTGACGGATCAGACTCGTTCACTGGCCAGCAATTGGTACGCGATACGCTTAAACAAGTTTTCATTTAGGAAAGTTGTAAGAAAAATCAATGCAACCTTTATGAATTGCGCTACCGATAAAAATGGCCTCTCTTTGATACTGTAACAGTGTGGAGAATTTATTTTGTGCTGGGTAGGGTGAACTGTGCTTTAAACACTTTTGATTTAAACAGCAAATATTAAGAATTCTTGGTGTTAGAGATCGAACCGATGAAACTTAAACTGAATTCACACACACTCTTTAATGAATCACCAAAGTGTAATGAATCATTTTATATTGTTCACTGCTCCTGTAAGATCACCCACGAACTTTAGCGATCGAAGCATTAAAAGTAGTCAACGGAGCAGCTTTAACAAATAGTTTTGCAGAGAAATGCGGTGGTGAACGGTTGAACGCGCGCACGTGCGGTTAAAAGTATGATCTCCGGTTCCGCAGTTAACGAAAGTGGGAAATGTTATTGGACAAAGTGGGAAATGCTATTGGACGAACTGTGAAATACACCGTGGGAATATCAGGCATTTCGCCAAAACACGATTTTCCATTGTACATACCAGCTGGTGGTGGATACAATGAAAAGCCGGCGTGTAGGAGATCAATTTTATCTTGATCTATTGTTTCCGGCTATCCACCGTTACGCAAAAATAAAAATAATCAACAAAAATAAAAACAAGAAAGTAAAGTTTATTGGATCACGCTTAACAAGAACGCGAAATTATACGTTTTAGAGCTGCGTTTTTAATAGGATCTTCTGCGTTCGGTCAATTAAGAAAAGGAAATCCGGAACGGAAGAAGGGAAACCCCTGTATACCCGTCAGCCTGTCCAACACCGACTACTTGAACCGTATCGTGATTGAAACTGTAACTAGCGATACCTAAACGTCCGAAATGCCTAAGTTCAATTTTATACTCTTCTTACGTTATTGAAATCGACACTAAACGGCAGAGTTGGGCCGACTAATCAATCAAATCGATTAAATCAATTACTCAATTGAAATTTTAATCAAGATTCATTGTTTAATGTGTACGATTACAAAAAGGTAATTATTGAAAAATCAACGATTGATTCAATCGATTGATAAAATTAATCGTGAATCGTTGATTACGAAAAGATTTCATTGCCAAATCGGGGACTGATTTAACGAATTGTTCAAATTAATCACCACACGTCTATCCATAAATTGTAATGAGGAGGGAGAGAGGATTGATAGAAATACTTTAACCTGCAAATAGTAGAATTTTGAATTAGAGCAATAGAAGTAGAGCGGAGTAGAAGCTCCAGAATCTTCTGATTTTTCAGAGTGTAGATCAAACTTACTTCTGTCATCTGCAAATACTGAAATTTTGAATTAGATCAATGAACGTAAAGTAGATTAGAGGCTCTTGAATCTTCTGATTTTTTCACATTGTAGATTTTCCTTACTTTTGTCACCTGAAAATAATGAAATTTGGAATTAAAGCAATGGAAGTAGAGACGAGTATAAGCTCTAGAATTTTCTGATTTTACAGAGTGTAGATTTCACTTCAGTTCTGTCTCCTGGAATTAGGGGAATTAGGAAATTGAGTAGTGGAAGTAAAGTGGAGTAGAAACTCTAGAATCTTATGATGCTTCACAGTGTAGATTTAACGTACTTCTGTCACCTGGAATTAGGGGAATTAGGAACTCGAGTAGCGGAATCAGAGAGAAGTAGACGCTCTTGAACCTTCGACTTTACAGAGTGAATTAGGGGAATTAGGAATTCGAGTAACAGAAGTGAAGTGGAGTAGAAGCTCTAGAATTATCTGGGTTTTAAGAGTGTAGATTCAACTTAATTCTGTCACCTGCGTGTAGTGGAATTTTGAATTAGAGCAATGGAAGTAGAAGCTCTAGAATCTTTTGACTTTTCAGAGTGTACGTTCAACTTATTTCTGTCTCCTAGAATTAGGAGGTAAATTAGGTAACTCGAGTAGCGTCATAATATAGGCCATTTGTTATCTCCACTGTTCTCCAGCAAATGCTTTCACAATCCCGAAAAAATTGATCTAATCATCCCTTAACGCGTTAATGCAAACCCAAATTACCGCACAGAAATATTTCACGCGAGCAAAAATATCGTACGGGGTGCGACGAAACCGTTCGGCCGATGATCGGTTTCGAAAAAAATATTCGCGATTCATATTCGTCGCAGTCGGTCGGCCCGTTATTTCCGTCAACGAAAAAATAACAGAAAGATATTTCGATTTCGAGCGCGCTCGCGTATTATCTTATTAAAAGTATGGTGGTCAGAGGGAGTGGGAGTGGGATAGGTGGGTGGTATGGAGCGGGCTGTGCCCGATGGTATCAAACTCTTCCGATCCGCCGGAATGTATTTGCCGATTGTTTTTTATTGGTGACATTACGTGTTCCGCCGTCCGCAAACATTTACGAACCGTCGATATATGGAAATCACTGGCGCGAGCGAGCGAGCGTTTTTAATCGTTCGGCACATCGAACAATCCGCTCGCGTTTTTCCGCGTTACATCCAAACCCTCCTCCCCCACCCCCGCCCCTTCACCCCAACGCGTAACACCCGTCACTCGCCGCGGTTAAGAGGGTTCCGCGTGTAAAAGTCACCGTTAAATTTTGATTTTCAAAATTCCATCAACCGAGGAATTAACGGGGTTTGTGTTGCCGCTCTGCAGCACGCGCGAGAATTACTCTCTATCTTTCTTTCTTTTTACCACGTTACGACGCTTTTTTTATATATTACCACGTTTTTATCAGCTCGCAATTGATTTTAAACTAACTTCCCGATGAGTTAGAAACTTGAAACTTTGAACATAGCCCAGAACTGGATGGCAATGCAATATGCCAAAAAGAATTTGTTACGAAGACTGTGCGTTTAGGATTTATAGCAAGATTTTTACGAAGAACGTGGGGCGCGCGCAATGGATAATTGATGCATCTGTAAGGGACTAGGAAAAATTATTTTATACTTTTCAGTCCGTTTTTTGGGACATGGTACTTTTAAAATGTTTCTTTCTTTCATGTCGGCCGCGGTTTCACGCGGATTTCTCGCGATTATGCGAATTCGTTGTTGGATTGACGGACGTTCCGCGGTCGCAGGACCACCGGACAGGTCCCGCGATCTTCCTCCGCTCGTTCTTGAGATTCTCGAGTCACTCGCGACTTATGAATACGTAAGTTGCAGCGGCTTTACCCGACACGAAAAATTTCCGACGCCAGCTACTGTTCTCTCTGACCATCTCTGATGTTACAGCATTGTTGCCACTGCTACGACACTATGAAATACGACTTGGAGTTTGTATGGAGGAGTTCCCCTGATGCCGGACACTCGTAGGTTTTGTTAAATAAATAAGAAATGCTCTAGTCTTCGCTGACAAACTTTGACTTCGTCTCAACTGTAAGTTAAGATTCTTGAGTTTAGACTTTGTTGAGTGTCTTAATTGGGAACGACGAGGCATTCATTCGGATGTTTATTCAAAATAAACAGTTTTATCTCCATTTTACGGGAAAGAAAAGGTGTCCTTTATAATACACTGCGGATCTTTATGCAAAATAAAAATCGTTTGCTTGAACGATTTTAATAAATTTAAATTAATATATCAACGTTCTTTTAATTTCATTATTGTTTTAAATTGCACAAAATCATTTATGACTTATATCTTATGAGATATACCCGGGTATCTCTACTCTTAATACTTGGCAAACATTATCTGCTAAATGTGAATGAATGTCATTCACCTCTTCCATTGGACTTTTCTGCTTTCTTCTGTGAAATTGTTCAGCACGAAACAATTTTCGAGAACCTAGGCCACAAATTCAATTTACAGGGGCATGGTAATGGAATAAAAATTTGTTGGAGCAAGTCAAGAACAAGCTAGGGCCCAGAATTAAACCTCTCCACCTTTTTCAAACTACCAAGAGAACAGAGCTATATGTATCTAGCTTAAACTGATACACTCTCCCACTCCCAAGTCACGCGATCACATTCTAAAGCCTATTAATATGGTTCTCGATGACTAATCAGAAAATCATCTTTCAAAAAGTAGTGCCAGAATAATCGATTGCATACCGTTTCCTAAAATGACTAATAGGCTCTCCTTTACAATTGCCATTAAATATTTTTTTTGTAGAAAATCCTATTTATCCTAAAGCTTTGAAATGTAAATTTTCTAAGCGTTATCAATCTTAGTGGTCCTTAACCTTTTTGAATTTGCGAAACACTAAAATTAATAAATATTTCCTTATATCGATCGTAGGCTTGTTAATCACAAAATATATTACTGCTGATAATTTACAGACGTAATTATTTCTTGAAAGTGATCTAAAGTAAAATCGAAACGTTGAAGTTAATGCAGTAATTCCCCAAAATGCTTTCAACTAAGAATTGATCGAACCAGTGCGTCGATAGCATTAATAGATTTCTTACCAAAATTAATGATCCGAAAAACAAACAAAAACATTCTGCATACAAAAAAAATATACTATCAAATATTGGGCTGGCAAATAAATTCGATCGGTTCCTTTTTTACAGTGAAATAAATCACATAAATCGAACGTTCTTATTTCTCAACTCAATGTATTTAATATATTTCTAAACGATGCTTTCTCCTTCATTCAGAAAGTCATCTTTCAAAAAACATTACTAGAAGAATCGATTGCATAACGTTTCTCTAAGGTGACTAAATTTACTGGTTCACCACTAAAATTGCCATTCAACAATTTTTTAAAAGAACCTGTTTATCCTAAACCTTCAAAATGCAAATTCCCTAAGCTTTATGAAATATATATATATACAACAATTTATTGAGGAGTTCAATAAATAATCAACTAGAATTTTTTTCTCTGCACATCAAAGTTTTTCCATTATTTATTAATCCACATTGAATTATTATTTACACTAATACACGCTCACCTGTAAATCAAAGAAACGACAATTAAAGTTAATTAATTTATCCTTTTTCTATTCTCACTATTCACTTATTTTCCAACAGTTTCTTTCTGTCTACTCTGCCTAAATTTTGCACACGTGTTTTTCTTTCTATCTCTTCGTATCGATCGATCTTTCAGATTCCCTCTTGCTTTACACTCGCACTCGCGCGGGACTCGGCAAATTCAACTAAAGAAAGTACACTTTCTTTCCATATATTTAATATATTTCGCGGAACACTTGCAAAAATCTGGCGGAACATCGACTAAGAACCAGTGATCTATCTCTACCCAGGTTTTCCTTATTTCTTCTGTAGAATCTTGTCTCCAGTCCCTTCTTCGAAAAGCTCCAAGAGTCCAAGGTTCTCTCGCAGGAAAGCTGTGCTCGATTTCGTTAATTTCGCGTCGGATTTGATCCGGTATGTATCGTGAGACTCTGAACTCTTCCCTTCTCCGTGATTCTCTTGGCCGAGCCAGCCTGTCCGTGTTTCTCGTGGAAAGGAGCAGCCGAAAGCAGTAATTCGGCGGTGCAGAATGCAAAAGAGGAGTCACGGCGCGGCGAGGCGAGGGAGAAGAAGCCAGAGGAAACGCGAATAAAAGAAGAAGGCGACGACGATCGCGAAAAGGAAGAAAAAGGGCTTGCTTTCGCTGAGGCAAAGGCGCGCTGTGAAAGAGAAAGAAAGAAAGAGGGAGAGAGGAGCGTTCACACAGAAGGAGGAGGAAAGAGAGAGAGAGAGAGAGGGGGGGAGAGAGAGAGAGAGAAAGGGACGGTTCGTTGGTTGAGAAAGAGAGACGCGTCGGATAGGAGGAGACGATTCTTTTGAGCCTCGGCCAAGTTTTGTGGCCTGTTGGCCGGCCGGCTCGTGGAATCCAGTCGCAGGCGATTTCTCGTCTCTGCGCCTTTTAACCGTGGTACGTGTCTCGCGTTCGTTCGCTCGGTGTTTCGTTCGTGTGTACAGCGTGTACGTACCGGCGTATGCTCGCGAGAGTGGATGAGGGAATCCGAGGGATATCGAGGGAAGAAGGGAGGGATCGAAAGAGATAGACGAGGATACGATCGAGAGCGAGAGAAATCGAGAAGAGTGACGAGTAACGGAGCAACAGAGACGCCGGAAAAATCTACGTGGAGGATGCAAGGTGCAGATGCGACGAGCAGCAGACGGAGAGAACAACAAGTCGAGAGAAACGAGAGAAACGGGAGAACGAGCCCGAACAAGAGAGAGAGAGAGAGAGAAACCGTACACGTTTATTACACGCTGTCCCTTGGATCGCGGCTGCAGCCGCTGGCAAGACGTTCCATTAACGTCGCTTGGTACCTACGCAATTATTATACTTCCTTGTACAGCGCGTTTAATCGCGTGCGGCACGGTTTCCTTAATACACCGGACAGTGCCGCCGGTGTAACCCTGTGGACAAAAATCCAACAATTCATTCTCTAATATCCACTGGACTCGATTCTTCAAACTGTGTTTTAACATCGAAATTATCGCTAATTATTTACAAGTTGGGCCTCCTCACAGATTTCGATGAAACTTAAATATGTTATAGATTTCTACGTTTCGAACAACTTTTTCCTTTTCCAATATAGGGCGGTCCCGCTTTTGGTTTTCAAGATATTCGCGAAAAACTATCGCTAATACTGTAAAGAATTTTTCGTATTGCTACTTGTTTACATTTTGCTTCTAAACGCTGACCTAACCACAACTCATTCACGTAATCTTTGCATTCTAATCGAAAAATCATGCGAATAGAATGAGTTGTGGTGTGGTTAGGTTAGGTTAGTCTTAATTAATAGATCAAATTCTAGATGACGGTTGCAATGCAAAGATTATATGAATACATAGAATAAGTTGTGGTTAAATGAGCATAGGGTTAGGTTAGGCTTAACTATTAGATCAAATTCTAGATGACAGCTACAAGGCAAAGATTATGTGAATAGAATAACTTGTGTTTACGTTAGGAGGGTTGGGTTAGGAGTGTTGTTATGTTAGATATAGTATTGTAGGGAAAAGTCGTCTCCGAGCGACGAGAATTCCGTCAATGTCAAGTGGTTAGTAACTGTAACGACGCGACGATTCGATATTTGTTATTATGATTATCGATTGCGTTCTTTCGATCTGTGATACGCGATTTTTTATTATTCTGGTATGACGTTTATTAATTGTATCTGTTATATTTTTCCAATTAAATGTTAAATGTTAAATTGTTTGTGTTTACGGACGTGTTATTCCATCGACGACTTAAATCCTACAGTATTAACAATAGTTTTTTGCGAACATCTCGAAAACTAAAACCGAGCGGCGGTAACGTGTATAGGTAAAACTTGTTCAGAATGATGACCTCGACAACATATATCGAGATCATCAAAATCTGAGAGTCGGCCTAACTTCGAAACAATCTACATATCTATATAAATAAAAATTAAATGCTGTTTGTTGGTAAGCGTATCACTTGAGAACGGTTGGACCGATCTGGCTGATTAAAAAAAATAATAATGTTCGTAATTGTGCGAATAAGGTTTCTAGAGAAAAAAAAATTTGAAAGTACAAATTTATTGGAATTTGAACAGGACAATGTCTGTCAGGTCAGCTGGTTATCATTAAATTTTACTTGCAGAGGTTGTCGGAGCGGATCCTGAGAGGGAGAATTGATGTATGATAGAGAGGGAGGTGTGAGACACGAAGATTTGACGGTGCACCAAATAACGAGCAGAGGAATAGACTAGACTCTCTCAGCAGTTGTTGGATTTCGTCTATCTCGTTTCGTCGAGAGACTGTCGAGTCGTGCGCGCCGCTTCGAATCGGAATTCGCGTTTCGTTCGGTGCCGCTGGCTCGGCCGGTGATGTCGCGTTACGTGCAGTGTCCTCCCGACTCCGATACGATCCGCTGCATCGTTGCATGTGCACCGGGAGACCGCTTCTGAGTAATTCTCTCCTACAGATTATTGCGTACCGGCGTGCCCGTCGCCGCGGTACTTCTCCGCGTTTGCTGCGCGAGTGTTTAAGTTCCCTTATTGTGTGTGTGCGTGCGTGCGTGCGTGCGTCGTTGTGTGTATCACATCTGCGGCTCCTCCTCTTCTTACTTGTCCACCGTGTGCTTGTTTGTGTGGTAAAGTGATCGCGAGTTTCTACCACGTTTTTGTGAGTGCGTGTGCGCGTCGTCGGTGCATGTGCGTGCACCTAGCTCGCCGGATTTTGAATCGCCGCTAATTGCTGTCTCCCTGGAAACCGGTGCTCCGAATACTCTTCTGTCCTTGTTCTCGAGTAGACTGTCTCTGTGCACAGTGGGTACACGCGGCTGATCATGAGAGCGGTCCGACCATCGGGATTGGATACCGTCAGTAACAAGGTAACGGAGAAACCAACCCGCCCGGAGACTTCGTTACACTCGCCGCGGCTCGATTTTCTTCGCCGCGATTCGATGCGTTTCCGAACACCCCGCCTCGCCGCGCACACGCTTCCATTTCCACAAGTTTTGTTTTCGTTCTTCATTTTTTTTTAACACGTTCCCGATTATATAAATCATTATTGATTATTGCAAAATTTTGAAGAATTTCTAGTCCGTTGAGAAATCATTTTTAACCCCTCACTTTATAATTTATTTTACGGTTTCGACGATTAGAACTAATCCAGCCAACCTCAATAAAGTTTTGTATCTGTGATACATCGATAAACACTTTTTAACCCCTTGCCCTATAATTTATTTTACGGTTTCGACGATTAGAACTAACCAGCCATCCTCAATAACGTTATTTAGCACTTTCATTTAAGATTGTGGGGTTAAAGAAAATTTTTATGCCTTCTTTTGGTACAGCACAATTATTGAAAATCCTATTCACCCCTTGCCCTATAATTTATTTTACGGTTTCAGTGATTAGAACCTTTTCTATTGATCGTAATTTCCTAAAAAAAGAGAATATCGATTATGAATTGTATGCCTATATGTAAAAATAGAATTTGATATTTCAGTTTAATATAAATGTGAGTAAAATTGAATGTAAATGCGAGTAAAATTTATTATAAATACGAGTAAAATTTAATATAAATGCGAATAAAATTTAATATAAATACGAGTAAAAATTAATATATAAATGTGAGTAAAATTTAATATAAATGTTTAATAAATGAATGAATGAATAAAAATGATTCAAAGCATGAATCATAATTGAATTCACTGAACTCTTGGAAGGGATGTGGGAATCATTCGATTCAGTTTCATTCAGTTTCCATTCCAGTTTACTCAATCGAAGTGATTAATTCTTTTCAATGATTCAGTATATTTGTTTCGATTGGTCGATGGGAAAGAAGTTGCGAAGTATAGGAAATCGAATAAGTTTTTCGGTCAGGTCGAGTTGATCGAACGAAGTAACAGGTAACCTCAGAAAGTCCGCGGTTTGTCTATTGACTTTAGAACAGAAGAACGTTTGTTACTTGTGACAATCGACATTGTTCTCGCGTGTAACCATCTATCGGAACGGTAATTTCTACAGACCATCTCGTGAGGAGTTTCCTGAAAAGGTAATTTCTACGGACCTTGTCCTAAGAAATTGTCTGAAAGGTAATTTCTACAGACCATGTCCTGAGAAACTGTCTGAAAGGTAATTTCTACAGACCATGTCCTGAGAAACTGTCTGAAAGGTAATTTCTACAGTCCACGTCCTGAGAAATTGTTCGAAAGGTAATTTCTACAGATCATGCTCAGAAAACCCCCTGAAAAAGTTACCTTGAGGAAATTAAATTTGAAAATTGCATTCAATTTTCTTGAAGCTGATCGTCGAAGTTTGTTAAACAAACGCGAAAGCAATGAAAATTCATTGAAATTAAAATACGACAATATACAATACCAGATATTTATACAAGTTTTCGTTTTTGCAGCGAACTCTATTGAACCTGTAATAAACTGGAATTTTATGTGCTGTATTCGTGGTTTTAATTGGTTGAAAACAACGTGAAAAAGAATGGAATTTCACTGAATCGACTACTTCATTCTTCTAGAATGGCCTTTGGAAGCGATAAACGCACCGAGCTACTACGGAGTCCGAGTCTATCGAATGAAACATATAGATATGAAAAATGGTAAAAAAAGAAAGAAACCGCGTTGACGTGTAAAAAAGGCTCGATTTCTAATCGCGTGGGTAACGAACGATTGAGAATTACAGTGGAACGTTTAAGGATTTCCTGGCATTGGCGAAAATTTCCCTGGCCTCTGTAATACCTGGAAATGGAGGAAGATAATGTCCAACTTATATCGGGGTAACGCGAGAGTACTCTGCCAGAACGGCTGAAACTGGGTGAATTTCCATTACACGAACTTTCCAGTTATCCGAACCATCTTGTCCTTCGGCGACTCCGTATAAATGGAGTTCCACTGTACTCCGAATTTTATATTCGTTAAGCACGATTCACTTGATGCACACCGACTGCGCTCGATTATGGCTAGACTCGCCAGAAATTTTTCTCTGCCTTACGAATTTGATCAGGGATGAAGAGGTTGTGAGATCAAGTCTGGACCTTATGTTTATTAAATCTCCACTACACTCATGGGTAAACCTTACGTTTAAAGGAGGCAGCTCCGATGACCTTGACCTTGATATATGTTGTCAAGGACAACATTCTGAAAAACTTTTGTCATTACAACTACCCGGTGCTCGGTTTTAGTTTGCGAGATAATTGCAAAAAACTATTGCTAGTACTAAATTGAATTTTCCGTATTCACGCACGCTCCGTGAAAACGTAAGCCTGCCCCGACGCAGCTTCAGTTTAATGTTTTTGTAAACACGTGTGAAGATGATAGAGAAAACAGGGTCGGTCTCACTCTATATACAGTGACACATACATATACAGGGTGTCTCAAAATTCGTGTACCTCCCGGAAATGAGAGGTTCCTTCTGTCATTTGAAGCGACATTTTCCTTTACAAAAATGACGACAGCGGCTTTGTTTAGGAGTTATTAACAAACAAACACGGACCAATCAGAGCGCGGCTACAGCAGATTGATTCTGGCTCGGCCAATGGCGCCGCCACGTTAAGCGGGACCTGTCGCTGAGTCGGACTCCGTTTGCTCTAGCCGCGCTCTGATTGGTCTGTGTTTTTTGTTAATAACTCCTAAACAAAGCCGCTGGCGTCATTTTTGTAAAGGAAAATGTCGCTTCAAATGACCCAAGGAACCTCCCATTTCCGGGAAGTACACGAATTTCGGGACACCCTGTATAGGGTAAGCTTCCAATTTTGAAAGACTACTCAACGCTTTCAATCTAACTACACCTCGCTTTGTTCGTATTATTTTTCCAGTACTATTTCAAATTTTGAATAACAACTATAATGCAATGATCATTCGAACAGAGTGAGATGTGGTTATGTAAGGTTAGGTTCAAAATGTCGAAATCTATAGCATATTTAAATTTCTTGCACAAAAAGTTCCACAAGGAATCGAAATTTTATTTTCGTTGTACACTCCAACAACTCTTAAATCTTCGAATACCATCCACGAATTAATACTGTCATTGAAACAAAGCAACATAACGTACATAAATATTATAAATGTACAAAAAATGTACAAATAAATATGTTTCAACCCTTAGCACTCGAGTAGCGATTCCGAGGCACTAATAAATAATAAATATTGCTGTATTGGTTACGTATAATAATTATCACGTTATTAATAAACTGCTATTAATCTTCATGCAAAATAAAAATGTTCTGCATTCATCGTTGGGGGGAAGCAGGACTAAAACAAAACTTGATTTCATCTCTTAATGCCTTTGCCACATTAAAAACAGCATTACAATATCCTTAAACGATTTTAATCCTTTACTGTTTTATATTTCGCGCAGCCGATTTCTTAAAAAATGCATAGACGCCTAGTCTATAGTTAGTAAATTAGTTTTTAATCAAATAGATTACTAAACAGTAAGTTATTGCATAAGTAATTTCCATCAGTTTAATGATGAATTATTATAAAGTAGCAAAGGGTTAAGAAAAAGAGCAATATAGCGCGATAAAAAAATGCATTTTAATTGCACGAACGACTTGGACAGGTGACAAGGAGACGCACATCATCGATATTAAACGACGGAGGATAGGTTTTGTCGGCAGATTCACTGCAGTTATGGCAAAGCTTCGTGGTTCGTCCGAAAACAAGTTTGGTCGCGGCTCTCGATCGGGTTGCGATTCGGATTTAAATTGGCGAAGTCGAGTGCGCGCTTAGCGCGGCCGCTCGTTACGAAACTTCGTTACTGCCGAGTATTTTCAACCCCGAAGATTTCGATGGCCCCGGGGCGAATCCATTAAAGGTAAAAGCTTCTCGTTTACATCTGCCGTTCTCTCTCCCCTCCCGCACTTTCTCTTTCTTCCTCCTCTTTCCTTCTCGCTCGCGACTCCTTCGTAGCGCACGCTTTCTCGCTCTCTCTCTCTCTTGTCTCTGTCTGTCTCCTTTCTCACTTTTCACAGGATGTTCCGATTCTTTCGAAACGTCAGCTGGTTAGCGAACATTGGTTACTCGAATGCACTATCCATGTGTTGCACCGAGTCGATCACACGGACTGCACGACACTCCTCGCGAAATCGAACAGCAAACGACTCGGTGCACTATGAGGGTCTCTGGCCGATCTAGCTGGCCAGAATTACTTTTTTTGCTTAATGTGTTTAAAATGTACCTACTAACTTATTTATGGTATTTTATCTTGTAGAAAATAATTATAAACAAATAAAAATCAACAATTTTCATTGAATTCACAATGAAATCTCAAGGTGTTTTATTTACATTTCGATTTCGATATCGATGTTAAAGTAAACAATCAAAACAAAGAATGCTTTGTTTGAATTGGTAGGTTTAGCAAATGGTACCCGTTACGCTGCGTTGTCCATCTGGCGGTGGCCGTAGTGTGGGTAGTCTCATTTTTCCCGAATTATCATATTTCCGGGCAACTATCGCCATTTTTTTAGTCTAAAAACCTGATGTGGACTATAACAAACATTAAAAAAGAATTAACCAAATCGGTCCAGCCGTTCTCACGTGATGTCGTGACCAACAAAAACAGCAAATTCATTTTTACTATATAGATGTACATCTTTGCTACTAATAAAAATATCAAACAATTTTTTAAATAAAATTGTACTGTTTAATAAACTAAATATAATGCAAATGAAAAAGAAATTTTTTAAATGTCAATGTTTGAGATTTGAAGGTCACGAATTTTTTTTCAAATCGATATTACATTTTGTTTCTAAATTGTTATACTGCGTAAAAAGACAAATTCAATGATATATAAACATATATGCTGAACATATACTGCAGTGGAGAAAACCGAGTTACAAAATTAAAAAATTTTCAAAGTCGACTTGCCACCATTTCCCGTTATTCGATCTATTTCAAATTTTGCACAGATTATTTTTTTGTCTAGTGGCACCACTCTAGGGGTTGTCCCACAGAAATTGTACGGTCGAACAATAAGGTCCACCCTAGTGTGGGAGTTTACGGCACCCCCAGGGCCTCAGATGGTGGTACTTGCAAGTCCACACCAAAAAAAAGGTTAGGCTAGCTTTTCATTATGATTGCGCCAAAGGATTTGCGCATTTTCGCGAGCGTTGAGAGCGTCGACGGAATAATCCCAAAGTACCATAAATTTTTTAATTCCGAAGATCCGAGAAAACAATCCATTAATTTAAATAAATTTTCTGTTATACATTATAAACTCTGTCAGGTAATTAAATATTAGCCAAATCCCTATAAATTATCGTGTTTACACATATTTAATGATTGCCCCGGATTTTATGCATTTATAACAAGAATGAGCAAGTGCAATTTAAAACAGTGAAAATATTAAAAGTTCTCCGAGTATTAACATATTATTTTCATCGCGTAAAAATGATTAATGAAGAATATAATCCCGCATCTTGCAGTTGATGTAGAATTCTATTCTCGTCAATTAAGTTGAGAAACTGATAGTTGCAGAAATATCCGCTGTCCAAGAAGATTGCAATGATATAAAATTCAGAGACAATGATATTTTTAAGTCGTTGCAGTTTTCTGTGGTGAATAAATACTGCATATATTCGCAGCGACGTGTGAGTATTTGATTGGATCTGTGGAGTCACTGAACAGGAAACCAGCTTTTTTGGAAATAGCTCGCCAAGTTGTTCGTCTGTATAAATAGATGCGATCAATAGAAGTGATTTTCAGTGATATTTTCCACGGGAATCTATGAGCAACACTGGTTCATTCAACGCAGTCCTTGAAACAATCGCAGTTCGCGTCTCCGAAATGTCAACGCACTTAATAAACAAATATAAGTACAATACATAGTTTAGTGAACATTCTAATTTACTTAGGATTGTCTCTTCCGAAGAAGTTATAATTACTGAAGTAAAAAAACAATTTACAGGAAAAACCTCTTTAAGAAACAACTTAATTTCAATATCAAAAGTTCAATTTCGAAACGGCATATAAAAATGGACGTATCTTGTCTGTTCTAAGAAATTAAAATTATTTTCATAAAGCAAGCGAGTAACTTATTTCATAATTAGATATTCAATAGTTAATCAACTGACATCAATAGTCAATGTAATCATTTTTTGTTTATTAAATTTACAGACGCAATTATTAATTTCCTTGAAGATAATCTGAACATAGATCGAAACGTCGAAATTTGAATTTGATGAATCGCAGAATTGTTTCTAGAGCATTAATACATCTTTTATATCAAAATAGAGGATCACATAATACGACAGCTCTTCACTTCCAACCAAAAACTGCATTTCGCGGATGAAATGAAAGACCACGTCGATGCAATCTTCATTAATTATTCGAGTGTTTAAGAGATGGAAAATTCTGTTTTGACAAGACGTCGAAATCGAGTTTGGGCGGCGAATCCGCGTCGCGGAACCGCTGGAACAATAGCGCCGCCGGAAATTCATCGAGGGAATCGGAACGCATGTCTTGACAATGGGGGCGCAGGCTTCGAAGGCGAGAAATCGCCGATCGCGCTGCTCAACGGGGACAAAAACGCGATAAAAGAATGGCGGACAATGCGGAAACGCAACATGGGGAGTCAGGCTTAAGTGCAGCTGCGAGTCGAACCGGCAAAGAGTGCAAGAGAGGGAGAGAGAGAGAGAGAGAACTGCTCTCGTAATAGCGCGAGAACGTACAACGTGGACGGATCGGAGAACGCGCCACCATCTTGCACGCTCTCGCAATGACCTTTTCTCGCGGTTCAAGAAATTGCGTAGATCACGAGCAGCCGTGATCGACATCCATCGATCCTCACACCTGCGCGTACAATCCACTCCGCATTTCTTTTTGAAGGCAAGGGTTAGAGATGATGATTATTCTTTATCCGAAATTTATTAGAAATTAGGCTATTTATGAAATTCATTTGTCGCGGTGTGAAAGAATAATAATAATAATGATAATACATGATACATAAAATAAAAATATTTTCTTTTCGGAATTGTATATCTCATTAAAAATACTATTTTCTCCATGCAAAAGATATTCTGCATTCATTGTGGGGGAAGCAGAATATTAATAAAAATTAAATGCTGTTTTTTTTTAGTAAGCACATCACTTGAGAACGGCTCGACCGATTTGGCTAATTTATTGAAAAAAAATGTTCGTTCGAAAAATTGGAATACATTTCGTCAAATAATGCCCAGCTGATCGACGATTGTTTAAAATTGCGATAAATCGAACGGAATTTTTAGTTCTTACCTAGATTAGTTATTAGATCTAGATTAGTTATTACCACAACATTATTGAGGTATTTTCCTTTGCACTTGATTGTTGAGACGGATCATATTAATTGTTAAATTTCCCGCCTTCATCGATCTTATGTACATAGATCTGTTATCCGAGTGGTCGAGTTTCTTTTCTGTGTTCATGTTATATTATTATCTACGTTATAACCTTCAACAAGGAACAGTCGAATATTTACCAGCGTGTAGTAGCACGTTGTTCTCTAACAGTAATTTTACCTTTTATAACAATGTGAGTAAAATTTATGGATCTTCCAGTGTAAAACATATTTTTAAGATTATGGTATTTTGTAGTACATACCATTCACAATTCGTTACAGACGCAAAAATCTCTTGAGAATGATCCTCACCAGGATCGAAACGTCGAGATCTTAATTGCACATGTTATAAATTAAAAAAAAAAATCCTTTTTCTATTTTGATCGAACCTGTGCGCCGAAATCATACTACATTTATTAATAATTTTTCGATCGCAAAACCACATACATATATATCAATCAGAACGTTCGAATGATATGGCGGGAAGGGGTGGGGGGAGGCACAGGTTCATCCAGAAAATCGATGCAATTTCCGGGGTGTGGGCGATCTGCATGCGTTTCTCTTGTTCACCGTTCACTGTCATCGTTAGCACGAACAACGAAGGAAAGTTGCGCCACCACGCAACAACGCTGTGCCGGGAAAGCGAGAGAGCGCAGTGCTGCGTGTGCATGCACGGCCTCTCTCCGTCTCTGCCGTGTAATCTCTCGAGTATCTCTACGTTTCGCGCGGCAAGAAAACTTGCAACGGTAATCTCGTACCTGTGCAGTTTTATGAACCCGCATGCACCGCACCGCGCGCCGTTTACGAGCTCTCCGACGGAAATCACGCTGCGCCGCGCCGGGGCCCTACGATCGATCCGCGATGAATCTTGCACGATTAGGCGACCGGTGCTCGTTCGGAATGCTTCACTGTGCAATTTACAGTGACTGGACTTAATATTTGGACGACCTTTGTGGTTGAAAAATTTGTATTCAACTTGAATCGACCGTGTTCCATCGTCATTCTGTTTGGTCGTTGGTGATACGAAACCGGTTCTATTGAGTTGGTAAAGAATATATGTCACAGAGATGTGTCACAGATTTCGATAGTTTAAACAACTTTTTCCTATCATCAAATCGTCAGTCTAGTTATTACATTCGGCCTGAGAGAACAATAAATTCGTCTTGTTCGACGAATTCGATTGTTCCAATCTCTTCCCGCGGGTTCATCTTGTCGTCCGACGACACTGGCCGAAATTTATTCATACGAACTTATTTATGGATCGCATTTATTTACGAGCGGGGCTCCAGCATAACGCGGGCTTACGCTGAATTATGGTCGGCGCAGGGAGACGCGGATTTTTCTACGGTGTACCTGTGGCGCTCGGCGTAATTGTTAACGCACGGACATTTACGTTTGTACAATTTATTTATCCGCAGCCGCCGACAACAGGTGTATATGCATAAATCGCGAGCGCTACGTGTGGGCCGCGTGCTACCGAAAGGGGAGGATTTGTATAAGTAATACAAATAGAACGGGAGTGTCGATAGTAGGGTGCTCCGTAAATTTACATTTATTTAATATCAAATATATCCCCCCGTACCGCCACGCCGCCGGAAATCTGCATATTAATGTTTACTCTCGAGTCAGTGTTCGTTCGACTGTTTTATTGCCCGAGACCGTTAATAGACGCGCCGTTATAGAATTTAGAGTCGTCGATAACGGAGACATTGTAATTCCAAGTGGATCCCGTGTTTTCATTGTCGCCAGGAAATATGCTACCCGACTCTGACTTTTTTACACTGTATTTTTCCAGCGGATCACACTTTTTTCGTTGTTTCATTTGAATAATCGATTTTTCGTCCATTTTCTTCGAGCACCACTGTCGCAGAATGTATTTGGAAAATTCAGTGAATATCAACTCGTATAATATTGATTATTTCTACTTGAAAAAATTATAGATATACTTCAAGTACCAGTATATACAACGACAAAATTCCAATGCAAAAGGGTCAATAGTTTTCGAGGAGAAAATCGGAAAATCTTTCAGCACAACTGTCGCAGAATGTATTCGGAAAATTCAGTGAAAATTAACTCGTGTAATATTGATTATTTCTACTTGAAAAAAATTACAGATATACTTCAAGTACCAGTATATACAAAGACAAAATTCTAATGCAAAAGATTCAATAGTTTTCGAGGAGAAAATCCGGAAAATTCGTGCGCGGAAACGGCCTCGTGAACTAGAATTCCACCGTAACGAGATTAGGTGAAGATTAGTGCTTTCGGCGGTCGTCCGAAGAATGGAGATCAGACGTTAAACGGTTTATTTGATTTTCTATTAGAACTTGCGATTC
>CM052337.1:2995034-3014100 GCA_028455595.1 Lasioglossum vierecki | reverse complement strand
TTTAGGAGAGGCAGTTCAGATGACCTGGACCTTGACATATGTTGTCAAGGATAACATTCTGAACAACTTTTGTCATTACAACTACCCGGTGCTCGGTCTTAGTTTTCAAGATAATTGCAAATAACTATTGCTAATACTAAATTGAATTTTACGTATTCCTGCTCGCTCCGTGGTAACGTAAGCCTGCCATAGTTTCGAATGAGCTACACTTTCGATATATAAACATAGCAAGAACCAATATATTCGTATGTGACCCATGTGCAATCCCGATCAGTATCGATCAGTGTATACATCAGTGTGTTAGTTGCAAGTCTCGTGAGTTATTGAATTATTTCAATATGAATTTATATGAATTTATAAATTTCATATACTATTTCGATTCCTTGTGGAACTTTTTGTGTAAGAAATTTAAATATGTTATAGATGTCGACATTTTGACCCTAACCTCACCTAACCACACCTCACTCTGTTCGAATGATCTTTGCATTATAGTTGTCATCCAGAATATGAAATACTATTGGAAAAATAATGCGACCAGAGTGAAGTGTGGTTAGATCGTGGAGAGGACGGAGAATCGACCACGCATACGAAA
The DNA here is from genome assembly GCA_028455595.1 of Lasioglossum vierecki. Classification (NCBI taxonomy): domain Eukaryota; kingdom Metazoa; phylum Arthropoda; class Insecta; order Hymenoptera; family Halictidae; genus Lasioglossum; species Lasioglossum vierecki. The sequence continues at coordinate 3,013,508 of CM052337.1, read as the reverse complement.
TACCAGGAGTAGTCTTTCAAAATTGAAAGCTTAGCCTATATATGTATCACTCTATATAGAGTGAGACCGACCCTGCTTTCTCTATCATCTCCACATGTGTTTAAAAAAACAGTAAACTGACGCTGCGCCGGAGCAGACTTACGTTGCTTGCCACGGAGCATGCGCGAATACGGAAAATTCAATTTAGTACTAGCAATAGTTTTTTGCAATTATTTCGAAAACTAAAACCGAGCACTGGGTAGTTATAATGACAAAAGTTGTTCAGAATGTTGTCCTTGACAACATATGCCAAGGTCAAGGTTATCGGAGCTGCCTCCCCTAAACGTAAGATAGTTACTTCACGATCACTTCACGTAAACGTTACTTCAAATCTCCTTCTGTTCGTCTGTTTTGCTTGTTCCCTGACCAAAGTCTTTGCTTTTGTGTCATTCCCTCGTTTCTGTCGATCCCTCTCCTTTGTCCTTCACTATCTAGATTCACCGCTATCCTTCGAGTCAGTTTATTTTGTTAAATTGTGAAGCTGTTATCCTCATTTCAAGCTCGCAGGTTTTTTCTTCGATCGATTGCTCCTCCCGTTCCAGGACCTTCCTTTCACTTCAGCTTCAGAGCTTTCTCTCTCATTTTGTCTTTGAAACATTCTTATACTTGGATTGCTCATTCTTTTTCTTCTACTGTTTCTTCTTCTTCTGATCGCTTCTGATCTTCTTCGTTTGATCACTTCTTCTTCCTGTTTGATCGGTTCTTCCTGTTTCATCTTCACAGCTCTAGCTTTGATAGCTTGAACCTTCCTTCATCTCCGGATCTTAACATTCGCTGCTTCATCTTAACCTCGTTGCATATCAATCTTCTACTTTGACACGCCTTTTTTCATTTATAGTGTTCTCTGTCCTTCTCCCGATCGATCCCTCTTTTCATGATTGCAGCTTGTCACAATGAGAATTTTACTCACCCCTAACCCAGAATTCCTCTTTCCTGGGTTAGGTTTATTATTATTAAGAATTTATTTAGAATTTTATTTAGAATCTTTCTCCTAGTTAATCTCTTCCTCCAGGCGCGATTTAAAAGAGTCTAGCAACAATGATAACAGAAATTGAAAATATTACGGTGTCTGATTGACTATTTCGTCAATATACGTCGTTCCTTTGTTTCTGAACTGGTTCTCTTCCGACGCTCACATTGTTCAGTCTAGTTCTTAATATCACGTAATACAATGACACACATAAACGTTGATAATTTACACAAGCAGGTACGGTGAAAAATTATTTTATAGTTATTATTGATCTTTTGAAGCACTTGGTACAACATTCAGTAATTTTCAGACGCAAAATTCTCTTGAAGATGATCCAGAATCGGATCGAAACGTTGAAAGAAATTGTATAAATTGCAAAATTGCTTTGTTTTCATTTTTCGATCGAAGCTGTGCGCCGATGTCATAAACTAATTTCTACTAATTCGTACAATCGAGAAAACGGAGTATTTATAATGTTTAACATTCTTCGTTGTCCACACGTGTTGTTCAATACTCGGAACCCACAAATGAACTTCCACTTCATCTAGACCACTTAATCGGTTTTCCGCAAAATTTCGCTAAACATATTAGATGTAATTGATAATATATTTTCTGAACTACATTTATTTCTACGCGGGATGTTTTTGTTTAGATTTTCGGATAATTAATTGTGGTGCAAGTCTGGAAAAAACGAGTGTAGCCCCTTTAATGCGAATTTCTGCAATTATATTGAATAGAAACGCTTTTAAGTAATCTATAAATTGATGTTGGCTCCAATAGGGCTAAAATAAAATAGCATTTGTCCAGAGAGATTCTTTCTAAACATTGCCCCACCGTTGTAAAAGTACAAGTCACGTCGCACAGAGACTGAAACTCAAGAAAAACGATCCTCGACCTCGGCGTGTTCGCCATCTTGTCGGCGCTCGGAGCAACGAAAAACCGCAACGGTTCTGCTTCACGGCGAACGCCGGGTCTCTCTCCCTCTCTCTCTCGTCTTCATTATCGACGAACGTTTTCTGCCGCGTCTGAATAGTTAATTCGAAGCCGATCGTCGTTGGAATTAGCGGCGCCTCGCAGTCGCGTCTATTATGGACAGCGTCGTTCGTCGGACGGTGCTTTTCCGCGGAGGAGTTACAAGCGCAAGACGAATAAAATTAAACCGCTTACTCAGCGGTCCTCGTGACGCCGCACCGCGGCCGGAACCACGCTCGTTTTCTGCATTCACACCTATTTCACTCGCCAGAATTACGACCTTAGATCCTTGGTGTCGAAGGGCATCATTGGAATGGACTTCTTCTCTGATTTTGAAGGACATTCAATTTATTTTATTTAATTTATGTGATTATGTACAATTTTCCTTCGAATTTTATACTTTAACGTACCATAGATGGTACAATGAAAAATTTACAAATATTGAATTTTATTCAATTTATATGTTTATTTAAAATTTAATTATTTATTATATACAATTAATAAGAAGGGAACATTTTAATTAATAATATAAATTGAATAAAATTCAATATTTATAAATTTTTCATTGTTTTTATTGTTAATAAAGCGTACGTTAAAGTTACCTATTTCACCATACATATACAGGGTGTCCCGAAATTCCCTCAGCATCCGGAAATGGGAGGATGCTGAGATCATTTCAACTTGAACACCAACACATGTAGGTCGCGCTCTGGATTGGTCCGTGTTTTTCGTTAATAACTCCTTAACGAAGCCTCAGATAACATTTTCGTAAAGGAAAATCTTGCTTGAAATGATCTCAGCATCCTCCTATTTCCGGATGCTGAGGGAATTTCGGGACACCCTGTATATAGTATATTTATCTAGTACAAATCTGGAGAATTTTTCAATTTACAACACATGCGAGAGCATTTTCGTATTACTAAATTATTCAGAATACCTACGTTATATTTTGAAATTTAAAATATTATGAATTTACTAACCTAGTTCTAGTCTAGTCTAGGTCTAGTAAGATCTCTCGCGATGGAAGACTTGAATCGTTCGATAAAATTCATTCACTCATCGAAATTAATTTCTGATATACAATAATTCTGCTGCCTTAAATAGCCTCGGAAAATTCGCACGACAGCCAGCAGAGTTTAATAACGCCTGACAAAAATTAATAAACCGACATTTGTTTGCTTCGAGTCCAAAGGGTTAAGTCTCCCAATCTCCAGGAAATAAGTAAGACAAGTATTAAACTCTAGTGCCTTTAAAACCCGCTAAATCCATCCGTCACTTGTAATCGACAAATGTGTAATTAACGGCTGAAGAATATGGTCCAGGTTTTCGCGATTCTGACCGACAGTGTATCCTCGCCGCCGGGGTGTCCTATACGTATCATCTGTCGGCGGGGGTGTATCGTGAAAACCGTCTGGCGAACGACGCGGCTGAAACAAAGCCCGCGTCCCATCCACCCCCGCGGTTCTATCTGGCGAGTCGCAGTCTCATCGTCGATCTCGATACAGATGCAGCACGAGCGTCACACGTGTATACAGGGTGTCTGAAAATTCCTTCAACATCCGGAAATTGGAGATTCTTGAGATCATCCGAAGCAACATGTCCCTTTGCAAAAACAGCGTCCGCGGCTTTGTTGAGGAGTTACAGTAATGTCTCTATTAGAGCAACAGCCTCGGGGGGATTTCGTTGCAGAAACCATGCGCAGACATTACTTTTTGCACAGGAAAATGTTGCTTCAAATGTTCTTCAGAGAACCTCACACTTCCGGATATTGAAGGAATTTTGAGACACCCTGTAGAAAAGAAAGCAATGCGGACAGTTACCATCGCCGACACAGTACAAAGGCCTCCTCTATATTCGGCTCGCTGTTTGTAGATAAAAAAACAGTGTCTGCGCACGGTTTCTGCAACCAAATCCCCCGAGGCTGTTGCTCTAATAGAGACGTTACTGTAACTACTTAACAAAGCCGCGGACGGCAGTTTTCCAAAGGAAAATGTTTCTTCAAATGATCCGAGGAACCTCCCATTTCCGGATGTTGAAGAAATTCTGAGACACTCTGTGTATATCGCAGCTTCCTCCGGTTCTAAAATTGCGAGGAGGGTTGGAAGGTGTACAGATACGGATAGAAAGAGAGGGAGAAGGGAGGAAGGGGGAGTGCACGTGCAAAAGGGGCTCGCTGGCGCCGGAGACGCAGTAGGATACGTCGATACTCTTTCTCGGGCGCATTAGTCGTCCGACATCATCGACTAACTATCCGACGTGCCGGCAAATACAGAACCTGTACGTGAACATTGTGCTGGAGCTGCAGGCGATCTGGGATACAACTGTCGTGGAATACGAATTACAGAGAGAGCGAGAGAGAGAGAGAGACAGAGAGACGAACGCCGACGGAGACAGATAGAGGATGGCACATAGGGAGGGATACTGGGTCGGGGTGGTGGCGGTGGTGGCGACCCTGCTGGTGGGAGGAGAGATGGAGAGATAGCGAGAGCTGCGAGAGGGAGAGACAAGCACACAGGGGTAGAACGGGGAAGAAAAGATCGATCAGGCTCCATTGGGTAACATTTATTCGGCGCCCCTGTCACGACGCGACTCGCCCCTGCGTTGCGATCTCTCCTACTCGCGGAAAAAATTCACGAATGGTTTTAGAACGAAGGATAGAAACGCTGTAGAGAAATCCGAAAAGGAGGGATTTCGGATCGTTAAAGCGCAAGCGAGCTGGCGAACCGGAATTCTCTGATCGATGTCGAGGCCATTAGAAACGCTCGGTCGTTATTATAATTGGGTCTGGGATTTTTTTCAGCGTGACGATTTTCGGACGTGTCGCAGGAATCGAAGATGCTCGTTCATTGTATGGTCCATGGATAGACGGAGCTTGGTTTTACAGAATTTATCTAGACGAACCGATACGAACTCGAGGCAATGGAAAGTTACTTTAACCCTCGACCGTCCCTCGTGTTGATTTGACACAGTTTTCCCAAAATATGTTACACAAGATCCCTTCAAATTATAGAGAAATAAATCTCCATTTGAATAAATTGAAATTATTTTCCCAATGTATATGTTAATATGTATTAATGATTTCAGCGTGGTTCGATCAATTACGATAATAACAGCAAATGTGCAATTATTAATATATTAACTTTGACGTTTCGATCCCTATGTGGATCATTTTCAAAAAGAATATATATCGCGTCTAAAAGAGAAAACAAAGCAAATTTTTTAATGTGTGAAATATATTAAAAATCAGATTGTGTAGTTAGATGAAAGCAATAAATTGCTGTACTTACATGCTGTGTAACAAAAGGGCACAAAAAGGAAAGAAGAAAGAACATATTATAACAGCATTAAACAGCTTCAAAAAACTGTGTTAACTACATGGTGGCAGATATGTGATTAAGAAATTTAAATTATTTTCACAAAGCAAATGAGTAATTTATTTCATAATTAGATATTCAATGCTTAATCAACTGATATCAATAGTCAATACAATAATTTTTTGTTTAATAATTTACAGACGCAATTATTAATTTTCTTGAAGATGATCTGAACATAGATCGAAATTTCGAAATTTGAATTTGATAAATTGCAGAATTGTTTCTAAGTAAAAATTGATCGAATCAGTGCGCCGAGAGCATTAATACATGTTTTATAAATAAATATACGATCGATAGAAAGGAACATTTGTAAGTTAAATAAGTAACGTTTCTATTAGAGCGATAATGCTGCGCACGGTTGATGCGACCGAATCAACCCCAGGATGTCGCTCTAATAGAAACAGATATTGTAATGTATACCGTTCTGCTATTTGTATTTATATTTGTAATTGTTTTAATGTCTGAAGGTCTAGGGGCACGTTTGCCGTTATTCAAACGAGTTTAAACATTGAATAGATTTGTTTTATTAATTGGAAAAATTCTGGGGTGGGGAGAGGTCGTAAAATAAATTCAAATTCGAAAATAAGGGATCAAAATGATATATAACCGTATTTTTAAATTCTTATAATGGTTTTAATATTTTCATTTACTAAAATGTTAATTAACTAAAATCGTTTTCGCTTTTTAAATAATGTTCTACAAGATTGTCGAATTTCCCTGAAATGTTTCTCCTATTCCGCATGTTTGCAGTATTTCGTGAAAAGAGGAATAAATATAATTGAAGTAATCGAGGGTAATTGACTGGATATTTTATAAAAAAATATTTCACCCACTGGTAGCGATAATGGACAACGATTAAACGATATTCGTGTCGCGCGAATATTACTTGTCCCTGGCAATTGCGCCATCGAAATTCAAGACTCCCGGCGGACACAGAGAAAACGGCGGAGGTATTAAAAAATTCAATTTTCGTGCATTCTTTATACTTCCTCTTCCCCGGGAGAGTTACATTTCACCTCGGCGAATAATTCTGCCCGAAAGATGAACGTTCCTCGAATCATTCAACTTTCATTCGTCGAATAAAAAAGAACGCCGATTATAATCTTCGATGAGAACCCATCAGTGTCAACCACCCTGCGATATCGAGTTCGAAGTCGATACTCCGTGTCGATTATTAGGAATTCGATACGAACCGTGCTACGTTGTTCTTCCTGGATTATTAATTAATGCAGAAGTTATACTTTCCACTTAAAACGAGTCGCATAAATTCGATCCACTTCCCAAAATTCGTCCAAACGATTTGACTAGTTCAAAATTTTTTAAATTATGTTTTTCAACTTTCTTATCTGAGCCTTTGACGATAATTTAAAAAAAAAATGTGTTCCGTAGACTCCGGTAACTTATACATATGTATACTGAAAGTTTTAGCAAAATTGGTCGAAAAAGCAATGAGAGCTACACACGTTTAAAGATGAGAGCTTAAGGGTGGTAAGTTATCATGAAATTTTCGCTATCGAAATAAGCACTGAAATCTACAATTTTTAAATTATAAATAATATGAACCTTACGTTTTCCTTTTTTGTATTTTCGAATACGAACACGAAATAAGAAAAATTAAAAACTTTTATTTTAAGTTGTGAATACGTCATTTAATACTTTAAAGACAATTAATAATTTAACAATTAATAAATTGTTTCTATTTCTGGTAATTTTCTGTCCAAAATAAGGAAACGACTGAGCAATAAATCCACTTGACGTTCCTTCGTGTTTGAAGTCATGTTTTATTAAACAAAGAAAGATATAAGACATTTGTTAACTTCTGTGATTTTTTAAGGGTATTATTTTGTTAAATTTTTATTTTAATAATTTCATATACGTCCGTATATGTACCTTATTATGTTTTTATTATGTTTCGATTCGATCAGAATCTAATCAGAACCGTCCGACGAATGAGAATTAGTGCAATTAATTAGCCTGATTTCGGGATCGACGACCGTCCAATCGGTCGAACGAGAGTTTCCGTGGATGGGATCGATCGTGGAGTCGCATAGAGGACGGATTAACTGGAAGCAGGTTTCTTAGAGAGGGTAATGTTTTAAGGTTGAAGTTTCTCGACGGCTAATCGATATCTCGCGAAAGATCCGAAAACGGATAACGGTAGGAGCTCGACCGCCACAGAGTGGCCGATATCGTATAGCCCCGTGGGCAGGTGCGAGAACGACGAATTAATTAATGGGCCTGGGTGATCGTAATTAAGCGTAATTAGTCCGACCATTGCCGGACTATGTTTATACAATGCCAAAGTATCGAGCCACCGTCACGTTCAAAGCCACTATTATCGTTTGGCATATCGACGAGCCGCGACCAATTTCTACCGTCTCTTCCTCTGACGCGCGAACAGAAAAGAAGACGAAGAAAGAATCGCAGGAACATCGGCGAGACTGATTTGCTAGATGCGCTTTTCACAAGATTAGAAGTCGGCGAACGCTACGTGACCAGGACTTTGGTCACATTACACTAAAGTCGCGTTTACTGTCCGCGATTAGGTGCGCGATCACTGTCCAGTGCCCACTCCCTCCACTTGGACAGTGATTCAGGATTTACTATAGTGCTTATTAATAAATGACAGGGTTGGCCAATCGTCAAGAAACGTATTTGAAAAATATAAACCTCTGAGGAACTTGAAAGCATTAGCATTCTTTGAAACGTCTGATGATTTTGTAAATATGTTAACAACTTATTCAATTCTCCTCCTGGATGCAGTCATAAATCAACAAAATAGTGTTCGGACACGATCACGTTTGTGCAAAACACGGCTGCTGGACAGTGAACTGGCGTTTACTGTACAGTTTACCCTAGATCCCTCTCACACATTTTTCACGTGTAAGCTTACCGATAGTGGAGCAAGTATGAGCGAGTAATATCGAAAACTCCGGACCCTTATTAGAGAATCTGCCTCTAGACGTCCTGGACGCATTAAAAACTAGGTAAAATCCGGAAGACGCATGAAATCATGACCGTCTGATAACGTTGTTAACAATAATTTCATAATAGACTAATGTTTCTATTACAGCGACAGCCTCGGGTTGATTTGGTCGCATCAGCCGTGCGCAGCATTGTCGCTCTATTAGAAACGTTACTGTACACTTCCTTTCACGACTTGTTAGGACAAGTTTAACGGCGTGGAAGCAAGCTAATGGCAGGGTATATCTCGCGGTGGCAGGATCCAACATCACAGGAAATTCGCGAGTAAATCTGGATCGGCGAAATCGACCATAAGCCCGGTTCAGTCCGGTCCGGTATGGTCCGGTCCGATCCGCGTTTCAGACTCGTTAATCATGGAACGGGTCGATCCATACGTCGGCTAACGATCTGTGGAATAAAATTGGTCGATCGTGGATTGCATGAGAGAATCGAGAGAGAGAGAGAGAGAGAGAGAGGGAGGGAGGGAGGGAGGGAAGGAGAGAGATTCACCCCCGATCGACGCTCTAATTCGGCATTTCCAACCAATTAGAGGACCGTCAGATGCCATTCAACCGACATTCTATTTCTATTACGACCAGGACGGATAGTATTCGCAGCGTCGCGGCGGCTCGCGAATAGAATAGACAACATCGACGGGGAATCGAGATACTTTGAATAAGTCAGAAGGGCTCGTTCGACCGATCGATAGTTGCCGCGGTGTGCTCTCGTAGCGAGCGTTAACAGGAACCCCAGTCCCATTCCGTGGCCCCCTCCCGAAAATATGCCGCTGAACCGACGCCAATCGATTGGAACCAGAAGCTTCATTCTTTCACTGCATTCGCTGCCCTCGAGAAATCAACCTAATTTCAAATTTCAACCACAACTTGACAGTTCTTTAAAACACTGTCTTTTTGGAAAACACCAGCTATCCAAAACCAGAGTTGGGCAAAAAATGAATCGTCGATTGACGACTAAATATCTACTTCAACCGTTAATCGCAATTAACAATTAATCTCCTAGTTCAGTCGTTACTTGTGGCTAACAATTAAATTTCTACTTTAGTCGTTCAATATTAACTGTCAATCCTCCATCCGCTTTCTGCTGCCTCTCCTATATTAGAATTTATGGATAGACCGTATGGTCATTAACTTCAACAATTGATTAAATCAGTTTCGGATTAATTCGATGATTTCTTCGTTTAATCAACACGATTGACGATTAACTTCATCAATCGATTGAATCAGTCGCCGACTTCTTTTTTTTTAATCGGGAAGCCCAACTCGAAGCCTCCAGGGATGGGGACACCGGGCGGGCCCCTTCGCCCGGGGTCTGGTATAGAGCAGGGACGGAGGAGCTAACCACTCCCCCCGGGATGCATATTAGCTAAGCAGGTGGCGTAAGCAGTTAAGATCGCGGAGATCCTGGCCCCTCCTTACATTAGCTTAGCTGGGTGTGGGATTTTAGTGAGTTGGTCTCGGGAGGGGATCGCTCTTTCTTAGCCCGACGACCCCCTTCAGAGGAGGGTCTCACATAACCTCGGCTCCCCCCAGGGGGCGGAGGCATGCGTACTGCATTTCCCCACAAACACAAAAAGGGATTAGTGGGAGACATAAGTATGTCCATCATCTTGTATTTGACTATCGGATCCATTTTCAAGGTCAGTACGTATTTTCCAAATGGATTTTAAATGGGCAAAGAGATACATGTCTGAACGTGATTACAAATCGTGTAGAATGTTAAAAGAAGTTATCGTCGAATATTAGCGAAAGTCACTGTTTGCTATGACTGCATCAAATTAAAGCTGTAACTGGAACCATCCTGAATCCATCGTTCCCAATAACTCGAGTTCTCTGTACAACTCGATGAAGACACCTTTTCCTGTCTCTTTAGAGTACCGATCACTTATCTCAAGTTACATTGATACTGACCGAGTTTTTGCGACTACAATCCGTTTCAAGTGTTCCTGGAAACTCGTTCACCGACTGGGTACGATTGACTCGCACTAAAGCCGAGACTGCGGTATCGTTTGTTCGCGATAATTCTACGGCACGACGTTCTCAATCATCGAAAGGCCATTTCTCAAGTTTAATGATGAGTTGACGAGTCGGTCGTTCGTGCAAACTTGCAAATTATGCAATTTACGGATAAGAAGAATCCTCCAGTTGACTTCTGGGTCGCCACAGTGTCGGTGTATTTGATTTTACCACGTTTTTATTCTTCGTTTCACACATCCGAGTGTGTTTAGATTGTTTAATTCACTTACCGTGAAGGTAGATCGCATAATTTTCACGGCTAGCCGAAGTTGGGATCATCGGACATCCTTTTATTCACGAACTGGACCCTGCACAAAAATTATACAAACGGTTAGACAAAGAGAAATTATAAAATAGAATTTGATAATAAGCGAATCTTAAAATATATGGATATACAATTAGACTGTCTCAAACATGATTTCAATAAAAATTAATTTTCTAACGAATGAGATCGACGCAGCATTATGGGATGCTTCTTCAGTTTCCCACCCAAAAGCATATTTATGAAAAATTATTCATAGCCACCGAAACTAGATGTTTCGAGCTTCAAAATTAGCCTAATTTCATCATCGTACAACTAGTTTCTACAAAGTTACAATAATTTAAACATCAGGAACTCGTCCAGAGAAAAAAACACGATTGCGATAAAAATTGATTTTCAAGCCAACGAGACAGTTGCTAAAATTACGTTTAAAGAAAATGACTTGAAGGCAATGAAACTAGAAGATTCAACCTTAAAAACTCGCTTCTACGAAGATACAATTATTATCATTTATTTAATGCCTTCAACCAAGTACGGTTTATGTACCATACACAATACTTGAACTTAAAACTTTGACTTTAACTTAAAACTAATATAATAAAATCGAGCCTGTCTGTTCGTTTGCGACATTTCCACAAAAATTCATTAAAAAATTATTCTTATCTACTTTATTAGCAAGAAATGTGTATTTTTTAAAAATAGAAGAGGAACTTATTTCTTTTTAATTGTAGATCATTTAATAGTGTCCGAGTATTAATGGTATTAGTCATTGTAGGTGCCGAGTAACAAATTTCGTTGCAATTAACGAAATGAATGTTGGAAAATTGACGACGAAGGCCATCGTTTGCTGGACCGGCTGGCTGTCGACGTCGGATGTTGCAAAAACTGGTCGCCTCAGATCGTTGAAGATGGGCCTTGGTTGATGAGTATGCGACGACGCTTGCAGCAAGGTGGACCATCGGATCTGGCATGGAAATTGCCGGCGAGAATGATCGATAATAGTTTTTTGCGGTGTGTGTCTGTGTGTGTGTGTGCGCGCGCGTGGTGTCCGAATAAGGGGGGTGCTCCCGAATGCAGTTTTGATAAGATCGATAAGCCTCGCGGGCCGATGCATTCGCGAAACCCGCTCCGGGCGCAGGTCTCTGTCCTCCCCCTTGATTCGGCGGCGCACACAATGTAATACTTTGACGCAATATCGCCGGCGAATTTATTACGCGGCGCAGGTAGATTTAAGTGCATAATGATACGCCGCGCGGCGAGTTTGTAATTACGGGCTCGCCGTTTCATGGCTGCCGTATTGTGTGCGGAAGATATCGCGGTTTTATCGGCTTCCTCCTCCGGGCTTCACCAGACATTCGAGAAAAACTTTTATTCTCTCCTCTCTTTCTCTCTCAATGAAATTGAGAGAGCCAGTGGGGCATTACTCTATGGACAACTTGGGTAAAATGGGGCCCCGAACAGAAACTAACATTTAATTTCTACGTTTTTCTCGTAAACAAAATTTCAAAATCTAATTTGGGACAGTTCATGATACAGTAAAGCCGCGATTCTTGTCAAACAGCCTGTGTTCTGCACGGTCAGTGATCGCATAGTGACATTATTTCTTTTTTAGGACTGCGTCTACCGCGTCGACCAAATTTTCAGGTAATTTTAACAATATTTTTAACAATTGCAGGTTCCTACTTACAGTTGTTTTATTTTATCTAACGTGAGAGTTATTTCGTTTGAGTAGGGTCCCCGAAATTCTACTTTGCCCAAGGCCCCAACCAGTTATAACGCGCCACTGGAGAGATCAGTGGCGGATCTAATGGTAAGCGGACTGAGCGACCGCGTGGGGCCCCGAGATACCATAGGGCCCCTAATTTCAAAGAAATCTATTCAATGTGTAACGGTATGAAATATTTTATATTACTTTTCTTTTTTGTTAACTCTTATCCGTCCCTCACTTCACGAACTGAATCTGCCCCTCGGTGCAAATTAACACAGTAATAAAAAGTCTGTAAAATAACAAGGTCGATGTTTTTTTAATTAAAATTAATGCATTAACATTAATGTACATCTTAGGTTTATGCTGTTTCGAACTTGAGCTCGAGTACCATAAATTTTTTACCGTTTGGAACCTCCGTTTGTCTTGATCCGCCCCTGTCTTTCAAGAAAGAGAGAGAGAGAGAGAGAGAGTTTGATCCTCCCACCTTCCGTCTTGATCACCGCAATTATTCAAAATGGAACCACGAACGCGTCGGACGAAGTATATCGAGCATAAATATCGTCCCCGAACATAACCGGCCCTCTACAACGACGTTTCGTGTGCTAATTCCTTCCTGGTGAGCAAGGCTAATGATATTGCCCGACGCTATCAATTATGTGTTTCCCCGGGCGACGTTTCTGAACGATCGTTTTCCTTCTTTGAAGCTGTGCGGAATCCTTTTCACATTTTCTCAGCTTTCGGTAGACAGCTCAACTCGTCTGGGCACCCCAATTGCAAATTTCTCACTCGCTGACCACTCAACCAGACCTTATCACAGCTTGGTAAAATAGTATTTTCAAGCTACAATTAGCTATTTAAAATAGTAACTATTTTGTTGTACCATTATAATCTCATTTAGTGACTATTCCTTTTGACTGTATACCATGGGAAAGCTCTGAGTTTCGCGATTAATTTGATATAAAATGCTCGTGATTAGAAAATATATATATAATCATTTTTTTCCAGAAAATGTGGAGGTCGCGAACTTAGTTGCCATCTTAATAGTAAATAATTCTATTTATTTTCTTAAAGTGTACCTACAATTTTAAAAATACAATATTCGTGATTAATTCGTGACTAATTATATATATATATATATTAGTTGCCATTTTAATAGTAAATGATCCTATCAATTTTTTACAGTGTACTTACACCTACAAGTTTAAATAAAAATAACATATTTCATTGAGGCAATAATATTTGAAAATAGTATGCCGAGGGTTACTCCGATTTTCTAACAGCTTTGCACTCGCACTGATTCCGAATCTAACGATGAAAAATTGGATGATGGGAGTGAAAAGGAACAGGAAAGGTTCACCGCTAGTTCGCGTTAATTCAACGAGCTGTCGTTAGCTCGTTGACCGGCGCGAGACCCGAGAGAAGTCAGAGGACAGAGAGTTAACATTTCACTCTGCCGAGAGTTATTATTTCAGGTGAAGAGAGAGAGAGAGAGAGAGAGAGAGAGAGAGAGAGAGAGAGAGAGAGCTCGAAGAACGTAGATCCACAAAGGGAAGAACGGGGCTCGCGATTAAAGCGTCGTCGCTCCCATTTTCTTTCCTCTGCTGGCCGCGAATCGATTACCAGCTGAAAGACGCCATTGAGGACGCAATACGTCGTCGCGCATCGTAGACGTCGTGACGCAATGCATAGTACTATCACCGACGAGATACTATTAAAGACCCTGTCCTATTCAGCGACGTAGGTTCAACGGGCCCAAGATCGCCACAAGAAAAAATTAACGGGAAGACTAAAAATATAGGCTTTAAGCTTTTTAAAATGAGCCCGGATAGATTTAGTTTCATTGAAACGCGAACTCTTAAATGTCTCAATTTAAACTTACGTGGACTTGGGCCAGTTTCAAAATAAACGGCTCAAAGGAACTACTACTCGTACATTTTTAACTATAAAACTAACGAGCACTGAAAGTAATTAAAATCTTTCAGCTGATAAAAACGACAAGGCTCTATATATTTCGATTTCGTGCAACTTTTTAATTCCTTGATTAAGCAACGTCATGATTCCAATAATTATGTAATTAAAAGTGTAAGACCGGCATTTGACTTAGCTCAATATTTCCAGCATCGCGTTCTCTCGAAAACTGTCCGAAAGCAACAGATAACAATACGGGAACAATACACGGAAGCGATCCCCATTAAACAATAAAATTACAGTGACGAGCCGGGGACAATAAACACTCGCGCTCTCGTCGAGCGGTGCATTTCCGCGATTTTTCGGGGCCGAGATGCAGCTCGAAAATCACGCGCGACGTTCCACGACTAATTTTCAGGGGAAAAAAGAGGAGAAAAAGCCTAGAGAGACAGAGAGAAGAGGGAGAGGGAGAGAGAGACAGAGAGAGAGAGGGGGGGAATGGAGAAGCGCAACGAGGCACGGTGAAGAACAATCGCGTGTTTAGTGCTCCTCGGCGTCGAGTCGGGCGGTATATAATTAAAAAAAATAATTTTTCAAGTGTTCTACGCTCAAAAGAGTGGAAGCTATGGCGCTCGAGGGGACGGAAATAGAGTCGGCGCGGAATTACGCTGTGAATTTCCCTCTCTCTCTCTCGTTGTTTCTGTCTTCTCCCGTGTCACTGCCAGTTATTAACTGCTCTCCTCGACTACACTTTGTTAAACATCGAGTTTCTCTAACAATCGAACGATGCAACCGACCCGGATATCGTTTCCCTCATTCCTTTTTTTTCGGCGATCTTTCGATTCGCTTCGACGGGTCTCGGTTACGCCTCGCGATCTCGATTCTCGAAATCGTCGCTACTCAGGTCGAAAATATTGTTCAAAAAATTCATGTTATTCGAGGAAGAACTAATTGCATTATTGTATGGTATCCTCCATTTTTCTTTTTAATAATTTCTTCAGCTTCTTTTGCGAGCTCCATTTCTCAATCTATCGTATGTATTTCTACTCTTCACGGTGTAATAGACCGTGAATAAAACATTGGAAAATTAATAAAACATTTAATAAAAAGAATTAATGAGACATTGGAACATTGGAAAAATTTTCAAATGCTGTTATATTATCATATTTAAACACAGTCGCTACTGAGGTCGAAAATATTGTTCAGAAAATTCATGTTATTCGAGGAAGAACTAATTGCATTATTGTATGGTATCCTCCATTTTTCTTTTTAATAGTTTCTTCAGCTTTTTTGCGAGCTCCATTTCTCAATCTATCATATGTATTTCTACTCTTCACGGTGTAATAGAACGTGAATAAAACATTGGAAAATTAATAAAACATTTAATAAAATGAATTAACGAGACATTGAAAACATTGGAAAATTAATAAAACTTTAAAAAAAAGAATTAATGAGACATTGGAACATTGGAAAAATTTTCAAATGCTGTTATATTATCATATTTAAACACAGTCGCTACTGAGGTCGAAAATATTGTTCGTAAAATTCATGTTATTCGACATTTTAAAAAGGGATCTTCAGTTTACAAATCTGCGAAGGATTAAAGCTGGAAAAAATACTCCTGTCCTCGTGATCCTTCCCTCCTTCTGATACACGAAGCACAAATGTCACGTGAACAAAATTAACGAGGGGAGAGAGTGAAAATAGAGGCTTCGAGGTTTAAAATGAGCCGAGATAGACTTAACTTCATTGAAACGCAAACTCTTAAATATCTCGATTTAAACTAAAATGTACTTAGGCCAGTTTCAAAATATACTTTTATACCTTTTATTATAAAACCATCGTTGCAGGACTTGTTTAATTCGGATGAAAAAATTGAAAGAAGGTCGGTTTTTGAGTTTTATTTAAGGGAAAAATATTTTTAAAAATTAAGACATTTTCAGAAAAATAAACATAAACAAACATAACCAATATTTCCTAATGATCTCGGCGCCCAGGTTCGACCAACTCCTACACTATTTGCAAAATTTCACAATTTTTTACTTTTCGACGATTCGATCTCTTTTTTAGATTATTTTCAAGAAAATTTTAAAGATTGCGTAACCTGTAACATACTTGCTTTGTGTAAGGGAAAATAATTTTTTCATAATACTCTTAATTAGCCACGTGTTGATTCTAAGACTGTATGCATGGTAATAAGATTATGCGAATGTATTTGTAATTAGAAACTTAAATATCGAACGGTCAAGAGTTGATCGATATTTGGCGGTGAATTCAAACAGACATTTGTCCTTATACCTTCCTTTCGCTATTTTTATACCATATTAGATATGGTATATCTCATTTAACATTCATATTTAATTTGACCTTTTTATACAAAAAAAATGTATGTTGATATTACAGAAAATTTTTAAGATATTTATAGAATTATTTAGAGAAAAATTCATCATATGACATTATATGACATTATATGACATCATATGACATCATATAAATAAACATAGTAAGAAAACACATTGTTAGTTTACTGTACAGCAGATTTGTTAACTGTATCCGATATGATAGACTATGCAGCGAAGGGTAAATTTTCATCCCCGAATTTTCTCCTGGATAATCGTTGCTCGCAGCAGCACACACGGCCACTTTTGAACGGTCCGGTACACGCGGATGATTTGTTCTTGGAAGTTCAGGAACTTATTGATTCCTTGCAGCTACGTGGGAGACGCGGACTTCGCCTGCCGGTTTCGTGTCGTCGTGGCTCGCGATCACGATTCACCGGCTACATCCACACGATATTTCCAGCCTTGTTGTGCAACCGGCGCGTAATTATTCAAAAGCATCGTGCAAGAGCGCACGCGTGCATGCCGTCGCGCCGATCGACTCGCTCTCGAACGATCTCTACAATCTATACTTCGCTTCGTTTCCGCGATCCGGCGGCGACGTTTGATCTCCGATCGCTACGAACGATTCCATCAGATCTACGAGAAAATTCGAGGAGCGTTCGTGCATCATCCTATTGGTGAACCGAACGATGTTTATGCAATTTTCAATTTTTATAGATAATTTTCTATTTATATACACAAATTTTCGATTTCTACAGACTAATTTCCAATTTTTATAGACAATTCCTAATTTCTATAGACAAATTTTCTATTTCTGTAGACTAATTTTCAATTTCTATATACTAATTTTCAATTTTTATAGACAATTTTCAATTTCTATATACTAATTTTCAATTTTTATAGACAATTTTCAATTTCCATAGACTTTCCATTTTTGTAAACTAATTTTTAATTTTTGTAGACAAATTTTCAAGTAATTAAATACAATCTACTCTCTCTCTCTCTCTCTCTCTCTCTCTCTCTCTCTCTTTCTTTCTCTACTTAAAATCCTATCGAACAAATCTACCAGCATTTGTAAAAATATTTTTATTAGCTACAAAAGTATAAAGATCATAGAGAAAGAAAGTCAGATGCACAAATCGAATTTTATGCTTGAGCATTTTTCAAAAATTTTCATTAGTCATAAATGCATTTCATTAATTCTAGTCGACGGTGTTTTCATAACGGTGTTCACTACAATTTATGAATTCATTCACACGGCGATGCATATAAATATGTTCTAATTTTACCGGTTAATATTGCGAGTCATCGCAGACGCAGGAAAGCTGTGGTTAAATAGAAACTGTTTACAGTCGACGAATTATGTAACCGCATTCTTTATGCATTATGCATATAAATATGTTCTCGTAACGATTACAAGTTGTATCACAGGGATAAGTGATTTTTAAATATCGTTATGATTAGACTGTGAATCTTTATGCAAAATAAAATATATTTGCATTGACTGCAGGAGCGATTCAAAAATCTGATACTTCTTTTAATTATCCTATCAAGCCAGAACTAATACATTAACGACCTTAAATGTTTTTAACTTGACCACGGTTTTAACCCTCACAGATTCCTTAGGGTGAAAATTCAATATTATTTAATATTATTACATACTGTAAAATTATTCATCCATATTTCTCTGAAATGTGACGCTATAATTGAAGCGTGAAGTGTTGATTTACCACGTAAAATAAAAATGGATGAATTCAGTAGCGCGTTCCAACTAGTTTATCCTACCCGAAGTATTTTTTAAATTAATTGGAGTTTCCGAAATTAGAGTTTGAGTTTAAAAATTTGTTAAAAGAAAAACGAAGAATTTGGATCTTCGTTTGTGTTCGGGGCGCCCTTGTGTAC
>CM052337.1:2980511-2994934 GCA_028455595.1 Lasioglossum vierecki | reverse complement strand
GAGGAAGGAGACATCGAGAAGAAGATGATTTTAAGAAACGAGAGGAAGAGACGAACAGGTGAAGGAGATTTGAAGTAATGGGAGGAAGAGACGTCGAGAAGAAACGAGGGGAAGAGAGAGAGAGAGAGAGAGAGAGAGACATCCAGAAGAAGGAGTTTTGAAGGAACGAGAGGAAAAGACATCCAGAAGAAGGAGATTTGAAGAAACGAGAAGAGGAAGAGACGACGTCGGGGAAGAAGAAAAAGAAGACGCGGATGGAGACCCGACTGAGCCGCGCAAGACGCGTATAAACGGTGCGTCGCGACTACACGCGGCAGTATCTCTGCGTGTGTACGCGGGAGAGCACGCACAGTGCACGCGCAGTGCACACACGAATAACCGCAGGCGGGTTTCGTTCGTTTTCTGCCAGAGCACGGTGGACTCTCTTTTATACCGGTCGGTTTGCTGACTGGCAGCAACCGGTACCAACGCTGGCCGACTGGCGTCGTCCGCTGAAACGAAAGAGACACCGAAGGAAGTGGAGACGGACGAGAAGCAACAGGGCCGTGCTCGAGCACTTTTAGTGCCACCAGCCTCACAATTTCCAAGGGGAATGCACTCGTTGCAACGCCGCGTCGCGTCGGTCTGCTTGCCAGTCCGCGAGCTCGTTCGCTTGTTACGTTCGAGCTGCGATACGCGATTTCTTCTTTTTCGCTGAGTCCTTGATTCTCAACACGATCCGCTCGATCGCACGATCGCACGATCCTTGATCTCAACTGTAGCCTCACGAATATATGCTATCGGGTCAAGTTTTAAACTCCAGCACTGCGTTCGAAAGAAATTGTTTAGTTCTTATCGGAAACTCTTTATTTCTGATTCGGACACTATCACACAGTGAAAGAAATTATTGTGGATTGTTCGTAGACTGCGGGTTTTTATGCATTCACGGAGATAATTAGTAGGTGCCATTTGAAACAGTGAAAAAGTTACAATGGTCTACATAATAATTCCAAGATCAAATTTTTTCAGCTTGTTAAAATGATTAAAGCAAGAATTAAACGTTTAATCAAGTTGGTTTAATTAAGCTGGTCATTTGATTTACAAACGATTTTGATTAAAATTGTCGAAGCACTGGTTGTTCATCTTTGATTCTTAGAAGCTTAATGTAACTAGACTGCGGATTTTTATGCAAAATGATAATTGTCTTATTTTGCATAAAAATCTAGTTGTTAAACTTTTAAGAATCGAAGACGAACGACGAGTGCATTGACAAATTTTATTCAAAATCGTTTATAAATCAATGTTACCGTAACTATCAATGTGTATGATTGTATAAATACGTGTAGACGTAATACAAGTGAACGACTAGAATAAAAACGAAAAGAAAGTAGTAACGAAGGGGACTGAGCATGGGAGAAGAATCAACAAACGTAAAAAGAAACAAAAAATATTAAATAAATCATTGAAAGTTAACAATATCGAATTAAAAGAAAAGAAAGGG
This sequence comes from Lasioglossum vierecki, assembly GCA_028455595.1. Lineage (NCBI taxonomy): Eukaryota > Metazoa > Arthropoda > Insecta > Hymenoptera > Halictidae > Lasioglossum > Lasioglossum vierecki. Next base: position 2,993,454 of record CM052337.1, on the reverse strand, counting down.
GACAGCTGGGAAACTGTTCGGAAGGTGCATCGTTTTTGATCCTCGGGAATAATCGTCGGCCTCGGTCGATGCATTATCGATGTCCAGACGCAGCCGAATCGGAGAGCGGAGGTCAAAGAACCCGAGGACACACGTTTTCCGCCGTCGTGGGTCCAGTGACGTGCAACCACAACGACGACAACGACGACGACGACGACGATGACGAGTATCCAGGTGCGCAGACACAGAGGCACGGTGACTGGGACAGGGTCGCGAATATTCGCATCGCGAATCAACTTCGCTAGCTCGCTCCGTCAAGCTGCCACTCGCTTCGTTGTCGCGACGAGGAAAAACTATTTTCACGCGGCCTCCCAGGACGATCGATACCCGCTCCTTCGGTTTCCCCGTTTTCCCTCGGCTCTCTCGCGCTCTTTACACCAGTATTTCGAATTCCACTAATTTCTCGCTGCCTGCGCTACCCCCACCTAGAATTGACAACAATCGCATAGATAAATTAAGAGTACATGTTGTGTACTGGCTCCCAAATCAGGATTTGGTACCTCGAAATCGATAGAACTAGAATATTATAAACTGAGTATCAATTTCGATCAATCTTTAATTACTTAACTGTATTAATACTTACTTTCTAGAATGAGATACTTTTCTCGTTTCAATCTAATTAATTGCAACTTTGCTTGTTATTTTCGAATGTGATTTTATGCAGGTTGTGAAAATGCGCCTTTTTAAGATTTCCGAAGTACATTGCCTTCGAAGAATTACAATATTATAAACCGTGTATTAATTAGTCTCAATTTCAATCAATCTTGAATTACTTACTGAATTAATTCTTGAATTACTTACTTCTTAGAATGAGAAACTTTAATCTGTCCTTATAGGAGGTGTTTCAATCTAATTAATTATAACTGTGCTTGTCGATTTCGAATGTGATTTTAACTGGTGGAAAATGGGCTCTTTTAAAATATTAGGAGTATTACTTCTGAGGAACTACAATGTTATAAATTGGTCTCGTTTTCAATTAATCTTGGTTAAAATTTTAATCGATAACAACATTAATTTGCATCTTCCGTAAACATTAAATAGAATGCTCGAACGTTCTCGAATCAACTCGTTTGAAAGCATGATTGTGCCAGATTTCTCTCGCGCAACGCAAGGACCTCCTCGTCCTTTTCCTCTTCGCTGCGAATAGAAACGGAAACGAGAATCGATGAACCGGATGAGGGGCTCTGTTGCCAGGAAAGTTTCTTCTACAGGAGAAGAGGAACCGGGAGGTCAGGAGGCTGGGCTCAGGAATCGATGTCGGAAAGCTAATGTTGCGATTTTCGCCGTTGAATCTCCGGGTTCTGACTTTCGGAGCTGATGCTCGAAAACTTCTCAGTGTAGGCGACTTTGCTTCTTCATTTTACCACGTTTCTTTTTTTGTAGCTTACATTGAACACAAACCAAGATCCAAATTCTAAATTTTTCTCGCAAAAACATTTCAAACTCTAATTCGGGAAAATTCATAATACAATAAAGTCGCGATTCTTATCAAACAGCCTGTGTTCTACGCGGACAGTGATCGCATACCGACATTATTCTGTTCTATAACTGCGTCTACCACGTGGACGAAATGTCGAGGTAATTGTTAAAATATTCCTAACAATTTCAGCTTCCAATTTACAATTGTTTTGTTTTTTCCATCATGAAAGTTATTTACGTATTCCGTTTGGGTAGGGGCCCCGAAATTCTACTTAGCCCAAGGCCCCAACTATGCAGTTGTAACTCGCCACTGGAGAGAGCAGTGGCGGATCTAATGATAAGAAGGGCCCTGAATTTCAAAGAAATCTATGCAACGTGTAACGGTATGAAATATTTTCATTACCGTGGGATTGTAAAATAATCGGGTGTCAGAAGTGGGACAGATAAACAGAATTTTATTATGTAATTAATAAAATAAATTAATAATACGATGTTACAATAAATCACGTTCGCTCTTTTACACTCTTACGCTTTGACTCTCTTTTACTCTGAATTATAACAACAACAACGCTCTTTCTTCGACGACCTGCCTAATTTATACCGGCCGCGAATCACACACATGCTCACATACATACTTTGAGGTTATCGCACCTTACACTCTTCTCTCTCTCTCACATTATCACTCTCACTCTCTCATACTATCATTCTCGGTCATTGACTTGTTGTCTGTTTACTTGTCAGCGGCTCACCTGTGTCGCTGACAAGTAACGAGCGAACTGTTCCTAAAAACGCGTACGTTTTTAGGATGACCTAACCGTGGCTTCGGCTGTTTGTCTCTTTTAAATTTATATCCTACATTATTTTTCTTTTTTGTTAATGAGTTTAGCTTCCTTGCAACTTCTGTGTCTAACTTGAGCTCGAGGATCCCAAAATGTTTACCGCTGGGGGCCTCGACTTGACTTGAGCCGCGACTGGGCCCGATTTAGCAGTCGTTCGTTTCTTTTCACAAGAAATTAAATTTATCAGAGTTTTCTTGCAACTTCTACTTCTACCTCGAGTTCGAGGGCCCCAAAATGTTTCCCGTTTGGGGTCGCCACTCGACTTGCGCCGCTACTGCTCGCACAATTCCCGTATAAAATCGAGATTAGTTTCGTTTTCGTAGACGGTTCGTTTTAAAACCGTGAATCTCCATAAATTCGCGCCGGCTAATAATTACCAGTGATCTAATTCGTCCTGGCGCGGCGTTCGAGCAATTAGCAAACTGGGTCAGCCCATCATGCGGCGATCAAAGACCGACGCGGATGATCCACGTTTTTGCGGATGAATTTTCCGGCGGATTTCAGTGAAGCAAGTCGTAACATCGTTTCGGTGAACGAGAAACGTGTTTGTTGGAAAAAGGAATAAAATAAATAAAGCAACGAAGATGGAAGGGGCGGAAAGTTTTGCGTTTAATAATTTGAGCGCGGTGATCCTTCGAGCACACCGTTGCAACGCGTTGCAGAATCGATGCACACCGGTACACCGGTGCACGCTCTCGATTCCGCGGCAGCGGATGCAATTATCCGGCGCGGCTCCGCTCTGCTCGTCGCCGAGAGCGGATCACGTCGAACGTCTTGACGTGCAAAAACGCGAAATTGTCACAGCAGACTGCACGAGCTACAGCCAGGAATTATTGCGACGCGGTGCAACGTGCGTGTGCGTCTCGTGCAGCCAACCAATTGTTATCGCGACGCGACGTTTCCCTCCTCGCTGTTATGAGTGCATCGCAACGAGTTGCACCTGGCTTCCGAATTCACTCGCGAACGAAATCGAACACCACACGATCTTCCACAATATCTCGATGATCGCCATTTATTTTCTATTTTATTATTATCTCCTGCTGGACTTGAATCGTGTATTTCCTTCTATCGGTTTTCAAGAGAAACGTGAGAAATTCATCTGGGATCCTTGTGAGAAACTACTGCACTCAGAGTTTCATGAAATTTAAATATATAGATTAAATATATTAAATAATATATATGTATTGTTTTTAAATATATATATATATTTAAGATAATTACATATTTAAGATAATACATATTATAAGAGTTGTTTAAAATGTCGTAATCTATATATTTAAATAATATTTAATATATTATATATATACAGGGTGGGGCAGTAACTATTAGCACCTCAGAAATCTATGAAACTATAAGTTTCACAGAAATATTTGCTGAAATAGATTGCACAGTACGAAGGGCGCTATTCGGTGGCGATAGTAGTTTTTTTGCAGGTGGACGTACTTCGGACATTTGAAGGTCACCTCCATTTTTTTTAATGGATCGGTATGTTTTGGCTTCCGTATCACGATAGAGGATCTTAAAACGAGTTCAACAACCTATTACATATAGTCATTCAAGGTCATAGAAAGTAGAGAAATGCGATAATACTTATGGTTTTCTCTACTGTTTACTACTAAACGCATTCCTCTACTGTTTACAGTACGTATGTTTCATTTACTACCAAAACCATAAGTATTATCACATTTCTTTTATATCTTTATATATTTTTTATATAATATTTATATAATATATAATATATATAATATATTAAATATTATTTAAATATATAGATTACGACATTTTAAACAACTCTTGTAATATGTATACATAATCGTGTAGAACAGTCCTTGATTGATTTCAGAGAGAGTAACAATTATCTTAATAATAATTGTTATCAAGAACGAAACTTGTAGTGTTTCTTAACTTTCCACTTACCAGGAATATTGTAGCGTGAAAAATTGATGGAATCGTGAGAAGCTCGTGTCCAGCGAAGATGGCCCACTTACCCGTCGTTCGAAAATTTGATTCAGACCGTCAAACACAGTGTGAATAATGAATCTGCTCGCGAAAACTGTTCTCCGTCGTTTCTGTCGGCGGACGAGGGAAAAAGTAAAGAGCGTTGTGTTCAGTCGGAGAGCCACGTTGGCCGAATCGGTGCGTTAAATAATAAAATAAGTCGCAGTGCGGAGGGTCGATACACGTACGACGCATTGAAATGCAGTTATTATCCGCAATTAGACCGGACATGGCGAAACGATTCTTGACGCGCTTGGACGTACCTATTAAGGCACGCTTCGAGAATTGCGTAAACAATGGTTACATAAAAATAAATACCGCGGAACTGTGCCGATGCAGAACGCCACGCAGCACTCCTAAATTACCATTTACCTGTCCCACGTTTATCAGACTCGATAAGAACCAGCTTTTCGAATGTAGAAAAGTGTTCCACATTCTTTCTAACAGATCCTTTAATGAGAGCAACAATTCCAACGACAGCAACAATTAAAAGTAAAATCAATTCTTGTATTTTAACATGTATCAAAACATGTCCACAGACCCTTGGAATTATATTCTCATTTTTTAAAATGTTTTAAAAGTTCCTTGCTTAAAGCAAGTGCAAAATTAATGGCGGCAAAAACATTTCGTTCAGGTGACAACATTTTTAGTAAATACTCTTACAAAAAATTTTAAAATGTTCTTTGCTTAAAACAATTGCAAAATAAATGCTGGATAAAACAGTTTGTTCAGATGACAACATTTTTAGTAAATATTTTTACGAAAAATTTTAAAAAGTTCCCTGCTTAAAACAATTGCAAAATAAATGCCGGATAAAACAGTTTGTTCAGATGACAACATGTTTAGTAAATACTCTCATAAATTTTTTAAAAAAGTTCTCTGCTTAAAACGAGTGCAAAATGAGTGGCAGAAAAACATTTCGTTCAGATGACATTTTGAGTAAATACTCTTACAAAAAATTTTAAAGAGTTCCCTGCTTAAAGAATGCTCTTCACTCGGACCTCTGTGCCACGGTGATAAAGTCAATTACAGTTCGATTATTTTAAACCGCAATTGTTCTTTCACCTCTGCGCTATCTTCCCTGTCGCAAATATTGACTTTCAAGTAACTTCAGCAGGCTTTGTCGAGCCTAAGCTTCTCCGATTGACCCGTGAAAGTGTAAGATAATTACTGAAGCGAAAGTTCCCTGAGATTGTTACTGGAAGTATTAAAAAATCCGTGCGAGCAGTTAGACACTTATTAATTAGTCGATCGAGGAAAGAGCCAATGGTATTCCCGATTCCGTCACTTGGCCGATTTATACTTGAAAAGTTCTTCCTTCTTTAGAAATGCAAATGATTCAGAAATCTGGCCGTGAACGGCATTCGGTTTTTACTTGAAAACAAAATTATCCAAGAATCAGAGAGTTACCTACAATTGTTGAATGCAATTCTATAAATTTCACTTTTCAATTGCAAAGTTTAATGCGGTTTTACAAATTTCACTTTGCGATATTCAAATCTGATTGACACGATTGCAGAAACTCCTCCCTTTAACTTTTAAAGTTAATACAATTCGACGAGCTTCACTTTCTAATATGCAAATTCCATTCAATTGAACTTTTCGATTCAAGGTTTTCAATTATACACGATTCTACAAATTCCTCTTTTCGATTTCTATATTCAACACAATTCTATAAATTTCACTTTTTAACATTCAGATTCAATACGATTGCTCAAGTTGCACAGTTTAATTGTTAAATTCAACAAATTCCTCTTTTCAATTTCTATATTCAACACAATTCTATAAATTTCACTTTTTAACATTCAGATTCAATACGATTGCACAAATTGCACAGATTAATTTTTAAATTCAACACAATTCTATAAATTTCACTTTTTAACATTCAGATTCAATACGATTGCACAAATTGCACAATTTAATTTTTAAATTCATCGCAATTCTATAAATTTCACTTTTTAATATTCAAATTCAATACCATTGCATTGCACGAATTCCTATTTTCAATTTCTATATTCAACACAATTCTATACATTTCACTGTTTAATATTCAAACTCTGCGATTAAAAATACGATTCCACAAATTGCAGAGTTTAATTTTTTATTTCAACACGATTCTATAAACTCTTTTTAATATCGAAATTCAATACGATACCATAAATCGTACATACTAATTTTTAAATCCAATACTAGCTTACAAATTCGATCTTTTAATTTCCCCTTTATTACTATTCTACAAATGTCAATATCCCGCAATCTAGATCACAGCTCCGCTTTAATCCTTCGCATCATTTCCAACCCTCGAACCACCAAAGTGAATTTCCAACTATCTCTTCCTTTCGCGAAGCGAAATGATCCGATTTCCGACAGGGCTGAATTAAAACAGGTAGAACCGCAAAAATGTTATTTGTTTTTGATACAGTTGATTCCGTGGACTTGCCGAGGCTCCATCTAACCGGTGGAGAGTTGATTTCGGATTGTACACGTTCTCGCAGCGTTCACTTCGAGTGGGTTATCGATATCGGGCACGTATCGACCATAGAGTCACCGAATATTCCATCGAGGCACGTGGCCCGTTATTTCGCTGGGATTTTCGGGAACCGTCGATGGACCCATCTGGAATTCTATTCGACCGGTTTTTCCACGGAGGAACCAGCGACCATCGTGTTCCTGGGTGCAGCGGTGCATCGGATGCACCGGGACGTTCTCGCCGCGGTGCAATGCATGTCCTCGTTCTTACATTTGAAAAATTTATTTACTCGCTGCAACCAAAAATAGCTGCATAGTTCCTTCTTATATACTTTGCAATCAATTATCAATTTTTATTTCGTCTTTCGTTAGTTGATTTATTGAATTTCGCATATATTCTAGTCTTCAATAATCTTCAATAATTCTTATATACTTTCCAATGAATTTTTATTTCTATTGAATTTCGAATATGTTGTAAATTTTTCAGTTACGTATAATTGAACATGGAAGGATTTTTTGAAATCTTACAAATTCTTCATTTTAAAGACGTGTAAAAATAAGGGTCACCCCTTTCTTCAAGAAATTATAACACTAGAAGTAACAAATCTTTTTGTTAAAATATTTCCACCATTTATTTTGGAATTATTTTAAGCAAGGAACTTCTTAAAAAAATTTTGTATGAATATCTGCTGAAAATATTGTCATCTGAACAAATTGTTTTTCCCACCATTTATTTTGCAATTGGTTTAAAAACACTTTTGCAAATTACCACATTAATTTCAATGTTTCAATAATTGCGTCTGTAAATTATTATACGTTACGATATTATACTGCATATTAAACTAGATTAAAAAGAAGAATTTTTAAATTCATAGAAACATTGAAACACGTGTCGATGCCAAGATTAAAATTGCATTAGCACAAAATTATATTAAATAATGTTTTAGACATCACAAATTTATCAATAATATTATAATTACAATACCATGAAATTATATTAAATAATATTTTACATTTTACAAATTTATCAATAATATTACAATTATAATAGCACGGAATTATATTAAATAATATTTTAGACTTCACAAATTTATCAGGAATATTATAATTATAATAGCACGGAATTATATTAAATAACACAATATTCACAAGCGCACTTCGATAACTTCGACATCACAATACCCTTTGCATCACTGGACGCTGTAAATTTAACAATGGCTGTCCCAAAGACTCACGCCGAAAATCAACACGCAGGGGTGAGCTTGGAGAGAGGGGATGAACGTGTGCATGATCCTACCTGGATGATCTACCGTTACCTAAGTAATGCGATCCAAGGACGACTCAGTTGTTTCTCGAACGTTGACCGGCACGTGTCGTGGATCCTTTGAGTGCGTTGCTATAATATAGTGTCGAGTGAAACGGTTCTGTGAGAGAGTGCTTGTTCACAGCGATTACTGTGTCCGACATTTTCGACGAGTCGTGAATGGTCGCCGCTGACTCTCAAACATAATTAATGGACAGCGGATTTGATGCATTCGTGACAAAAATGGGTGAGTGTAATTTAAAACATCGAACACATTAGACGAACTCAAAAATACTTTTATATATCAATTTCACCCTATCGAACATATTAAATAGGGAAAATAAGTTTGTATGTCCTTCTGGTTTATTGCAATTCAGGAGGGAAATTCTAACTCTATTTGTTGAAATATGATTTTGTTCTATCTTCAAAGTTTGTCAACGTGACTATCGATAAGGGTTGAATTAGAGTTAGAGTTAAAGCTCCATTATTAGAGTTAGAGTTAGAACTACATTATGCTAGAGTTAGAATTGAAACCCCATTATATTACAATTATATTTAGTTAGAACTCCAATATATTAGAGTTAGAGCTAGAACTCCATTATATTAGTGTTACAGTTAGAACTTCATTGAAATCACTGTAAAAATCTCACCGTTTGGTAACATTGGTACATTGTCGGCGAATCTTCTACATCGGTCGACGATTAAGACTGACCAATCCTGAAAACATCGTCCTCTTGAATCACGCAAAATAGTCCGTACTTCCCTGAACTTGCTGCAACCCCAAAATCAAGATCCCCGAAGAGGAGAATCCTGAAATGAACCAGCCGCCATGGTCACGGTTTAAGAACCATTTTCGGCGTGACTCGTTCCGCGAGAGACAGAGAGAGAGAGGGAGAGACACAGTGGAGAGAGTATCGATCCCGATGCGGCCTCCAATTTCACGGCGAAACCAAACGGAGATATACCGTGTGTGCGTCGCGTACGAAACGATTCTCTCTCGGGGTGGACGTGCTCAAAACGCCGTTTAGAATCCTTAAAGCCTCCCCGTTCCCCTCGCTCGAAGAGAGAAAGAGAGAGGGAGAGAGAGAGCCGCACCCCGATCGAGTTTGTCGAACGCCGGTTGTTTTTGTTCGCGCGCTGAAAACCCTCGGTCGCTCTTTCTCTCTCACGCACATACATACACCTCTCTTCGGTTGCTCTCCGGGATCCAGGGGGTGAGAGAGACACGCCAGCATGTTCAGGGCCGGGTGAACTAGTATTTGAAATAATAAATATTTGTAGAGATTATTTTCAAGACTATGTTATCTTGAATAAATTTGAAATATTTATTCATTTTGCGTATTAGTAGAAATATTTATCGAATCTCTCAAGTATACGAAATATGTATTTCAATTGTGTTTCTCGAGACGAACTTGAAATAGTTACTTGAGATGAATATTTGAGAAGCATGGCTTTGAAAAAGAAACGTATTCTTCAACTTCAAACTAATAATTAGACTGCCAAACTTTATATTACATTTTCAATTATATATTAAAATAGATTATGTATTAAATTCAGGACTATTAAATTTAATATGATTTTTATTTATTCTAGATCTACAAATGATGTTGAAATTTATGTTGTGAATGCGAAAAGCTTTTTATGCATTTATTATTCAATACATGTGTAATAAATAGATATTTCAACTATTTTTCTATGCAGAACTGAGTGATAAAATAAATGCTGAAATGCTGCTTTATTTGGATAAAAGTATTGCAATTACTGTATTTCGGATACTTTTTATTTGAATTGGCCCAGCACCGAGTATGTTCCAGTTGAGAAAGAGAGAGAGAGAGAGACGCGCATCAGCTTGATGTACGCAGTGGAAGAGAGAGAAAGAGAAAAGGAGAGAGGGGTTGGGAGAGAAAGAGCGTTGTAGGGTGGGAGGAAAGGGAACCCGGGAACAGGAAAGAGAGAAACGGTGGAACGAGGTTCGAGGACGATCTACGTGTCCCGACCGGCGGCAGGACCCTCATCGCGGTCGTCAGCAACCGGGGGAGGTTGGGACACGGGTTGGGGTTGGGGTTGGGGGGCCACGACAATGCCCCACCCCGGTTTCTGGTATCGATCTGTCGCAACGAAAGTCGAGATACCGGCCTGAAAGTATCAGCTGGACGGATAAGCCTGAATTATATTCCCTCTGCCTCTATCTTCCTCTCTCAAGAGAGACCTCTCTCCCTCTCTCTACCATTCTCTGTTCTCTTTTGCTCTTACTTTTTCTCTCTATCCCTCTCTGTTTCTTTCTCTATCTTTCTCTCTAAAGAGAGACCACTCTCTCTCTCTCTCTCTCTCTCTCTCTCTCTCTCTACGATTTTATATTGCTATTACATTGTGATGACGGGCCTTTGAACTGTGCCTACGACTGCGACTCTCCGCGTGTCGCATTAGATAACCATGATTATTTTGTTCCAGGAATAAATAATTCGTGACAGAGAGAGTTACTTAGGTAATTATTTGGAAAGCACCATTATTGTCCGATTTTGATAAAATTTAAATATATTGTCGATTTCGACATTTTGAACAATCTTTTCCTTTTCTAATATAGGGGGGTCGATGTTAGCTTTCGAGATATTCGCAAAAAACTATTCCTAATACGTTGCTACGGAGCATGCAGGAATACAGAGAATTCGATACAGTGTTAGCAATAGTTTTTTGCGAATATCTCCGAAACTAAAAGCGACCCCCCTATATTGGAGAAGGAAAAGGATGTTTAAAATGTCGAAATCTATGACATATTGAAATTTTATCATAATCGGAGGATAGTGCTACTTTTCTTAGTAGTCCCTCTTTCTTTCTCTTTACTATTCTATAGCATTCTCTGTCCTGTAGTCTCTCTCGCTCACGCTGTCTCTTTCTCTCTCTCCCTGTATGTTTCGCTGTTCTTCTTTGTCGATTTTTTTCCTTGGTTTCTCTCTCTCTCTCTCTCTCTGTCGGTTGGTTTCGATGTGCTCCTCTGTCCCTGTTTGCCTCGTCGTGCGTGATTCCAATGCGCGAGGAAACGCGACGCTCGAAACCGCTGTCCACAGCGAGAAACCGATCGACGATCGTGCAACGACAAGCACTGGATCGGTTTCCAAAGGCCCCACCGACTCTCTGTAGCACACTCTCTGGCTGCCGCTGCTGCCATTCTCCCCCTCTCCTCGACTAATGGTAATTTCGCCTCTTGTTTTTCCATTCCGTGAGTTCCGCATGTGACTGGTTAGCAAATGTGCCAATGACTACTATTTGTGTTACGATTATTGTACACTGAATATTTTTCTTAATAAAGAATTTATGAGAAGATTATGAAAATCTCCTTATCAGGTTATAATAATCGAAAGTTTTGACTTAAACAGTAAATTTTAAGAATTCTTGGTATAGAAAATTATTTCTTTGTTGCTTCTTATTTATACTTTAAAGCAATCCTGTTATCAAACGTGGTAATGACTATACTAATTTGTTGTCAGTTTAAAGTTCAATAAGTCCTATATGTAACTGTGACAAGATCCACCCAACCCCCCGTAAAAGATTTAAAAGTCAAATAATTAGATAAAAATTTGATTGACTTATTAAATTGAGCTAATATTTATTGGTATAAAATTGCAATTAAAACAAAAGAATAATAAAATGAATCTAATTAGTTATCCATTTGAATCTCACCTGTAACATTGCAACAGCAAACTGTATTATTTTAATAATAATTTTAAAGCAAAACGGATCAATCTAAGGATCTATAGAGCTTGAATAGAAAGAAAAAGATCTCCAGACAACAGTAATTTGGAAAGAAATTTGATGTTGGACAGTGTAATCAGCAGCCTGGTTCGGAGAACAGAAGGTTCAGAATCAGTTGAAGCGACTATGTTTCAAGGTCTCCATATCAAGGACCAGCTCTCAAGATCAGGTTCTCGCTGGTAATTTGTTTCGAAAAACCCACCGGTTTCTAACGTCTCGCACACGCGCGAGACTCTAAGAGCCTTAGCGTCGATGCTCTTAGGGTATCTATGGCGATTGCTCGTAACCGAAGTCGACTAACAAGTACAAATTGGATGCGGAACGTACCACCCTCGGTGTTACGCAAGTCTGGCATGATAAACGGAGCTACTGAACTTTCGCAACGAGCCTGTACGAGAAATGTCAGCCGAGCTGGCGTATTTAACGCGGTTCGGTTCGGTTCTCTGCAACGAAGAAGAAGAAGAGGAAGAAGAATAGTTGGTCTCCCGCGACGGACACAGAAATGTCGGAGCGAGAGGACGAACCGAAGCGGACCCCGAGACGAAATCGAGAGCGCGTGCACCGCGTATTCGTTGCAAACAACGAGGACCGACGATTGTGGCCGTGCGAGACCGTGTGCAACGTTTGCAACGTGTGCACCCCGTGTCTGTCCGTCTGCCTGTCTCTGTGAAAGTCGATTCCATAACGACGACCTACACGGCGCGATCGCCATACAGAGCGCAGCTGTCGGCTTTGCCTGCCGTCTCAACTTCGGGTGATTACGTTTCAATGGTTTCGATGCTTTCGATCACTCCAATTATTGTATAGAAATGGCGGCGGCCACGCAGCCGTACTCACCCGCCCCGCGAAATAACGCTTCGGTTTCTCTTCATCGATTCTGATACTCTATGTAGAATCCTCCCGACTATGTTGCGCTGTCGGAAAACTGGTCAGTTTGAACCCCTTGATCCTGCAACTGCATCTCCGACTGTGTACGAAAGCAGCAACTAATACAACGTGAATTTCGTAGACTTTGTGCTGCACGATAATTGCTACGCAATATGCTGGACCGAGAATGCTAGTGATCGACTAATTAATACAACGTAAATTTTCCTAAACATCATGCTGCCCCATGAAATTGTTGCGC
>CM052337.1:2955232-2980411 GCA_028455595.1 Lasioglossum vierecki | reverse complement strand
TTTCCCCCTCGGCGGCGTCGTCTTTCTCCATCCTTTCTCCAGCTTTGCGCGCAAGGCTCTCTTCCCTGTACCCATGAAAACCGCGTCCCACATTTTCTGAACGATCCATCGAATCGTCGAGAAGATCCTGGACGAGACCGTGTGGACGTGCTTCCTTCGAAATGCCGAGCGAAGTCACCTTCGAACAGCGAGTTTCTCGAACAAACTGCGAATTTTCCTCGCAAAACTGCGCCCTTAGCGACAACTCGCATCGATCGGCCATCTTTAGAGGCACTACAAGAGTTCTCTGAATTTTTTTAAACTCTGTGGAAGTGACAATTGATGTATTCGCTCCCTATTTGTAATAACTAGATTGCGGATCTTTATACAAAATGAAAAGGTAATTATTGCGAAAGGGTTACTGTACTCCGATTCTGATGAAAATTAAATATGCTATAGATTTCGACATTTTTAACAACTTTTTCCGTTTACAATATGGAGGCGTTGCTTTTAGTTCTCGAGATATTCGCAAAAAACTATTGCTAATGCGTTACCACGGAGCGTGCAAAAATAGAGAAAATTCGATACAGTATTAGCAATAGTTTTTTGGGATTATCTCGAAAACTAAAAGAGTCCCCCCTGTGTTGGAAAAGGAAAAATATGTTTAAAATGTCGAAATCTATAACATATGTAAAATTTCATAAAAATCGGAGTACATTAAAACCTTTCGTAATAATTACCGAAAGTATCGTTTATTGTGTCGGTATCTGATCCATTGCTAAACATTTTCGTGTCCATAAACATTGAAAAATCATAGCTAATGGAAATATTCCAGATGAGTCGAGAGAGGTATTAGGTTTTTAGAGATATTCGTAATAAAAACTATTGCTAATACTGTATTGAATTTTGTCGTATTCTTGCAATATGGACAGTACAGAAATTAGCAATAGTTTTTTGCTTGTATCTCGAAATCTAAGGCCGAGCGCCGGATAGATGTGCAAAAAATTGTGCAGAATGTTGTCCTTGACAACGTATGTCAAGGTCAAGGTCATCGTAGATGTCTCCCTTAAACTAAATGTTTACCGAAATAGTTGTTTCACCAAATAATGCCCACCTTTGGTTAAATCTAAGAAAACCCTGCAGGCACAGAGAAAAATAGTGAGAGAGGAGAATGAGAGGAGGGATACAGGGTGTCCCAAAATTCGTGTACTTCCCCGAAATGGGAGGTTCCTTGGGTCATTTGAAGCGACATTTTCCTTTACAAAAATGACGCCAGCGGCTTTGTTTAGGAGTTATTAACAAAAAACACAGACCAATCAGAGCGCGGCTAGAGCAAACGGAGTCCGACTCAGCGACAGGTCCCGCTTAGCGTGACGGCGCCATTGGCCGAGCCAGATTCAATCCGCTGTAGCCGCGCTGTGATTGGTCCGTGTTTTTTGTTAATAACTCCTAAACAAAGCCGCTAGCGTCATTTTTGTAAAGGAAAATGTCGCTTAAAATGACCCAAGGAACCTCCCATTTCCGGGAAGCACACGAATTTTGCGACACCCTGTATTGTTGTTTCGAAGTGACTCGCGATATCCATCAAGGAAGATTCTTTTGGAATTGTTTAACCGCGTCAATCACGGCTCGTTGCGAGCGCCGAACGTCTCGCCGCGCCGGTTCTCCGCCAGCCTCCTCCGCCGAAGAATCCGATATTATCGAGGGTACTTAGGCAATCACGGTAATAAGCATGTATTAAAGCGACGGGCAACACCTCTCCCGGTACGTTCCGCCGGCAATCGGACACGTCTTGGCCGTAATCGTCTCGAACAGCTCGCCGCGATCGAGCCAATGTGGGTGAAGGCTAATGGCCGACCTCAAAGTTTTAATCGACGATTTTCGCGAAACACAACGGCCGCCGTACAGCCTCTCCTCCGGCACAAACTTTGTTCGAAAGCTATCCGCGAAACCGAAGAAAAAATCTCTAAAACAATATATCGATCCAACCTCGCCATATTTTTCCTATAATTCCTTTTATTTATTTATCCTAGGAGAACTCCAGAAAAATGTGTAAATCGATGGGAAGTAACAATGGGGGTTGAACGGGGATGACCTTGGCATCGAGAAAAAACCGGTGGTTTAGAAAATGAAGGAAAATCGAGTCGGGAAATACCGAATCGGTGCTCGAAAAGCCACTCTCGAGGAAGACACTGACCCAGATACTCGTATACACAGGGAGGGTCGTGTGGAGGCACACACGGACACGCACCAGGGACCTATATACCCCTAGTACATAGAGATACATATGTGCATACGCTCTCGGATGAATAACGTACCGGCAGCACGTGTATCCGTGCACGCACACGTGCAGCACACACACACACACGCGCACACACATAGATGTAACCGTAAACATGGGAAGCGCGCGTGCGTCCCTCACTCACACAATAGTCCGGACACATAAAATAGAGGGTTATGTATTTTCTTCGGTCTCCCGCTTGCTGGAACCAGCCCATTTGCTTGCCTCTTACCGGCCCAGTGTGCTCGTGTGCTCGTATTTACGCCCTCTCTTCGTCAGAGCATCCCTTTTCCACCCCCGTTATTTCCGTGTGTACGCACTGCGTATCCCCCCTGGAATGTAGCGATGGCTACGAGCTTCACTTTTGTCTGGTTATTTTTTTTTAATTTATAATAGACGATACTTGGTTTCGGAACGTGTCATTAAATATATCATGTTTTCTACTATATCTTGGAGAAAAATATATTTAACAATGTAAACGATATCGTGAATACGGTTACAGCAATTTTTACTGGCAATTTCCAGTGCCAAGAGTTATTTTTAATTGATTAGGATCATTAAATGAAAGGAGAAAGTATCTTCGGTAATTATTGCGAAAGACTTACTGTGCTCCAAATTTTATGAAATTTAAACATATTATAGATTTTTCTCTCTCTCTCTCGACATTCTGAACAACTTTTTACAACTTCAACTATTAATAAAGTATTACTAAACTACTTGCTAATACTGTATTGAATTTTCCTGTTTTGTATTGAATATCTCGTAAACTAAAAGCGTCCCCCGTATATTGGAAAAGGAAAAAGTTGTTCAAAATTTCGAAATCTATATCATATTTAATTTTCATCAAAATCGGAGTATAGTATAACCCTTTCGCAATAAGTACCGCAATTTTTTAATTTGCGGCACCTTAGCATAACTTCAACAAAATGGAGGGTGTAGAATCATCATCCTATGATAGCCGCGACATATAATTTCTTTAAACTTTATACTCCGATTTTTATGAAATTTAATTCGACATATTGAACTACTCTCTCCTTTTCCAATGTAGGGGGGACGCTTTTAGTTTTCGAGTTATTCGCAAGAAACTATTACTAATACATTGCCACGGAGCGTGCAAGAGTACAGAAAATTCAATACAATATTAGCAATAGTTTTTTGCAAATTTCTCGAAAACGAAAAGCGACGCCCCTATATTGGAAAAGGAAAAATTTGTTTCAAATGTCGAAATCTATAACATTTAAATTTCATCAAAATCGAAGTACAGCAACCCTTTCGCAATAATTACCTTATCTTCTTCAAGTTTTATTTTGCGCAAAGATCCAACAGTCTACCTAAACAGACTTTTAACCTGTTGCCATATTTTAACGAGTCACGCTGGAGATTGTTAACAGAGTCCAATAAATATGAATGCGACACCTTTCTCTTTAAATGAAATAATATTCGATCCGTTTGCAATGAATTTTTAAGCATTGCAATAAATTTTCTTTTCTCTTATACGACATTTCTGGGGATAAAGCTGTGATCGCTGTAAAAAAAATGATACGGCACGGGGTTGATTCGGTTAAGTTAATCGACTAAATGTGAACCCAATCGATCGAGTCCAGATGTTCAATCGGTAATTCAATTTTTGAATCATTTTGGGAAGGCTTAGCAACCCTTCCGAATCGATTTCGATCAATTACATTCAACTTTGATTTTCTTTGGTAGCTCTAACTTCTGCCGGCATTGTTAAATGGTTATTAAACATAATAGGTCTCCGATGTGTAACTAGCAGTTGCACGATATCGTCCAGAATCAATTTTCGAAATTATAAATTTGAAATGAAAGGTCCATAGATTTCGCGAGTCAAGTTTCGATTCGACTGAATGAACCACTGGCACACTAATTAATTAAAATCGAATCAATCCGATGAATATATCTATTCCGCCGACAGGAGGGCGACAGTTATTTTGTCTGGCACGCGCCGAGACCCAAACACGACCTAGACCTCGAGGGGGGTATAAATGAAATTCATTATTAATTGTATCGATAACAATTCAGGATTTATATGATAATATTGACTGTAATGCGCGATAAACAAGCCGTTTGTAATTATATGTCGGTGTATCGACTGCGTGGTGAATGAACTCGGCCCGTTAACTATACTTACGTGCGGCACCGCTAATATAAGCTGATAAATCGCACAATGCTCTTGTATCGTGTTTCTAAACACATCATTAAAATGATAGTCACGGCCGCAGACGCGTTATCCCCCGAAACAAACGTTATTCAACAGGCTATTTCACATGTTATTAAGCGTGTTATTAAATTACTTTAATAACACGTCTTCCGCGTCAGCGGAAAGTAGAAAAATTAACGCTGTTACAGGTCGTCCTGATTTTCGCGATGTTAATTAATGCCTCTGTTAACAAAAAATTAGAAAATTAACATTACTACGAATATTCTATTTAATTTTGCTGCGATAATTAATATTACGTGTCTCTATTAGCAAAAAGTCCCAAAATTAACATTACTACAAATATCTTATTTCTTTTTTGCTTCGTTAACTAATAACGCCGCTATTATCAAAAATCCATAAATTAACGCTATTCGAAATTTCTCGTCCGTCCCACCTTTGTCTCTGCTCGAATGAGATTGGCATAAGACTCTCGCCCACTGTTACCTAGATTCGTGACGCAATCGATGATTGACTATAACTGGGACGACGCGTGATTACAGTGACTATCGTGCGTCACTATAGCCGTCCACGTTACACGGCACTCCCTCGTTTTCGTCGGACAACTTGTCTAACCGCGATTTTGTTTAAAAGAAAACAACGAGGTAGCTTCGATTTTTTCAGCATTAAATTGTGTTTTTGATTTGATTGAATGTTGTAGCTGGTGTTGAGACTGTTCCAATATTACGACATTGACGCTGTTAATAACGTTGCAATAGTTTTGCCGCGCCAAACAGACCAAATGCCCCACTGTGGCGTCGAAAACAACGAACCGGAGGAGGTGTGTCAAAGTAATTATTGTGACCTCGAAACAGAGCTCGGCGCTGAGTTTCCGTAGAAAGTGATTTGAACTTCTGTTTCGGCGCGTCGACGCTGTTGCATATTTCCATAGTCCTCGAGACTCCGGTGAATTTCTGGTTCTTCGATGTCTCCGCTTTTCGAGTGTTCCGGAAGTTGATCGCTAGCAAAATATTCACGTGACGTCTGTGGACTCGCGTACTTTGTGGAACTGCAACTTTAAATGCCGCACAGTGCAACAGCAAAAAATTTTTTTAACAAATTGTGCGTTTTGGAGATAAAGAATACGGTAAAATAGGATTTTTAAAGTAAATTTGTGTTTATCGATCACATCTATATACAGGGTGTCCCGCGACTCGTGGTCAAACCTATTCGGAGGTGATTCTACCTGTAAAAATAAGTCGAAAAGAAAGAACGTGCATATTTATTAGTCTTTGTTTAAAATCTTCACGACGAACGTGAATCGTTAAAACGCAACACGGAGCAGTGGCGCGATACCCTATGGGCAACTTGAACAAGTGCTCGGGGCTCTAAGCGTGGAGCGGCCACGAAGATTACGTTAATATAGTTTGGCGCTCCACAGTTTTATTTATAGTCACTAATATCTAAAATTATTATTTTCTCCTTTTTAGTGTATTCTAATATAAGCGTGGCTTTTAAAAAGTTGTTTATATATTTTTTTATTTTCTACTTTTTAATCTTTACTACCGAGCGTATTTAGTAAGGCCCACTTACCGAGCAGAACCGCCGGTCTTTGTTACGCCCCCCCCCCCCCCATCCCCTGCCCTACCTAATCCAAACCAACCCAGTAAGTAAACCGAGCTCCATCGCTGCGAAGTGGACCAGCAGAGTGGAAACGCGTAGTGGAGTAGGGAGTGCGCGGAGTGGGGATCGCTGCAGGCGATTACGTACTACCGAGCGTCGTGCGGCGCACTATGATCTGGAAACCCGTTTTTTATGGCCGAAAGTAGTTTAGCGTTATTTTAATGTTAAAGATTATAATGTGCAGGGTCGTTGAATTCGTTTCAATACAAGCAATAATATTATAAAGTCTGAAATATACATATAGTAACATTTAAAAAATTATCGTGATTTCCATTTTTATAAATAAAAATTTGTTTTAAATTTTTGTATATTGAGGTTTATAGATATGTAAAATACTGATCAACATTTGTTGGAAACATTTCTTTGGCAGATCGTAGAAAATGTCTTAAAAATCGTATGAACAGTACTATTCTGCTACAGGAATAACAAAAGTAACAATACTGACACAAACAAGGTAAATATATAAGTAAAATCATTAATGTATTAATGTATATTATACATGCTATATGCATTATTATGCATTAATGTTCATTACTTTTTAATGAGATTTTACTGACTTATTCCTGGCATTTTTCTGATTACAACAAGACCAAACACGATATAATTTCAATTTTATTTAGTACGATATAATTTCAATTTTATTCTTGTACGAAGAGATCAAATTCATGTCAAATGTACAGTTATACGGCATATTGTATGCGCAGGTCACGCTGTGCTTCTACGGGCTGCAACTCTGTTGATTTGTAAAATTCAAGTCTAATTCTTAGAGAACATATTTTCGAGATGTTTAGTTGTTTATTTAAACATATGCTATAGCATATGTTGAAGGTATCATAAATTATAAATTATGCTTCACATGTAGAGTAAATATGGGCCAAATTATATCGTGTTTGGTCTTGTTTTAATCAGAATACTGCCAGAAACAAGCCAATAAAATTCTCATAAAAAAATAATGCAAAATAAACCATTTAGAATTGGCATTACATTGTGAGAACACGTGGGCCTTTAAACTGTGCCGGCGACGGCGACACTCTGCGGTCCCACGCTGCGCGTAGCCGTCGCCGAAACAGTTGCTCTATTGTAGTCTCGCTCGGAGCGGTAGACCCAGCCGTAAATCAAAATTACAAATTATCACCGCGATTCTTGTCCGCTCCAGGAACAGTCCCTTGGATAAGAATCAAGGGATTACTGTACATATAAGCGTGGTAAAAAGGGCCCTGACCGGTGGGGGTTAGTGGGTATGGCGAAGGCGGAAGGCAATATAATCTTCCCAAACTTCATCCGAGGGGAGAGCCGAGCCCCGCACTATCCTCTCCAACCATCATCAAAGGAGAGGGTGTCCGTAAGAGGATTCCTCCACCGTCCAAAAAAAAAAAAGAAAAAGGGGTTAAGGAAACGAATGCTCCTCGTCGAGCGCAACCCAGAAAAATCGTTCGCTAAAGTTTAGAGAACTGGGGACTGGGGGTGGACTCCCTTCGTCGAAATAAGAATTATCGAACGGAGCATTCGCGATTGAAGTTGATTACGCGAAGGGAACTGGTTGTGGAGAATCGGCGGGGCATTTTCTCAGGCTTAGAAACCGGTGAATCGGCCGCGGTAACAATAGTGTTCCTCGACCCGGATAACTTCTCGACCCGTTTCCGAGATTCTATCGGGGAACCTTGAATCTCGCGATGTGGGAGAGGTGGTGGTGAACGCGTGAAATTGCTCGGGTAGCTGAGAAGGGAGGCAGGCATATCGGGGCACACGGTTGCATTTACACGTGGACGGGCTCTGGCGCACGTGTAAGCATTTATGTACATACGGTCCTTTAATAGGCGCACGTGCGTGCCGGTGTGCGTAAGTCCGCCTTTACGTTTATGAATGGAATTGTAATAGTGACGGCCGCGCCGGTGCATGTACGTGCGTGAAGTTATATCGATGACTCAGCCTCTGTCTCTCGTTGCGCTCGCGAGATATACAGTTACTGTGAAAAGTATTCGTATGCCATTTAATATATGTAGAATCACTTTCTTACAATTCTACCGAACGACGCGATCTCTTATTAGCAAGTAGAAGATTACAGGCAAAAATAAGAAAAACATTTTTTAAAACTTTACTGCGTATAGACATTTTATTCTCTCTCCGAATAATAATAATAATAACAATTTACCAATAACACAAAAATAATTATGACACTATCTCGTATTCCAACTGCTTCTATTCGTCACAAATCCATAAAACCAGCGGTCCAATTATGACAGTGCCGAGTACTACGAACAGAAAAACACAAGTTTTGACAATGCGAATTCTTGGTTGGCAAACTCGGGCCGATTAATAATCAGCCAATTCCACGGATCGTTGGATCTGGCGAGGGTATTGTTATTAACATTAGTTATTTATTCAGGTTCGATCGTCGCGGTAATTCGAACCGTTTGTCACACTGTTAGAAAGCTTATGCGTTATTCATACCACATGCAAATTCGAAACGTCGCTCGTCTACGGCATGAACCTGTTACGCGAAAAATATGATAATGCGTGTCAGAGGTATGTGTCACCGAAAGTGGAACGAAAACTACCGACAAGTAGTTTGTTCACCGTGTTTTTTGACAAACTCTGCTTGTTGGACGGCGTTATGGCGGCGCAGGCCGCTGTCACGCGACCGTGAGTTCGTTGGAAAATGTTTTTAATCACCGGTGTCGCGTTAAACTGATTTTTATAATGACGAATGCCACTCTCGGGAGGTACCCTCTCGCGCAAACTACTATTTTCACCACGTCTTTTTGTTATTCTGCGGGATTTTTATACAATATGAAAATTTTTTGCTTCGATTACAAGGCACTGCAGTCAAATTAACATTTTTTCTTTTAACAATTGTAACAAGTTGACGATTTTTCAACTGAAATTTCACAGACAAATTTTTATCAAGTTTGACAACATAATTGCATTTTTTCTAAGTTTGTAGAAATACAAAAATCTGTGGTAAATGTCTCTGAAAACTTTCCTAATACACTGTGGATTTTCATAAAAAAAGCTATTCTGCATCAATTACAAGGCATTGCAGTCAAATAAATATTTCTTCTTTTAACAATTGTAGTTGATGATTTTTCAACTGAAATTTCACAGACACATATTTAACTAGTTTGACAACAAAAGTGCATTCTTTAAAGTTTGTAAAGATGCAAAAATCTGTGATAAATGCCTTTGAAAACATTCCCAACACACATTTAAACTTCTGTTACTATCTGATCTATTTGTGCATGCCCGAGATTTCAGCGACGTTTCGCAGGCATTTTCTGCAGGCTTCAACAATTCAGATGCATTTAAAAAATCGTTAAAAATGCAAAGACCCGTGAAAACCATCTGCGGACAGTGTCGCTAACGGTCGAAATTCCAAATATGTGTAGAGTCACCGAACCCGAATAATTTAAATTCGCGGGTTCGATATTCGTTTACTAATGCATTCCGCGCGTTTCCACGGTCCTGTCTTTAAATTTCTGCTCGCGCAGCTAACATTTCTCAATTATACCAAACAGTATTCGCAGTATATCGATACCAGACTACGGAGAACAGCAGAAAATTTTTGGATGCACTTCCAAAAGCGACAAGCCTCCTATTTTGCAGAAATTTATTGCTAAAATCTTGATTAGAAAAGGAAATCCCTAAAAGGATTTTTGGCGACAAAAAACCTCGTTTGCTCCTCAGCCCCCTTCAAAGTTTTGACAGTTCTTACTAAATATTTTCAAAAATATTGATTTTAGAGAAAAGTTTCCAACAACAAATGAAGCTCATAAAAAGGACTACAAAAAAGGTTATATACATTTTTCACGTAAACCTATTATTTTGGCTGTTACGACCCAAAATAACGCGTGGTTGTATCCATTGTGTTTCGTAATTCTACGCTTATTATATAAAAATTAATCGCATTGATTTATATTTTGTTACAAAAATAAAACGAGTGACCATGAAACCTATTCTCAAAATTTCAGCCAATTTAAAACCATGCAAACCTTTACACACTGTCTAGATAGTAATACTGTCTGAGCAGATTTGGGTTAGTTTTTGGTGGGAGCTGTAATATCGCAAACTGTTGGAATTACGTAAAATATGTATAGGACTTTATTTGTATACGACTTTTTACTAGCTTCATTTTTTGTCGGTGAGCTTTTTCTGTACGATTAATATTTTATGAAATAATTAACAAAAACAGTTTTACCTTTGAAGAGGGCTGGGGTTACCCCGCTGAGTCATTTTGGGCCGTAACAGCCAAAATAATAGATTTACGCCAAATAATAGATTTATGCCAAATAACGCCAATAATAGATTTATGCCAAAATAATTATTTATATATAAATAATATATTTATATATAACTTTTTTCGTAGAACATTTTGTGAGCTTCATTTTTTGTTGGTGAACTTTTTCTGTACGATTAATATTTTACGAGATAATTAAAAAAAAAAACAATTTTACCTTTGAAGGGGGCTGAGGAGCAAACGAGGCTTTGTCGCGAAAAATTCTTTTAGGGAGTTTCTTTTCTGACCAGGGATAAGGTAGACACAACCGTCGGAAAGACTTTCTCGCTAGTTACTGATCTGTCACCATTCAGCATAAGTACGTTTCTCAAATTGCCTTCGAACATCCCGTGTATAAGGCAGGGCCCGATAGATAGCCTTACTGATGAGTCTTCTAGCGGGTCTAGGACGAAACACATGCTTTCTTTTCCTCGTATTAAAACATTTTTAATAGCTAACGTGGTTCTTCAATCGGAAGATTCAAATCCGAATCCAGCGTTTTAGTATTCCTACAAAACTAGCTATTTATGTGTTTGTAGAAAAAAATGATCGAACCGTTGCGCCGAGAACAAAATTCATAATATCCGAAAGATAAATTTCGGTCGATAAACTAATTAATTATTGATCAAGGATAAGCTTTGACAAAATTTTTCGAAAAATCGGAGGGTTGTCGCTTTCGGAAGTTTATGAAATTTTTTTTAATAAGTCGTCGAAGAAGGCACTCGTCCGGCACTCTCGAAAATGGTTCGAGTGGAAAAAAAGCGTCTGCGACGATTCCGACGGTGCAATCGAATACTTTAGCTGGCGTGCGTCGGCAAAGGGAATTAGCGGTCGGTGCATTTACATCGTTGCGCATCGTTGTTTCCGGCAATAACCGCGCATCGGGGGCTGCCTCCCTCCTTGGCGGAAAATTGCGTCGGCGTCCGTGCGACGGATGACAAAACGGGAGAACCGGATTTTCGAAAATCGTCGATGAAAGGATTGACGGGCGGGAGGGGGCAGCGCGCGGCCAGGGGCTGGAGGCGGAGGGGGGAATTAATCTCGCGCGAACGAGCCGGTACTTTGTAGAATTAATTTTAGCAGCGTCCCACTCGAAAAATCGTCAGACGAAAACGGAACGCGCGCGCTGACGAAACGGAGCCGACGGATACAGGGCCCCGGCGATAATATTGATTTCGTATTAGCGGACGCCTACGTTTCCTCCCCCGCGTGTCACGAGCGTCGTTCTGTATACGTTCTCTCTTCACCCCTCCCCCCGTACTTCGCTCTCTTTCTCTCTTTCTCTTCGCCAGCATCGACAAATATTACCCTCGCTCGTTTCCAGCTCGAAATCAATTTACTCGTTTGCGGTATTACTTTCGTGCCCGACAAAGACGAGGCGAAAGGGGGCGATCGCGTAGCTCGATACGGGGCTGCTCTGTAGAACTCGGAAACAGAGTATCGAATCCGCCATAGACTAACCATAGAACTACAATCTAGCCGCTGCACAGTGGGGCATTTTGATCAAAAAGCTGGCCAAAATTATTTTATAGTAGAAAACAAGTCCACTGGTGTTGTTTTGTTACAAAACTGCATTTTTCCTTTTGTTTGAACATATCAGGTGTATTGCTAAATTAAAACAGTATTTACATACAATAAATTTACTTTAGTTAAAACTCTTCGTTACTACTTTCTTCGGAAGGTTCAGGGGGCAATAGTAATTCTATATTTTCCTTTGAGAAAAATTCCATCTTTTTCTTCAGCTTTCGTCTCATGTCATAATTAAATCATTTTAAGAACTATTATATTAATTTATTATTTAAACGTTACGATTCCACTAACCTCTCATAAATACAGGTAGAGTTACAGATCCATTAAGCCAATTATGATTGCTTTTTTTCAAACATTAATTTTTTTATACGCTGCTATCCATCTGAGTTTAAATTGATGCTTTACCATAGACAGAATATGCTTCAATCTTTTCGTTGTTCTTCGTCGCAATTATTGTATATAAAAAGTTTTTCTTGATAATGGTCTTAAACTAGACCGAAACGTTGAAAAACTTGTAGTTATTTGCAAAATTGCTTAGTTATTAACATAGGATCGAATCTTTGCGCCGAAAACATCAATTTAAGTTATTTACAAGTTGTCTATCGAGATAAAGGAAACACTTATACAGATAGTTTTGAGAATTTGTGATTGAGTGTTTTGAATAGCAACGAAAATACTTGTAAGAATTCAAACGTGAAACTTTCAACATAGCTCGAAACTGGATGACCATGCAATACTCCAAAAAAATTTTTTAACAAAGACTGCGTTTAGGATTTGTAACAATATTTTTACGAAATAGATAATTAATGCATCTTGCGTCCAACGTTATTCGGGAAAATATTGTTGTAAATCCTAAACGCAGTCTTTTTTCAAATTTTTTATCAGGATATTGCATGGTCATCCAGTTCTGAGCTGTGTTGAAAGTTCCTAGCTTATCGGGGAATTAGTTTAAAGTCAATTGCAAGATTTGTTCCGAGCAGACAGACAGACAAAAAAGCGAGCTAATATAAAAACGTGGGCCACGTGAATATTTGGACATTTTTAAAATGACTATAACACTTTTGATATTGGATCATGTGACTTGGATTTTTGTTTTCGAAAAGTTGGAACAACTAGTTCGTCGTATCACGTGAGGAAGAAATAAGAAAAAAATTGCACTTGGTCGGAATTGCAATAGAAATACTAAAAGTTGGTGTTTGCAATATTTTTATGTGGGCTAATATCGAAAATTTAAAAAAGTGTTTATTCTTTCCGATCTTGGAGGTTTTGATTTAAGTTGATTGAAATTGATAATGTTTATTCTCCAGTGGAATGGAGGCGTTATAATCGAACAGCATATTTTATTCTTTTATTACATATCTTTTCGTCTTGAAATATGTTAAATATAATTTCATGAATAAGAATCAGTATTTAGGTATCTGTTTAAATCTTCATTTTTACGTTTTTCTAGATATATTTTCGAAGAAACACCTCTGATCAAAATGAGGAGAAAGGTGAGTGAATGGATCAGAATATTACAAAATATATAACCCCTTTCGGAAACAACAATTGTAATCAATTTCTAACAAAGATTGCTGAAAATTTGTTTAGGGTCCTCAGAAATTAAAGCTGGAGCATAGAGCATTGTTTATTTTTTAATTATTGAAATTATAAAGATACTTCCCTATCAGAAATTATTTAATAAATTTCTTTATTCGAGCACGTGTTATTATTAAACTCGGGATGTTCATGCAATTTTTAAGAAAGTGGTACTTTCTAAAATGTTATTTCCAATGGTAGTAGCAGTCTTTATAGATCTGAAATAAATGAAAATCGTACTAAATTCTGTGGAATCTTATGTATTAGCATTTCTTGAAATTTTTTTAAGCCATAAATGCACAAAGATCCACAGTCTGATTATTCTAAAACTTGTTATTTTTAGATTTCTAATAATAATTTCTTGTTTTGCTATTAAAATTAATTTTATAAAAATTCTTAATTTTAATAATTTTTAGTTTAAAATTATATTGTTTTTTTGATTATTTATATCCACAATTTAATTATTGAAAATCTAAATAAATTCAGTCCTGTATTTTATATAAAACAATACCTTTCCATAATATATTTTATACATTCTGTACTCGGTACAGTTAGTGTTAACAATTATTGACCATTAACTAGATACAAAAATCTTGACTTGTCAAACGATAGTAATTTTTGAAGTGCACGTGGAAAATATTGTGGAAGAATTATGCATAAAACGATAAGGTTAATTTTGTATACACGTTAGAATCAGTGTTATTAACATTTTCGAGCTATTAATAAAATGTTACGCATCTTAAATCAGCTTTCAAGAGTGTCCTCTTTTTAATTGTTGTATCTCCACGACATTCTCGATGAAGCTGGAACCCCGGAAAGCATTCGGATCTTTACTCTATTATAGAAAAAGTTTAATTACTGAGGAAATCGTGCTTGGTGGTGGATGTTGGTATTACAGTTCGCATGCTGAAAAGTAATAGCTTACGACCGGATGCGCTTCGAGATATAATACCTGCAAAAACGTAACTGTCGATCGGATCCTCATTACGAGCGGATACAACAGTACAAAAATTCTCTTCGTACTTGACTTTTGCACGGAAAATTTACCTCTGGAAGTTATAGATCATTTAAACTCTCGCTCTTCTTTCCGAAAACATTCTTCAGAATTCAGTAAGTCCCGGGTTCGATTCCCACTGAGATAATAAATTTTTTATATATCCTAAACGCGGTTTTTTTTAAAAACTATATATATATTTTTTTAAATGTTGCATTAAATTTTTAAATAAATTTATAAATTAAGTAATTAATTTTATATTGAAAATATAATATTTTTATCAAGCTGTATAAATCTGAAGACATAAATGAATGAACATTTTTAAAAGAATTGTAAGTTCTTATAAATACATTTCTTTAATTGGAAATATTAATTTCGAAGAAATTATTGACAATAATTTACCTAATATTTTGATTTCAATTAAAAGATATAAAATTGATTAATTTTAGAAAACAATTTTAATGTTATATTTTAATTAATATCCTTGAATTTTATAAATGGTAGTGGATACCCTAAATATAAATCGAAATTAAATGATAAAATTTACTTTATATAAATTTTACTAAATTCATTTAAATAAATTACAAACTCATTCAATTCAAAAGCCGACAATAATTAAAATTATTGAAAAAATAAAGAATGTATAAATTGATGTAAGAGAAAGATTATTTAATAAATGTAAAATAGGAAGAATTCAAATAATTTCTACATCAAAGATAATAAAAACGTGGTAAAAAGTGTTTCAAGTCTCATCGGAAAGTGGTTTAAAATTCTATTACAAGATTTTACGCATGCAACGAACAACACGACAAGTTAATAATAGACGTGGTAATAAAATAATAAAAAAAGGTACCACAAAGACCGTAAACAGCAAGTTATCAAAACATCCGACTGCTATTGAGTGGAGAGGGTGCAAGTAGTTCTACTAAAATTCTCCGGTCCACTGAAAGGGCTCGTATCGACCGGGTTGAGCCGAAGGATGCAATCGCATTCGCAGTTACGGCAGCAATTCGCAGCGGCGTAGGTCGCGACATTATTCCAAGAACTTCCGAATGAGGTGAAATTAAATATTTACCTTTCACGTGTATCGCCGCGACGTGCACTGTCGCGGTTAGAACCGTAATTCCTTGCGAAACTGGGCGCTCTATGAATATGAATGATGCTACAGTATATTTTCTATAGACGCAACAGCCTCGGGGGGATTTGGTCGCATCTATCGTACAGGGAAGCTATTTTTTTATCAAAGTCCGAGCCGAACGTACAGAAGGACGGGCCTTTGAACTGTGCCGGCGACAGCGACTGTTCGCATCTCTTTCTTTTGTATACGGAGACTGCGACTTTCCGCGTTGCGTTAATAGTGGTTGAAAATAGCTTCTCTGTACGATAGATGCGATCAAATCCCCCCGAGGCTGTCGCTTCTATAGAAAATATACTGTACTTAGTGGGGTGGGGGGATATTCTTGGTCGCATCTATCGTGTAGAAATTGTCGCATCTATAGAAAATCTTGGTCGCATCGAATGTGTCAAAACTGTCACGTCTATAGACAATATACTATAAGTGCGCGAGCCACGATGGCTGGTTCAATTTAACCCTTAGCACTAGAGAGGCGCCTCTGAGGCGCCACTAAAAATTGCTGTACTATTATTTAAAATATTGTTTACATTATTAGATACGTCGGTATCTAACCAATTACTAAACATTTAAGTATTGTATGAGGTATTCTACCAATGTTATATCTACCAAATTTAAAAACTTATAGAGAGTGTAAATATTCTAGATCAGAAGAATCGTTTGATTTTGGAGTTAAAATAGCTCCGAGTGCAAAGGGTTAAATATCGTAGGCGTGTGTGGGTTCATTGAGACCTATAAGCAGAGAACAGGATTTGAATTGGGCGTACCCCCCTACCTAGCAGTATGCGGATCGCGAGTCGCGGGGTGGGGATACGCCACGTAACGTAGCGGGAGACAAAGGGCCCAGATTATCTAGTGCGCTGGGTGTGGGGGTTTACGACACCCCCGAGGCTCTATTATGGTGGTACTTCAGGACGGGGTACCATCGAGTCCCGAGTTCTACCGGTTCCCCGCACCCAAAAAAAAGAAGGTTCATTGAGATCTCGGCCGACGATGAATGAAAACCGTTTGTTCAAAGTATATCGTGAACCATTTTGAATCGAAAAACAACGACACGGAGAATTTTCTTTTCCGCGGACACTGGAAGCGGCTCGCAGGAACAAATTGCGGATCGACGAGGCTCGGCGTGATAAACGAGTGGAAAACAGTCTAGTTTATATGGAAATGCGACACTGAGATCTTCTAATAGCTGCGCGTTTGCATCGTAATAGTCCAGAACGCCGATAGAGGAACTCGCGGGGACCATTCGACCGGCGAAATATTAATGGGACTGCGTGTTTCTCTGTTTCAGGTGTGATGGAGCCTCGTGGAGCCGGCTTTTACTATGAGTTGAGGCCTCGTAATTAATCGTGAGTGCTCCAGATCGCTTTATTTTTCCGCCGCTTCTCGCAGAAAATCAGAGCACGATCACTTTTCATCGCGTTTCGTCTCCGTTTGAATCTCGCGTCTTCCGGTCGTTCGAAATCTTTTTCCTTCGAAGAAATTCAGCTTCTCGAGTGTGTCATGTGTCCCGGTTTTCAAATATTTATCACGTTTAGCCGTTAGTTTCTGGTCAAATTCTGTTTGAACGTTAGTTTTTAGTTTGCTTCGATCTGGTCATTCTATTTCAGGAATTGAATGGAGTTCTTCTCTGGTTAAACAGTTGCCAATCTTAATTATTTGTTAAGTAGGTAGACAATGCTTGGATCAAGATTGAACCCTGTGCCCAACTATTAATATTTGCGCAATTTATTCGTTCGATCAATTACGTTCCTGTCGACTCGTTGAGATCTAAATGTGATTTCTACTTTAAGGAGTACTTTCATCCCTTACACTACGATTTAGATTACGGGTTACGGTCTCAGTGATTAGAACTTTTTCGTAGAATTTCCTTGAAAAGGAGAACATTTATATCGATTCAAATAATCGGACCAAAATAATATTATGTATATTTCGGTTTAAAGGAAATTAATAACTAGACTGTGTGTGTGTGTGTGTATCTTTATGAATTTATAAGAAAATTGAGTAAATGAAATTTAAAATTGTAAGAAAATTTTGAAAATTAAAGATGTAAATGTCTTTCTAATAGGATTTTTAATAATTCTGATGTACCAAAAGACAGCATAGAAATTTTCTTTTACATCGCGATTTTAATGAAACTATTAGATGATGCTGTTGAGGATGATTTATTAACTGTATCCTCAAAATCGCAATTGGACTACCTGAGAAAAATAACTTTTGCTAGATTGGCCATTTTTCCCACTGTGTTACGCATTTATAGAAAAATTATGTAAATGAAATTCAAAATTGTAAGAAAATTTTGAAAGTGGAAGATGTAAATATGTTTCTAATAAGATTTTCAATAATTGTGTTACTGCTTTTACATTGCAATCTTAATGAAACTATTAAATGATACTGTTGAGAGTGATTTATTAATTGTACTGTGTTAAACAAAGAGCAGTTTTTAAATTTTCAATATAGGCTCACATAAAAAATTGTAAAATACAACATTCAGTATATTTTCTACAATTTCGATCAATTTCAACTTTCGACAAAATTGTTTCTCACATGCTGTAGTAAACTAATTGTTCTAGCTTCCCAAAAAAAGTTCCAACCTTCCAATACAATATTAAAAAGTTATCCTCTTTTAAGAGTTACTGGGAGTTATTCTACCTGCGAAAAATGACTTGCGAGATTGGCCATTTTCCCAGTGCGCGACGATCATGATCGACGGTCGCATGAATGAATCGGAGAATCCTGATGCGGCCAGTTAACCGGTCGGCGAAGCCAGAGTATTGTTCGAATAATACTACGTACTTGAACCGATAATTACGCGGCATAGTTCAATGCTGCGGGTTTCAAGGGCGAAGAGAAAGGCTGTTTAGTTGGACGTTCGCGATCCATGTGAACTTGGATCCGTGGCGACGAGGTCCTTGACACCGTCGACTCGCTAAACACCTTCCACACAAATATACATGCAACACAAACAGGTGCATACGTGTACAGCTTGACTGAAATCTCTCGGAACGGTTTAATATTGCGTCAGGAATTACGTCGGCAATTAGCGATATGATAAAATCGTTTCCGAAGATATTGCGCGATCGAGTCTCTCTCTGTAAGCGGCGACGGTATTCGTTGTACAGGGTGTAAAGAAATTATACATATGTCGCGGCTATCATAGGATGATGATTCTACACCCTCCATTCGGTTGAAATTGTGCTAAGCGAGGTGCCGAAAAATTAACCTTGACCTTGCATTCTACGATCAACAGGTCGACAATTTTTAAAAAATTGCAGTAATTATTGCGAAGGGGTTATACTGTACTCCGATTTTGATGAGATTTAAATATGTTACAAATTTAGACACTTTGAACAACTTTTTCCTTTTCCTATATAGGGAGGTCGCTTTTAGTTTTCGAGATATTCGCAAAAAATTATGGCTAATACGTTGCCACGGAGCGTGCAAGAATACGGAAAATTCAATACAGTATTAGCAGTAGTTTTTTGCAAATATCTCAGAAGCTAAAAGCGACCATCCTATATTCGAAAAGGAAAAAGTTGTTGAAATCGTCGAAATCTATAATATGTTTAAATTTCATAAAAATCGGAGTACAGTAACCCTTTGGCAATAATTACTGAAGATACTTTCTCCTTTGATTTAATGATCCTGATCGATTGAAAATAACGTTTAGCGTTCGAAGTTGCCACTACAAATTGCTTTACCAGCGTTCACGATATTGTTTACATTATTAAATTTATTGCTATCTTATCAATTACTGCGTATTTAACACTAGGTTTACGAAGCTTGGCCGAGCTTGGCCGAAGCCAGAATGTATTACACCAGCGTTTCTCGGGTGGGTCTAGAAAGTGGATAGCATCTCGCGTCGCAACCACGTGTAATGACACGCGTATCGCGTGCGACATCGTCGGTAATCGCAGGTAACTGGAGATAGATCGTTCTCAGGAAAGTGAAGCGTTGCGGAGCGGATCGCAGTCAGATCCGAGGACCATCGTAGCACCGCGGCAGCTTGGATTGGGTTAGGGGGTGGGAGTACGGTCGGGTGCACGGTGCTGCGAGCGTACGAAAGTCCCTGTTAGCAACGCTCTATTCCCTATAGCAGACATATAACCGTCGTATTTGTGGCTGTTAGGGGGTGCAGAGCGGGTGGCGCTCGTTGAAGAGAGAACCATCTAGTGCCAATGATAGAAGGCAACACAGAAAGAGAGAGAGAGGACGAAGCTAGCACGGGGACAGGGTGAAAGAGCGAGAGAGAGAGACAGGGGAAACTCGAGGGATGGTTTTGCTCTGGTGGCTCTGTATTGATTGCTACTCCTCCCCTTCCCTCCTTCTACTCCCGCGACCATATCTCTCGTTCTCTCTTTTTCCCCCTGGACCTCTCAGGCTGCCTGCCTGCCTTCACTGTATATTTCTCCTTCTACACGTACCTGTCTTTTTTCCCCCAGCCGACCGTCCCCCCTCCTCTTTCAACCTCCCGTAGCATCCCGTCCTCGCGGTCGTTCGTCTCGTTTTCCACCCCCTGGCCCGGTCTCTGGACGCACACCGACGCAACCGAGTGAACGGAGCGAACGGAGAGACCCGTAACGTCGACCAGCTCCACGAAACCATCAAGACCCCAGGTCCTAGCTATCTCTACCTCTACCCCTCTCTCTCTCTCTCTCTCTCTCCCTCGAATATATATTCCTCGCTTTCTCCGTGTCCCCGATCTCTTCAACGAGCATTTCTCTGTCTTTCCAGCTTGCTCTTGCTCGCTTGCCTCCACGTCTCGCGTGTCCTCATCCCCAAACGTACCTCCGCGCGAGTCTCTTTCGAAGACCGAGTCCGTCTATAATTGACGCAGATGCGAGGAACGTCCGCGAGACGACTGCTTCCTTTCCTCTCTCTCTCTTTCTCTCTCTCTTTTTATCTGTCGGAAGTTGTTTTTCTTCGCACTAACAGGAGAAATTGATTGATACGCAGTCGCCGACCGGTTCCACCGGGGTAGAGCTGGTTTCGATAACTGCCACCGAACTCACGGACGATGCTAGTAGTCCAGTGTACATTTTTACAATTGATTACTGTCAAGCTAATTTTCCATGAGTAACTTCATTTTGATGAGACGCCGAACTTTTTCTGTTAAAAATTGTCAATTGTGGTAGCTAACAGGGGTAGCAGGTATAAAATATGTTTACATGACGATTCTAAAAAAATTTATTATTAACTGAGTTTTTTTTGTTAAAACTCTAGATAATTATCAAAATTATTCGAAAAAATATTTTTCCCACAAAATTTATGGCTTGATCAAAGAGTCCTTTCCTTCCAACATGTATCGATAACGAGGTCAATAAAAATGATTACTAACCAGCTGATTTTTTTACTGTTGCTTAGTTAATATTTATATAATTTAATTGAATCCCGATTGAATACATATGACAATTCTTGTCGGACTAGTGATAGATACCTGTTTTCTTGTAGGACATTGTTTCATTTGGACGGAGAACACACTATTATGTAATACTTTTGTCCTACAGTTAGTAATAAAAAAAATGGTCTTGTGGTATTAAGAATTTCTGGGTGTAGGACCGGGATAACAACCGCTTTTTTCGAAAAGTAAAAGCGACGCCCCTATGTTGGAAAAGGAAAAAGTTGTTGAAAATGGCGAAATCTATAATATGTTTAAATTTCATCAGAATCGGAGTACAGTAACTCTTTCGCACTAATTACCGAAAATTCAATACAGTATTAGCAACAGTTCGCGAATGTATCGAAAACTAAAAGCGACCTTTTTCCTTTTTCTTTTTCGGCATATTAAAACATTTTAATAGCTAACGTGGTTTTCGAACCTGAAGATTAAAATCCAGCGTTTAGTATCTCACAAATATGGCTAATTGTTGTTGTAAATGATCGAACCCTTGCGCCACGAATACAAATTTGTAATATCCTGAAGATAAATTACGATCGATAACCAATTAATTAATTTCTAAAAGCGACCACCCTATATTGGAAAAGGGAAAGGTTTTTGAAAATGTCGAAATCTATAACATGTTTAAATTTCACAAAAATCGGAGTACAGCAACTCTTTCGTAATAATTACGGAAAATAATATTTGCTAGCTACAAACATTCGGTAATTGGAAAAAGTATGCAACGCCAGTGTCGTGTGTCGATTTCATCGTGACCGTGACGTTACTTTCTGCCATCGGGGTTCAATTATGCAAGTCCGCGGGATCTTAGCGTTCCGTGGAAACGTCTGAAATATTCATACGAGTGCACGAGCGCGGATAAAACGAGCAAATCGAGAATCGCGGCGAAGGCTTTGAGAGATCGTTTTCCGATAGATGATCGATTAGCCGGGAGTAGGGGTTGGCTAAATCTTTCGGATTTAACAGCAGCCGGCTAGCAGATCTTCTCGGAATTCATGATCCACTTGAAATCATCCTGGCACCCGGGAAAATTTCTTTTAATATCCGACTCCCATCGTTTGTACACTTCGAGATGAACGAGCATCGACTATTCAACCTCTTAACTGGTTGATCCGACGAGTATGAATATTCACGAGGGCACATAATTTTGTACCGACGTAGACACGGCCCGTGACGCAGCGAAATGCAAGAATTACACGGTCCAACAGCCAAAAATCGTTTCGATTCTTATAGAGTTTATCGCACTGATTCCGAATTTGGTCTTACTTTTTCTTCTAGAGCTCGAGAGGTTGCCGAGAAATCTAAACATAGCTAATCCAAATTTCCAACTTCATAATTTTTAATTATTTTTTTATGGAACTTCGATGACCATATTCGTGGCATTTTTCTAATGCAAAATGATACCAAACATGATATAATTCCGATGATATTTACTTGTGTAATAGACAATTACAGTTTCGTGCGCGAGGAAGGATAGCGTATGGCGTATAGGAAAGAAAGAGACGCAGAGAGTCGCAGTCACTGGCACGTTTCAAAGACTCGCCGGCGACTCTTCTTCCTTGCGCCTGATACTTTAATTGTCTATTACACAAGTAAATATCATCGGAATTATATCATATTTGGTATAATTTTGCATTAGAAAAATGCCACGAATATGCTCATCGAAGTCCCATAAAAAAATAATGAAAAATAAAGAAGTTAGAAATTCGGAATAGCTGATCTCACCGATATACTCGAGCCATATGATGCCATACTTTTCGGCGACCGAGGCCTCTCGAGTTTCCTGGCCCCACAAGGGGGTTTATCCCGCAGTAGTGGGGATAGATCTGGGACATTCACAGGTCAGACTTTTGGGACATTTATAAATATAATACTGTAGTTAGTTTTACCTCATTTACATACTGTAACAGATTTTTCTTTGTAGATGTTTTTTTTAGCCAAGTACAGTATTTTATGTATATAAGTCCCTAGCACGGGTCTGCCGAGGGACATATATGCATCAGGGACACTATTCTTTGACTTTTGCCGAACGTAGAGAAGGACAGCCGAACTCGAGAAGCCTTGGTCGCCGAGATAAACACCCAAGTGTAAACACAATGTGATCAGAATTTCTAACGTCCTTATTTTTCATTATTTTTTTATGGAACTTCAAGTTTCATATTTGTGGCATTTTTCTGATTAAAATCATACCAAATATGATATAATTCCGATGATATTTACTTGTGTAATAGACAACTACACAAGTAAATTACACAAGTAAATATCATCGGAATTATATCATGTTTGGTATGATTTTAATCAGAAAAAAGCCACAAATATGGAACTTGAAGTTCCATAAAAAAATAATGAAAAATAAGGAAGTTGGAAATTCTGATTAGGCAGTCTCACCGAGACACCCGAGCCGCATGATATCATATTTCTCGGCGACCGAGGCCTCTCGAGCTTCTGGGCCCCTCAAGGGGGTATACCCCGCAGTAGTGGGGATAGATCAGGGACTTTTATGGCTCAGACTTTTGGGACATTTACGCATAAATGTATAACGTATACTTTAAAGAGAAATTCACTCTTGTACTACATACATTTTTTTAATTACACGGCCAAACAGCCAAAAATTCTTCACATGTACCTAAACGAATTTTCAGACATCCACCTGAACGAACCTCATGGTTAAAATCATGACAACCATGGCAACCATCATGGTTAAAATATGCAATAAGAGAATCGAGGAAATAATAGATATTTAAGTAACATTTTTAAATATACAAAAATAATTTTAAACTCACATAAACAACCCATATATTAAAAAATCAAAAAAATAAAGTCCAATGTAATGAAAAAGAAAAACTAACATCGATAGGATTCGAAACCCCAGCATATCTGCTTCTAAGTCCGACGATTTAACCACGGCGCCAACCGGTAATGTTTGAATGTTTTCGAACATTCAAGCATATATCGCACAGTATACAATTTTTTTCTCTCAAAGCACATTTTTTTGTGAAACAATTGCTTGTTTCAACACGATTTATTAGGTGTACGAATTAAGTCGTGGTCCTCACAATTCCAACTTTCTCACATTGGAGCTTAATTAATTGCTGACGAGATATTTTCATTGTTCGCAAATAATCAATTAATTGACGAAGTGAAGGCTGCGAATTAATTTGCACACCTAATATATTCGTGTTTTAATTGGCATCGCTATTTCCACACACTATAACTTAGATGTCTATTTGAGTTAACTATTCAAAATTGATTATCATATCATTCATTAATGGACTTCACGCAGGCGCAGATTTTGGCGGAATAATATAGAAAAGTTTGTTTATTTATTTATTTATGGTTTATTTTATTATGATCATATTAACAGCTAGGTCATTAGAATTTATAAAAGTTATAGGGTTCTATAATTCACAATAACAACGAAAAGAATGTATTTTCATTATAAAATATCACGTGTGCAGGACACAATCGACCAGATGATTCTAATACAAGTTCATTAATATCATGAATTTTCATGCCGGGTATACAAAAGACTCTATAACGAATTATTAATATTAATGGAATTCGTGTACCAAAGTGGCTAATTCATTTGTTTATTAATACGACGAGTTCTGTCGTAGCTGGAAAATATGTGCAAGGTAATTAAAGACTCAACTGTCTGTCCATTATCATCATTTGATCTGATCGTGTTACTTATCTCGAATTGACTCTAAATATTCTCGACGGAATGTTCAACAGAAAAAGCAAACTTAATTTTCGTTACATAGCCGATCATATTTTCGAGAGAATAAATAACTCTGGTCATAGACGAATGATCAGAATTAAAATAGCTCATCTAAAATAGCTGCGTAAAAAAGAGACTAGGATAACAATTCACCCATTTTTATTTCACACGGTAACCCTTCAATACATGATTTGTTAAATTGGGATGAAAAAATTGAGTCAGTTTTTGTGCTTTATTTAAGGGAAAAATATTCAAGCCATTTCAGAAAAATAAACATAGTAAGAAAATACATTCTTAGTCCTAAAGACAGTATTAGTAATAGTATTTTACATATACAGGGTGTCCCAAAATTCGTGTACTTCCCGGAAATGGGAGGTTCCTTTGGTCATTTGAAGCGACATTTTCTTTTACAAAAATGACGCCAGCGGCTTTGTTTAGGAGTTATTAACAAAAAA
>CM052337.1:2891501-2955132 GCA_028455595.1 Lasioglossum vierecki | reverse complement strand
CCTACTTCTTTAGAGTAACTAATTTCCTGAGATAGCTACTCTCTTTGAATTTCTACTTCTTTAGAGTAACTATTTTCTTAGGATTCTTACTTCTTTAGAGTAACTATTCTCTCAGGATAGATAGCTTCTCTCTTATACACATTTTTACTAAAATTGTTGTTCACTATTATATCTTAATATTTGCAGAGAGCTTCTAGACACACATTCTACGGATAAAACGAAATTAAGAGAATGATTTGAGTAATTTTAGAAGACATTGTAAAAGTACGATTCAGGACATATATATCCTAAATCGTAGTGCTGTATTTTCAAAATCCTACTTACTTTATGTCTCTATTATATACAATTCATGCAAAACTTCATTGAAACAGAAAAGTATATAAACAAATTTTTACAAGTCACAAACATTAATGGATTAGAAAAAAAATGAGCCAGTATGATTTAGGTGACCACTACGCATTTGGCAACTCTCCCCTAATACTGTAAAGACAATAAAAGAATTAAATGATGTTGTCATATTCTATTCTACTTATTCAAATGATTAATAGAGTGAAAAAATCATCAATAAAATTATTATGTTTAATAATAATAACTATTTAATAAAGTTTATTATTAGAAAACTTTTAGGTAACTTATAAAGCTAATCCTAATACATTTCCGTTGAACCTTTGCGCAAGTTTTATTCCACACGAAGATCTGCTGTTTGTCGATTTTAAGACGATACATCGCTATTTAAGGGAGATACAATGATGCTTATTAAACAGCGTTAATTAGAGTGTTAAAATACATCGATGCAGTGGAGAGCAGTTCTTTCACAGTTACGTTTACACTGTGAATTTTATGTATTTCTGTGAATGGGGGATGGGTGGTATTGAAGGGGTTGGCGACGGAAATGATTTTTGCTCAAAGCAGCGATTGTGTTCCGGGGCAGTTTCGTCGGGCGAATCGTCAACAGTGCACAGAAGTTGATGTAACGCGCGAGAGAATCGGGGCTGGTTTTTTTCCGGGGGTTGGCGGCGAGTAGGGGATAGAAAAGTAACGGAAACGGGGGAGCATTTTTGCCGGGGAAACTGATTGGAGCTCGTGACAGGGAGGAGCTGGAAAAACGGAATGGCGGGACTGACCAGCGTGAAGTTTTTTCCCGGGGCAGAGCAGCGGCGATTGAAGATCGGTGGATTCAGGGGGAGGGTGAGTTATTCGTCGAGGACGCAGGCGACATATTTTCCCCGGGTTCCGACGAGTTTTTGGTCGGTTACGATCGAACCCGTCGACGAAATAATTGTCGGAAAAATGCGACGATGCTTCCATACGCACACACACAGGCACATGTCGCACCGCCTTGAATACATACACGAACCTCGGCTACCTAAATTTACACACCTCGCTGTTATAAAACTTTCCACCTAAACTCCACCATAATCCGGCCGCATTACCGGACTCAACGAACCGCGAACTTTTTCCCACTCCTTCGCTCATAAAGAGGCGATTTAGAAGCTACTCGATGCGGACCTTGAACTTTTGCGAAACCACTGTAACCGGGAAAAAGATAAGAAATTCTGAAAATGGGGAAAGTACTCGATAATCGTGATCGTTATGCGAGAAAGTCTACATTTTTATTGGTTATTATTAGACTGTGAATCTTTATGCAAAATAACAAATTTTCTGCATTAATTGTGGGCAGCAGGAGTAATGTAAAAATTGTTTTCATCCCATAATTATTTTGTTGCATTCAAAAAACAACGTTACAACATTCTTAAATTTTTCTAATCTGTTACTGTTTTATATTGCATTTAGCCAGTTTCTTCATAAATGCATAAATAATAAAAATGTTCTGCGCTGACTGCGGGCAGCAGGAGTAATGTAAAAATTGATTTCATCCCTACATGATTTTGTTGCAAGCAAAGAAACGTACATAAATAATAAAATAATAATAACAATGTTATGCATTAATTGTGGACAGCAGGCGTAATGTAAAAATTGATTTTGATCCCTTAATTATTTTGTTGCATTGAAAGCAACTGTACAACATTTTTTAATTTTTCTAATCTGTTATTGTTTTATATTTTACGTTTAGCCAATTTCTTCATAAATGCATATATTGTAAAATAATTAATATCGTTCCGTTCGTGTTACGAGATGTATTTCTTTAAATTGTGACTCTATAAATGAAACATTTCTTTTTAAACTTTGAAACATCAAATTATGTAAAATATTATTCTAGAATATTTTTTAGGAACGTATGAGGGTTAAGTAATTTTTATACGTTGTTATTACACATTCCGCAAATGGAAAACCCGGATACTTTTGAACTAGTAGTGTACATCGATACTGAACTGTTAACTTCGGATTTGGAACGAGACAAATATCGATTTCCCGAGATTAGGGAAAACGGTCAGAGCGGAGCATTGTCTGCTCCACGTCTGGATTCCGGTTAATTATGTTAAAACGTCGTCGCGCATTCTACCCCCGCCAACTCAATGAGCGCCGAAGGACGAACGGATAAAGAAGAACAGAGAGAGAGAGAGAGAGAGAGAGAGAGAGAGAGAGAGAGAGAGAGAGAAAGAGACAGAGAAGTAGTGGCGGAGAAATATCCGCGTTAATATTTCAGTCACGCGCATACGTAAGCACGTCGGTGTCTCTCGCATGTTCATTCGATGACTGTTTGCCAGCCGAAGAAAGGCTTCCTCGAGCGCTTTAAATAAAGGCCGTTCTCCCCTCCATCGGGGCTTCCCCTCCAACGCTCCAATCAGCTGACTGTGGCACACACCCCTACCGCCCCACAGTCAGCTGTTGTATAAATATACGCGGTTGGTTGTTACGTTCACTCAGGTTAAGCTGCTGCCACGATAGACATCGTTTCGCTGCCACTGGTATTCTGTTGTCATCGTGCGATGACAGTGAAACAGTTAAACAGACATTCCCACAAATTAGACAGAATTAATCTCAACAATTTTTTCTACGTTTGGGACAAATTAAAATTGATTAGAATTAGGTGTCTCTATAATAACATCGCTGTCAAAACAAATAATATTTTTAATTGAACTTGGTTGGGTACTGGCAGTTGATCCTCGTTTAGAACTATGTTTTCATGAATTCACTGTTTTTTTAATGTCGTTATCTTTGGAAATTGTGACACAGACTCTTTAACATTTATCGAAAAATTCGTAGAACGTGTAGACGATATTTATTCTATATATTGTAGTTGATCCTTGTTTAGAACAATTTTTTGTCAATTCATTGTTTGTTTAATGTAGTTATCTTTGGAAATTGTGACACAGACTGTTTATAATTTGTAGAAAAATAATCGAAATTAGAAAAATCCATTTATGGAAACTAATGGAAAAGATTTCCTTGTCCCAAGCATCTATTCTATGAAAAAAATTACAGACGATCTGAATAAATTTGTCGTTGTCACTTTTACGAGTCAATATTTACCAGATTCTATTAATGCCTTTGTAGGTTTAGCGTTAAGTATTAAAAATATTTTTAACTAAACTTGGTTGGATACTGGTAATTGATCCACGTTTAAAACAATTTTTTATCAATCCGTTGTTTATCTTTTTAATACATTTATTCGTTGGAAATTGACACAGACTCTTTATAATTTATAGAAACATTCCAAGAACAAAGTACTTCTCCTTAAACACCTAGTAAAGGGGAAAAAGCTATTTGTTATACACGCATCGATTTCTCGGAATACCATTTTGATAACACAAATTAGTTGGCAGAAGTGCAGGTCGAAATTGAATGAAAATGATTTCCGAACTAGGTTTCGCAGGTTATCCCAATTTTGTTCACTCCACTCGGCTCGCAGTGCAATAATCGACGGTGCGATTCCCCAATTCAGCGATGTTTGGAATAATAATAGAGAATGCAGGAAACAGGTGGCACCCTCGAATAGGAAAGGCGATTTGGAAAAGCTGGTGAAAAATGTCGGATGGAACTGTTTCACGCCCGGCCGACGTCATTTTAGGGAATTCCAGTTTAACAAATTCCACGGATTCTTATATTTAACGCGGACGATCGACGCGCGTCCGTCTGTCACTGAATCATTCTACTTCCGAACGTCGATTTACAAAGCTGCCTTATCACATATTTATTAATCCTTCGACAGGAAACCCATATTTCGGACGATTTATTCAATATTACCAAATTCATAGATAATTGGTAGTATTATTTCGTTCGGTATGTTTAATAATATATTTTCTGAATTAAATACGTTTTTCACTAATTGAGAAAATTTATTTTTCTCACCTATAATCGAAACTTTTACCACTGTGGGTCACAAACATTAATTGGTTATCAAAAAAATGAGCCTGTACGATTTAGGCCCCCTAAATAATTAGGTCCCTTTAATAATACTAAATTTTCTATTAAATTCAATATTAACGTTTCTATATAAATCCAATAATTCTTCCAATTATACTAAACTTTTCATATAATTACTTTTAAAAAAAATTTTTCCTTTCAAAAAAGCTTCCGCATTCTTTTTATTATTCATTGTTTTTTAATACATCATATTAGTTATTATTATTAATTCTAAAGGTAATTTTGTACCGAGTAAAAATCCCTTAGTAAATAGTTTCATTAAAATAAACAACCTAGTAAAAAATTATATGAATTTTTCAATATAAATTTTATTTATATGAATTTATTCTACATGAAACTGTAATATTTATACCACACAATATTAAGATTTTAAATTTCCAATGTAAATTCAGTATTAACCTTTAATATTATTAAAGTTTCTATATGAATTCAATAATATTTAATTTTCTATATGAATACAATAATATTACATATTCTATATGAAAGCGGTACTGTGTTAATATACTCGAATAACTAAAACAATCAAAATTTTCCACCTTACGCAGGGTTTGAAAAATCGTATTTTAGCCAGCTCTCCGAGGCAAACACTCCACTGTTGGACGTTCAAAATTACAGAATCGAAGCTCGTGTTCATAATGCGACTGACAACGAGCCGCGGATTATATCTCGTTCGGGACAGTCTCTCGGGATCGCCTGCTGGCTGCCAAAACGTCCGATCGTTGTGACACAGCCGATTTGCACGCGTCAAAATGGCGCGGAGGGTTTAAGAAACAATCGGTGGCAACTTAAGCGTCCAATTAGCGGGTAGACCAATCAAATTTTCTCGCGAGCGAGCGAGCGAGCGATCCTAACAGCGACCGAGCTATCGAGAGGGATTGCCCTCTGGCCTGGCATAGTGGTCGCGCATCCACTCGACCGATACTTTCGAAATGCCATTCGGCCGCAACGAGGCGATCCCCTGGCGAGAGACAGTCGCTAAAAATTCGCAGCTCACAATCCCGGTGTTCCCCGGGTACGCGTTCTATGTGGGGAATACCAAAGTTCCCTGTACGAGCGTCGAATTCCCGGTCGATGGAATATCGGAGCTCCGTTCTCTCTGCTTGGCGCTCCGCTTTCCTCCGCTCCATTCCGCTTCGAGTACAGCGTCGAGTACAGCGTCGAGTACAGCGTCGAGTACAACGTCGTTTCGCATGTCCGAGAATTTTGCTTGCACAGAAAAATAAGATTATAAGTTTTTTAGGATCTCGATCGTAATGTTGTTATGATTGAATTGCTTTCTAAACAATAAATAACCTTTAATATTTCTCAAAATACTCAACATTCTATATTACACATTATTAATTATATAAATTCTTCCAATAAATATTTAATGTGAATTACTGAATTTACCCTCAAGGTATATTCACACAAATAGGTAAAAAGATATTGTGTACTTTCAAATTTACCGCCATTATTGATTGGCATAACCTAGATCATTTCTAAATACACTCAGTGTCCTAACAACCATCATCGAGGACACACGTTCGAATTCACAATGTCCATATTCGATTATAGAATCACATCAAAAACAAGTAAGCTGACTTTTATAATTAATATTCACGAACAATCTTTACTATTACGTTTATATAGCTCAACAATATTTTGAAAATTGTGCAATACATACACTTTTTTTACAGACGCAATACAATATACACATCTTGAAAAGGATTCGAATTAGAATCGAAACGTCGATGATGATTATTGGATAATCTGCAAAATTGTTTTTTGATTCAGTAGTTATTGATCGAAGAACGCTATTTAATTTTTAAAGAGTTACATGGAGGGCCAAATTATTCATACTTGGCTGTTACTTTCTAAACCAATGGCCATGAAAGATGTTTGGTAGCGGCCAAGTATGAATAATTTGGCCCTCCATGTAACTCTTTAAAAATTAAATGGCGTTCTTTTAAACTAATTTTTACAAACGCGTTTTTCAGTATTGTAAGAGGTATTTGTGAGCTAACGAACTTGGCCGTATTTTGTTTGATCTCACAACTTTTTACGGCCATAGAGAACTTGGCTCCTGTTTACAGGATGTTTTTCTTGGGATTTGCAATTTTCTTGAAAACTAAGATCAAGGTCAAGGTCATAGGAACTGCCTCCCCTAAACGTAAATTTTGCCAAA
Source organism: Lasioglossum vierecki (assembly GCA_028455595.1). Classification (NCBI taxonomy): domain Eukaryota; kingdom Metazoa; phylum Arthropoda; class Insecta; order Hymenoptera; family Halictidae; genus Lasioglossum; species Lasioglossum vierecki. The sequence continues at coordinate 2,948,639 of CM052337.1, read as the reverse complement.
GTTTTGAGAGACAATTTGAAAAAAGGGCTCTACACGCTACACCGCAACAATTCAGGAAATATTTCAACACAGAGCATCAAAAAATATTACTTCCTCGCAAAATGCATTAGGAATAGCCACATCGAAAAAACAAGCTGTTTCATATTCTCTGTCTTTGTCTCTCCTGAAAGAAACACTCTCCCTCTCTGTCTGCTTCGTATTTCACTTCTACGCCGCAATTTTTGCTCCAGCGCATAGTGGGTGAGAAAGAGATCTATGTAGACAAAAATCTGCCTACAACTCAGTTTTCCACCGATACAATTGAAATTTTTTTTAAATGTTCGTGAAGGTCTATATTTTGATGACGTGCTGCGCAAAAATCGTTATCACGAATCCTTATCTATAAAATTCACAGTGGGCGAGAAATCGATCTTTGTGGCCAAAAAACTGCCTACAACTCAGTTTTCCACCGATTCAATTGAAATTTTTTTTTAAATGTTCGTGAAGGTCTATATTTTGATGACGTGCTGCGCAAAAATCGTTATCAAGAATCCTTATCTACAAAACTCAATAACTCCGATACTTCATCCGCCCATACCTTAAATTTGCATGTCCCGGCTGTCACTTTAAAAGTGTTCGTTGAATACGAAGATGGACAGGGAGTGAAGTTTAGCATGTTCAAGAATTTTGCTTGCACAAAAAAACAAGTTTAGTTGAATGATTGCTTTTAACCACCTTAAAATTGTGTTAGATTATGGAGACTCTATTAAACTATTTGAATTCGTGGATGAAATTGTTGCTTGCTTTGAAAGAATTCAACGATGTAAGAACTAGGTGTTCCGATGATAGTTGAAGTGTTATATCCGTTGTCCAACATTGAAAGGGTTAAACGCTGCCGGAAGAATTTCAGTCTAATTTCAAAAGATGTAGGGAAGAACATTTATCTACGGTTTCTGAGATGAATCGAGCAAGGTGCGTCGTCTCCGGTTCTTCGGGCTCGCGAGCACTTGAAGTTGCTCGTAAATTGGTGGCCGAAAAGAGACGACGATAAGAAGGAAGACTCCGGTCAGAGAATCGAGTTTCGTGTAGCAAGAAGAAGAAAGGAGAGAGAAGGAGAGAGAGCGATATCAAGGGGCGGTGAATCTAAAAGGATAGAGAGAGAGAGAGAGAGAGAGAGAGAGAGAGATGCAGCACGGTTGCTCCTAGCATCGATTTCTCGACCGGTGTTACGCTCCTTCGACCGGGAAAAAGTTGCCGCTCGAGGATTCGCGGACACACGTCCAAAGAAAAATGGTGGCCGCGAAGATTACGCTGCTCGTATTCGCGACGCGTGCGTTCCTCCTTTTCCTCCTTTTCTTCGGCGCTGACGTTATGGCCGATCTTAATGGGTTCCTGATGAGCCTCCTCTCGGCTTCTCGGTATTTTCGGCAGGGATTTTTGCGTCCCCATAAAGTCGTATTAACGCGTTAACTTTAACATTGCATTATGGCTGGCAGTTTTGTAATGGGCTCTGGAAATCTGTGACTCACACTTGCAGATTCACCTGGGAATTTTTCGGTGACTGGAAATACGTATATTCGAGCTTTTGTTGGAGTTTCGGAGACGAGAGTTACATATTTTCAGACAACAGCTAATCTTCAAGATGTTCCCCCATTTTCTGTAATTATACATGTACCGATGTTTCGCAAGCCAGCAGATTCCTTTTCGGTAAGGACCGTACGATCTTCCCTCGGCGAAGGTTTTGAGGACTCGAGTATTTATTCTAGGTATTTATGTGTGTGGAAAGAAAGTTATTTTTATGGTAAAACTGGTAAACATACATACGTATCAGTCTAATGTTTCAGTTTCGCTATGATTACACGTTTTCATCTTTTGATTAATATGTACATTTATTGCGTTTAATAGATCCGAGGGAATACAAGCCCTTTCATAGTTTTGTTGTTACGATTCCACGTTGACAGTACTCCTGACTAGGCGCCAACTAGTTTAACCAGCTGAACTAAAGCTGACTCTAGACTCGGTCTAATCACTAGAATATTACTAGTTTTAAGAGTGGAAACATGGGTTTAGACGGGAACACTTTTCGTCCTTATACGAGCATATTTCAGCTACACACAGGTGTCCCATTATACAGGGTGTCCCAAAATTCGTGTACTTCCCGGAAATAGGAAGTTCCTTGGGTCGTTTGAAGCGACATTTTCCTTTACAAAAATGACTCCAGCGGCTTTGTTTAGAAGTTATTAACAAAAAACACGGACCAATCAGAGCGCGGCTACAGCGGATTGATTCTGGCTCGGCCAATGGCGCTGCCAAGCTAAGCGGGACCTGTCGCTGAGTCGGACTCCGTTTGCTCTAGCCGCGCTCTGATTGGTCTGTGTGTTTGTTAATAACTCCTAAACAAAGCCGCTGGCGTCATTTTTCTAAAGGAAAATGTCGCTTCAAATGACCCAAGGAACATCCCATTTCCGGGAAGTACACGAATTTTGGGACACCCTGTAACAGTAAGAAAAGTCTTTTAGAGATAGAAAAATAGGTTTGAAGTAGAAAAAGTTGCGGGAAAAAATAGAGGAAACCACCTTCAGCTCCCAATGTATTTTATTTTACCACGTTTTTATTATCTCGCTTTCCTGTTTGTCTATCTGTTCGGTAGAAATCTTGCAATTGAATTTACACTAACTCCCCGATGAGTTAGAGACTTGAAACTTTCCACATAGTTCAGAACTGGACAATGCAATATTACAAACAAAAAAATTTGACAAAGACTGCGCGTTTAGGATTTATACACTATTTTAAATATTTCGGTGGTATGCCGCAGGAGCTCGGTGTATTTTCGTACGTGGAGGTAAATAATAATAAATAGTAAATATAATAGTAAATAATAATAATAATAAATAATTTCAACCATCCGCTGTTCGTTCACGCAACCGCTCGCGTTTGTCTTCGATATTCACGCGTCTGAATTACATTGACTGATGCGCTTACCAACGAACAGCATTTAATTTTTATTTATATAAGATTATGTGGTAATTATTTAGAAGTTGGGCCTTCTCTCAGATATTTATGAAATTCATATATATTATAGATTTCTACATTTTGAACAACTTTTTCCTATACATGTTACCGCCACGCGATATTAGTTTTGGAGATACTCGCAAAAAACTATCGCTAATACTGTTTTGAATTTTTCGTATTTCTATATAATATTAAATACCACGTCTTTAAAAACGGACTAAAAATCCGAAAAATAATTTTTCAAAAAAAGTATAAAAAAATTTTCAAAGAAAGCATGAATTAATAAATGGTAAAATCTTAAATTTTATATCTCCATACTTAGAATTCTCATTATCAACCCTAACTGTCTTAGTGTTGATAAAACAATAATTTTTTAAAATCAATATTCATAATTTGCTATTAACCCGACCATAAATATTGTTAAACTAAAAATAATAAGAATATACCGCTTTATTTATATTGATATAAACTTATTATAAGGAATTAATAAGTGAACCCCCGTAGTTACTAAAGTAGAAGAATGAACTAAAGAAGAAATAGGAGTTGGTTACAAAGCTGTTATAGTAGCCGGTAATCAAGCAGAAAATGTTATTTGAGCTCTTTTAGTAATAATTGAAATTAATATATGAAATATTATTATCTTCCTTAAACTATATAATATTCACTTTCATGAGCCCAGATATGATCTTATTTTAATTATTGGTGCTTTTATAAAATAATTTAATTATTGGTACTTTGAAACTGGCAATTTACAGTAAGCTTAGCGAGTATGTAAAGTATTGAGATAAAGGGTGACACAAGTATTAACACAAGATTAAAAAATAGAAAATAATTATTTAAATAAAAATAAATTTTTAAAAATACCACGTTTTTAAAAACGGACTAAAAAGTATAAAATAATTTTTCCTAGTTCCATACAGATAATCCTGAAAATTTGTGATTGTGATTTTTGAATAGCTATGAAAATACTTGTAAGATTTCAAAGGAGAAACGTGTGGCGCAAAATGCATCAATTATCTATTGCACACGCCCCACGTGTTTCGTTTGAAATCTTATTTGCGATAATGACGGCATCGTTATTCGATTCGTCTTGACGTCGGCTGTAACATGATTAATTGAACGGTGTACGAAGTGATAGACATTTGCGAAAAGTCAATTTTTCAACAAATGAACAGCGACGCGCGACGTCCTTACCAACCGAATCAGAAAAAGCATACATCACTTGGCAGGAAGCACGCTAAACGAGAGAGGGAATCCCGGTAACCTACATCTGGCCGGTTCCAAAACTCGTACCCATTAAACGACGCGACGGTTAAATCGAGTATGCGGGAGAGCCGCTGTCTGGCACACAACAATCGAATCGGTCGAAAGAAAATCGGGCAAGGTTGACGTGTCTCTGTAAGCGAAATTAAGATGAACGCGACGGGGGACACTCCCGCTAATCAATTAACCTTTCCCATGGCCCGAGCAAATATTTTTTTACGAATAGACTGCGAGAGTGTGCGAATCTGCAAGGTCGCAGAATTTTTAGCGTGGCACAGTGGGGTATTTGCCAGATTTGACCGGTAAAAATTCAATTTCTAAATTTGTTTTACATAAATTCTAAAATTTTTGTGGCTTCAGTTAGTTGAATGTCTGAGGAACAATCCCCCATTATTCATTTTCCCATTCATGTATCCATTAAGCACTAAAATTTGTCGAAAGTTTGAAGTTCCATTAACCCGTATTTTAATCCATTACACTATTTTATCCATATAAGTCCCCAACATGGGTCTGCCGAGGAACATTTATGCGCCAGGGACCGTATTCTTTGGCTTTTGCCGAACGTGGAAAAGGACAGTCGAGCTCGAGAGGCCTTGGTCGCCCAGAAATCTAAACATAGCTAATCCAAATTTCCAACTTCATTATTTTTTTATGGGACTTCGTAGGTCATATTCGTGGCATTTTTCTAATGCAAAATGATACCAAACATGATATAATTCCGATGATATTTACTTGTGTAATAGACAATTACAGTTTCGTGCGCGAGGAAGGATAGCGTATGGCGTATAGGAAAGAAAGAGACGCAGAGAGTCGCAGTCACTGGCACATTTCAAAGACTCGCCGGCGACTCTTCTTCCTTGCGCCTGATACTTTAATTGTCTATTACACAAGTAAATATCATCGGAATTATATCATATTTGGTATAATTTTGCATTAGAAAAATGCCACGAATATGGTCATCGAAGTCCCATAAAAAAATAATGAAAAATAAAGAAGTTAGAAATTCGGAATAGCTGATCTCACATAGAAATCTCAAGCTTTAAAATGGTTCATTTTTCATAAAATTTGGATAAATTTTAGCAATGTTACAGCAATTTCGCAAATCGGACAAGTACCCCACTGTGCGAGGTGTAGAATGAAAATATAAATAGATGAAATACAAAACTGAAAGACATTACATTTTACTTATGTCATCGCGTTAGTGTCGTTCTATTCAAATTGTCAAAAGATGAAATACATTTTTGTTTCATTTATTTTCCATAAAGATTATAATTTTTAGCGAGTTGTAGAATGAACAATATTTATCAATGCTAAATACAATAAATGTTTCTTTACGCACACTGATCGAACCAGTGCGCCGAAAGCATAGAAATATTGCTAAATACAATGAAGAAATATATTTTTGTTTCATTGTTTGGCATAAAGAGTCTTAACAGCTATTGGTCGAACAGTTGTCAAAGAAAACTCGAAATTCTTTCGAACTGTCAATTCGATAAAGAATAATTCAATTTTCATTCAAGTAATCGACTGTTTCAACGTAAAATATCCACAGTCTATAAATTCTAACTAGCTTTAACAAGTCAATCACCTACTGTATTCCCCAAAGGGCAGAGAGTTGTCCGTTAACAAGAGACAAGAAAAATTATCCGATTGACAACTAAAATAGAAGTTTAATTCCACATTACGATTGACGATACTAGTAGAAATTTATCCGACAAATGTCAATTAAATTTTAACCGAACTCTGCGAAAGGGTTCAACTATGAACCCTTACGAAATTACGGAAAACCGTGAACCCTCGATCCATCACCAAATTCGCAACGTTCCCCACCGAATCGCTGGTATCGCTCGCAGAATCGAATAAAGCGTATCCACCTCGAGGACGGCGTTACAGGGAGGGAGTAAGGGGGTGGTTAATATCCGCGGCCGTAACTCAGCTAGTATCCCGGAACCGTGGTAGAGAAAAAAATTCACAGCAGTCAGCTGCACCGTTTCCTTTTTCTCATAGGGTTCCTCCTCTCCGATCACGAGCTCCCATCAGTTTTCCCGGCAAAAATGTTGAACCACCCTCTCGCCAAGGTTTCTCTCTCTCCCTCTCTCTCTTTCTCTCTCTAGTGGTTTTGAATGTGTATCTTTCTCTCTGCCGCGCGCTGCTCTGTTCGACCCCTCCTCCCCCATTTAAAACGGAACCGTTTCGCCGCGGTGTACGAAGTTAACGGCTCTAACGAAACGCTGATGCACGTTTTCAGGGGACTGGCATGGAGAAGGAGAACTCCGCATCGGGCGGAGGCGGCGGAGGTGGCGGAGGCGAAGCGGCGGCCACGGTGACTCCGGGCGCCACCTCCGCCTCCGAGAAACTCCAGGCGGACCAGGCCAATCCGTTGCTCGATACGTCTGCGCTCTTCGGTGGTAAGTAACTTTTTAATTTTACTCCGCTGCTAATTTATTTCTTACCCCCTCCTTTTTTATATACACCCTTCGTTCTCGCTCTCTCTCTCTCTCTCTCACTCTCTTCGTCGCGCGCCGGGAAGAGAGAGTTATTCGAGATCTGTGGGGGATGAAGGTGAGTTGCTTCAACCCCTTGGTCCCAGGAAGGTTTATTAATCCGAAGGATCAGCGTAAGGTGAATCGTTGGGGATTCTGATATTATTCAGCCGATAGAAATGCACCTTTTCTGGAAATGTCAGTCATTAATGTTCATCATTATTAATGTTGAGCCATTAATAATAATAATCAAACTGCGGATCTTCATGCGAAATAAAAATTGTTTGCATCGATTGTATGACACAGGAGACAAATAAAAGTTTAATTCTTCTTTTGATTATCTTATTAAGGCGACACTAATGTACCGGTGATCTTAAATCTTTTTAATACTTCCAATATTTTAAGTTGTATTTATCCATTTTTGTCGTAAATGCATAAAAACCAGCAGTCTGATAATAATCAACAAAGTCAATGATGTAGTTTTGGTTATGTTATCAAGCAGCAGAGAATTTAGGAGAACCACGAGGTACATTTCCCAGCTAACTATAAATTCAGTCAATATATATAGAATTATCTTTCAAAGTTTTATATAAATCATAATAATTTCGTCATTTTATATATGTCTATTTAACAATTTTTCCTAAAAGTTTAATAAATTCATTAAATTTATATAAAATTATTCTATTAATCATAATAATATCAAATTTTATATAAATCGTAAATATTTATATTAAATTTATACTAAATTATTATCAATTTATGTATTTATGCTTGATTTCGAAATAAATCTCATGGTTATATGTCTCATGGTATATCTTGTGGTTATAAAATATTGTTTGTAATTCTATCGTTCGTAACTCGATGAAATATTTGATAGCTCAACAATTATGAAATTAAATTATTATCACTGCTCGCGCGATATTATTGAAAAAGACTCAAAACTATCATTATCAATGGCTGCATCGATCGTGACAATCGTTTTATTAGGCCAATTATATATTTATTTATTATTTAGTAGTCATACTGCCCGATTTCATGTTCAAACTGCTGCAAAGATAAAAAGGAATTTTCAGGGTATAAACTTAACTGGCAATCTAGAAATGGTAATCTGAAAATTTTAGTGGAACGTCGTATTTTATAAGAGGATTTAACGCTGTATACATTGTTACGAACGCACTAAACACACCTGTAGCACAGGAAGTAAAATTCCACTTCGTTTTTACTCCTACGAACTCGCGTAAAACATCATCAACTTCCTTTTAACGTCCTCGGCTTAGTGGTAAGTGGTCTTGATGCATCCTTACGCGCCCATAGTTCTCACGAATGCTCGGGGACCATTAAAATTCGAATGTCAATTCTCCAGCCACTCGAAAATTATTGCTGTAGCGAGATAACTCTGCTGAAAAATTTTCTATTCTGTTCAGTTCTACCTTCCGGTTCTATTCTGCACTGACAAATAAATACTGTCTCCTGTATTCATGGTAAACATTTTTTATAAACAGCTCGAGAGTGGAGATAGGAAACCATTGTGATCGGATGCCCATTGTCCGCGCAAAATTTTCAGGACTCCGTTGATTGTTTAGCGGGAGAATCGTAGCCCGAACGGAGTTTAAAGGAATGGGATCACGGGGATCAGATCGACACGATTAACAATACGGTGATCGATGCACGAAGACGTTGGATATCGAATGAGGTTATCGTCGCAATCCCTTTTACCTACCGGCCCGCACTGTGTTTCATTAATCAACCTGTTCTCGGTGGCGCGAAATAGCGTCAGAGGGAAGACGTAGAAATACGAATTCTGGGTCAGAACCGACCCTATCGACGGGGAATTAGCTTCTAGAATGATCATCGTCATCATTATACGCAAAGCACAGCCTGATTTAACGATTATGTAGCCAGGGTTGGGCAAAAATTTTTCTTTAAATAACAATTTCGAATAAAGTGGTTTTGGAACGAAACTGACAATGACGAGCTGGAATCGCCAGAAATTATTGAGGTTTGATGCTTTTTATTACAGCAGTATCTGTAAGTCATTAAATTAAATATTAAAATTAAAATTAAAATTAAAATTAAAATTAAAATTAAAATTAAAATTAAAATCTTTAAAAATTAAAGATAATAAATTAAATCGTCTGCCAGAGCAGTGCTGATTGAAAATAAATTGTCGTTCAAGGGGTTAATATATTAGCATACAAAGCATGAACGCGTTCAGAGAAATTTCATAATATTTTTCGAAGAACAATTAACAATTAACAAATTGTTAAAGGGAATACAGTAGTAAATGTACAGGAAGCAAAATTTCTAGTAAAAATTATATTCTTCGTGATCCACTGTCGACATTGTTAAAAGTTCCGGCCTTCACGGGTTTCAGAGGGTTCACACGTTCGATATCAACTTCCGTGATTCGAGCACAGTGTTCCAGTTATCGTTTGAGGCCGCGGCACGATTGCACGGTGACCTTGAAGTCGCATATTACGCGTGAGTTCAAGGTCGAACCTTTCGAGCATCCGCTGCAAGAACTCGCAATGCAACGTGCACACTCGAGATCACTAGGTTACGCACTCGTGACCTCTAGTAGCCTCGAACTCGATGCAAACAGCGACTTATTATGCTCCTAGATTCTCCCTTCTTGTGCGAGATGCGTCTTCTCATTTCTCGATAATCCCTGAAAAAGCCTATCTTTACACTATCAGAAATGACAATACCTTTGCAATCTTTTCTTTATTATTAAGAGTGTGTACCTACTCTATAGTAGGTATCCCAAAAGAGTAGAGATCTTAAGGGAGTGGGTGTTCTAAGAGAATAAATAGCTACTCTAAAGAAGTAGGAATCCTAAGAGAATAGTTACTCTAAAGAAGTGGGAATCCTAAGAAAATAGTTACTCTAAAGAAGTGGGAATCGTAAGAGAATAGTTACTCTAAAGAAGTAGGAATCCTAAGAGAATAGTTACTCTAAAGAAGTACGAATCCTGAGAGAATAGTTACTCTAAAGAAGTAGGAATCCTAAGAGAATAGTTACTCTAAAGAAGTAGGAATCCTAAGAGAATAGTTACTCTAAAGAAGTAGGAATCCTAAGACAATATTTACTCTAAAGAAGTAGATACCCTAAGGGAATATTGACTATACAGAAGTAGGAATCCTAAGAGAATAGTTAGTCTAAAGAAGTAGGAATCCTAACAGAATAGTTTATTCTAATGAAGCAGGAATATTAAGAGAGTAGGTATTCTAAGTGATTAGTAACTCTAAGAAATTAGGTATATTAATAGGAAGTACTATATAAATGTGCAGCTGTGTACTTCCAAATAATGTAAATTACGCCTGGCAAAAGTAAAACTAGGACTTCTGAGGGAATTTAAATGAATTGATCTTTTATCTAGCGCTTTGACTACTGAAAAATCCCTTCATCCTATTATCGAGAATCGAGAAGGGCGCGTTCCATCCTCTTACAATCCTAGAGACAAGTCTACTCTCTTAAAATTCGTATCACCGTGAATGAACCATGCGTGAATCGTGAAAAAGATTGCTCTATGGGGCGTTTTGATTTCTTCCGCGATTTCCTTCGATGGCCAGGTAATATGGTCTCTTCGGAGACCATTTAGCACGATTTTTTCGAGCGGCGAAGCGCAAGCCATCGGCCGGTCGCGTTTCTATACGTGTGCTGTCCCGGAGGGCAGCGAGACCAGCTCTGTTCGTCCACTTACTTTAATTACGCTACTTACACGTTCGCAATTGAGCCGACTGCTTGGTTAGCCTTTCCTCCAGCGGTTCGAGGATCCTTCTGACGGGTTGTTCTCTTTTTATTCCTCGTTTTTACCCAACCTCCATCGCGCCGAGGACACGCGCGAGCACTAGCTATGCTCTCTCCCTCTCTCTCTCTCTCTCTCTCTCTCTCTCTGCTGCTGTTGCTGCTGTTGCTGCTTTCTCTCTCACGACGAATTATCGCAGCGTGTTTCTCATCTGGAGTATTTACTTTAAGCGATTTCATACTGGGACAGTTCCTCGAGAAGCTAGAACCCTCTCCTCTCTCAGTATCCGAACCTCGATAACTTCCATCCGTCCCGGTGCTATTAACTAATTAAACGGTAACGCCGCGCGGCCCGCCGCCGTCTTCATCAACGATATTTAACCGGCGCGTCGAGTCCGGAGCCTTCAGAGAGGGAATTACCGAGTCTCCTGGCGCGATTTTCTTGTTACAATAATAATAATAATATCGCCCTTTTGGTTGTGAAACTCGTTCACGCGCACCCACACCACTTAGGAGAACTTCGAACACCGCACAGTAGTCTGGGCGGTCGATAAGAACCTAATTCTCTTTTATGTAACGATATTTTACAATCCCTAAAAATTGCAAATCTCTGAATTGTTGCAGAAAGTAAACAATATACTGTCAGGTCCAGTGGTTCAGTCATTAATAATAATTGATAAAATCAATCAATAGAAATTATTTACATTGTTTACAATGCTCCATTCTCACACCCCCTACCTGAACCCCTTATCATACCTCCTTCCCTAACCTCGTATCCCTTCTTCCAGTCGTTCTTCTTCCATCCCCATCTTTGCTTTTATCCCCTTTCTCCATCCATCCACCCTTCTCATCTACAATTGATAACATTAATCATGTATATAATATATATTTCCTGCATTTCTTTTTCAACTTGAAAATTAACCATTCCTTCCGTCCCAATCTTTTTTATTTGATGCATATTAAAATGATGTAATTTATTCGTATAAAACAAATGTTCAGTAATTTTTAAGTTCATGTTTAAAACCTAAAAATATTTCGAAAATTGTGAAACTTGAAATTATTGACTCTGGATGTCTTTCGTAAAAATTACTGAACAACTCGAATCCTATGATATTAGATAATATGTAGATAATAAAAAAGACTAAATATTTCAATTAATACATATATTGAATATTAAGTAGAACAATTCTGATTCAATTAATCAGTGTCTTTAGAAGATGTCGTATCTGTATCACTAAATAAAAAACCTACTTGTTATTCAATTATATTGAATAACGCGAATGACTAACCATCTTGAAAATTAACCATTTCTTCTAACCTAATTCCGACCCAATTCCATTCTACGTGATCTTTCTCATTCGATGCCTATTAAACTGATGCAATTTATTCGTACAAAACAAATGTTTAGTTATTTAGTAAATTCAAAAAATATTTTGAATACTGACAAAGCAATTTCGAGTGGTGGATTCAATACTCGACTGCTAAGGGTTAAAGTGCAAGGACCGTGTTGAAACCCAGAATCAAAAGAACAGGATACGAATGACCTCGAAACAAAGCACCTTATTAAATCTAAAAAATATTTTGACTACTCATACAGCAATTTTGAGTGATGGCACCACCACTCGACTGCTAAGGAAAAAATGTCGTACAAGGACCAAAGTCATCCCTCTGCGACGTTCCTCGAGCAGGTTCATGACCGGAAATCTTCTATGTTGAGTCGCGCCCTTAGAATCGGGTGGTCGAAACGACACCAATCAATACGAAACGACGCCAGTCAACGGCTCCATTTCCCGGGGATAGATTCGCTAGTCGAAATCAAATCGTTCGGTGGCATCGGTCAGGTAGCAGCGAGTAGCAGCAGCAACATCAGCCGATACGTTAATTACCAATCGGCAGGGTAGTAAGCCGAATTACAGGGCTTGCTGTGGCAGTGAAAATGCTGTTTGACTCGACTGGCAGCGCTGAGACACAGTTCGGTGTTCTGGTGCCCGGTTAATGGGAAGAATCCTCCTCGCTCGGAAGGGAGAGGGTGGGGTTGGGGGCGGAGGGGAGAGGGGGGAGTTCGGGTCTGCTTTGTGCCGGGCCAGCTATTCTACCTCCAATTATATTCGGGCAAAAAGTAGCCGAGAACTCTATCGAAGTATAGAGATCGTGCGCGGACCACGAACGGGAAAGAGAACTCGTGGAAGCGAAGAAGAGAGAAGAGAAAGCGCAGCAGTTAGAGAGAAGCCGGCGGAACACGTTCTTCGGGCCGTAGCATCGCGCAGGATAGGATTTCGTTTATTTCGTTGGCTCACCTCTGACCTCCTGGGTTCCTCCCCGCGCTTTTCTGGACCCTGCCCCCTCTCCTCTCCTCGGCCGGGTCCTCCTCGTTGCTCCTGTCTTTTCAAGCAAAACCTCTCCGGAGCCTTCGCACCCCCTACCAGCCCCTCTAGCTCCGTTCGGTTACGTTCATCGTGTCCCGTGCGCCACCCCCAATTCTCTCCATCCCCCTTTTCAACTTTATCTCTCCCTCTACCCTCTCTCTCTCTCTCTCTCTCTCTCTCTCTCTCACTCTCCTGTTAGATTCGTGGGAGCTTTGGGGACGCAAGAACGGACCATGAGTCGGACAGACACGACCAGCGCTTCTTCTCCACCCTCTCTCCCGGACCTGGACTCTCCTCTCTCTCTCTCTCACTCGCTTTCTCTCTTGGTTCCCCGTTTTTCTCCTGCTCTGGCCGCCGCGAATCTCCTCGCTCTCTGCACCCCCCTCTCTCTCTCTCTCTGTGCCGGTTCTGTATATTTATTGATTGCCACCTCACCTCGCCTACCATGGCCTCGGTCTGCGGCAGTTTCCCCTCCCTTCAGCAGTTCCTCGTTTCCCTCGTCCCAGGCTCGTTCTGCAGCAAGCAGCACACCACCAGCATCGCGCTGCGAGGAGCATCTCGCTCGCTTGTTCACTCTCTCTCTCCCTCACCCCCTCGATATCTCTACCTTTCTTCTCGTGTGTGGCCCTCTCTTTCCATCCTGGTCCCGCTTTCTCGTTCGGTCCTGGTTTATCTCCAGCACTCCGTCCTCTTCCGCCTTCGCAGAACCCGAACTCTCTTTCGTTTTCTCTTCCTCTGCGTCGTTGACTAACTCCACCCCCTGTCTTTCTCTGATGTTCCCTTCTAGCCGCGCGGGTCTCTACACGCTCCCTCTCTCTGTCTCTTGTATTTTCTGTCTATAGCTCTCTCCACGCTCCTGAGAGAGAGAGAGAGAGAGAGATTGCTTTTGCTTTTTCTGTCCCTATCTATCTCCACGCTCCCTTTCTCGAAAGAGAAAGAATAGTTACTCTAAAGAAGTAGGAATCCTACGAGAATAGTTACTCTAAAGAAGTAGGAATCCTACGAGAATAGTTACTCTAAAGAAGTAGGAATCCTAAGGCAATATTGACTATACAGAAGTAGGAATCCTAAGAAAATAGTTACTCTAAAGAAATAGGAATCCTAAGAAAATAGTTACTCTAAAGAAGTAGGAATCCTAAGAGAATAGTTACTCTAAAGAAGTAGGAATCCTAAGAAAATAGTTACTCTAAAGAAATAGGAATCCTAAGGGAATATTGACTATACAGAAGTAGGAATCCTAAGAAAATAGTTACTCTAAAGAAATAGGAATCCTACGAGAATAGTTACTCTAAAGAAGTAGGGATCCTAAGAAAATAGTTACTCTAAAGAAGTAGAAATCCTAAGAAAATAGTTACTCTAAAGAAATAGGAATCCTAAGAAAATAGTTACTCTAAAGAAATAGGAATCCTAAGGGAATAGTTACTCTAAAGAAATAGGAATCCTACGAAAATAGTTACTCTAAAGAAGTAGGAATCCTAAGATATAGTTACTCTAAAGAAGTAGATACCCTAAGGGAATATTGACTATACAGAAGTAGGAATCCTAAGAGAATAGTTACTCCACACAAAGAATAATCTCTATCTATCTCCATGCTCCCTTGAGAGAGAGAGAGGGAGAGAAAGAGATAGGGATTGCTCTTGCTTTCTCTGTCTCTATCTATCCTCCTCTCTATCTATTTGTGTAACTCTGGTTTTCTCTCTCTCTCTCTCTCTCTCTCTCTCGCTCTCTTACTCTCTCTGGGTTGGTTCGACCCACCGCGGTAACCTCCCGCGCTTTTACCTCCTACGCTCGATACAAACTCGTTGGACGCGTCGGAGTTTTCGTTTGAAGCCACCCTCCGGGTGTTCACGGCGGATCCGACACCACCGGGGATCGTACCTGATATTCCTTGCAAGCTTCTTCCTCCTTCTTCTTCATCTCATTTCATTCGACTTTCTTCTTCGCTAATTCCGTGGAAGCTTCCTTCTTCCTGTTCGTCGGCGTCGAATTTATTCTTCGGTGCGGCTTCGCGTCGTTAACCTTTTGACTGGGGATCACCAGCTGACTCGTCGTGGTGCAGTTCAGTGGCACATGTTTTTGGGAAAGTTTCTGGTTTGGTCGTCATCCCATGAATGTGTTCAATGAATACCTAATTTATTCGTGTATAATCTTGCACAATCTAATACCAATGTATTCTTGTATATTCTAGTGTGTATGTATGTTTGTATAACTTTATTGGTTCCCCTTAGGGTTACCATCTTTTACCATCTTTTCCTTCTTCTTCATCTCTTCTCGCCGCTCTTAACCTATCCTTAACTTCTACTTTATTATCTAGCATATAATTACACTTATCCTAAAATAGAGAGAGAAACCTATTTATACAAAATTGTATATTCTGGAATATTCTTGAATATTCTAGTATATAATTGTATATTTTATATTCTAGTATATTCTAGTATATTTTAGTATATTCTTGTACATAATTGTATATTCTAGTATATTCTAATATATTCTTGTATATTCTTGTTATTCACTCCCTTTCACTCACTTTCACTCGGTATTCACGTCGATACGACACCTGTGAACTATATTGTGCTTGCGTGAATTCATTCGTGTCAGTTTTTACGTGTCTCTCTTTGCGGCGTCGTGTGTGTTCGTAATTGCAAAGTCACCCAGTTAAAAGGTTAACTGGGCAAGCTTCGAGGAAGATATGTCTGGAAGGAGACGAAAGACGGAGGTTACTATTAACTCGTGATGTGTCGGTGTGACTAAATGTACATTTCCAACATCGGTAAATTCCATAACTCTAGATTAATCAGTAAAAATACGCATATCTCAATAAACAGTTGATTCCACATTAAGCCCATCGTTGTCATCGTTTGAAAACAATAGAAAACTACGTGTAGGAGGTACTGCTTCCCGAAAGCAGTGAAAAATGCGGCGAATCGACACGAGACACAAGGGGCTAAATGGAGTCGTTTACTTCTTTAGATTAAAAGAAGATCGTCCACATCATTTACAAATATTAAAACGCCCTGCGGAAGGTATCATTTCTTCAAGATCAGTGAAAAATGCGCCGGATCGACACAAGAGACACAAGATGAATCACAAAATAAAATGATTTTCCGCCAACCTAATAATAAACCGTAAAAAACGTGTTACCTTTTAACGAGGTAATTGTCTTCGTTCTTCAAGATCAATGAAAGAAGCGTCAAATCGACATAAGATATGGACAATAGTCTACCAATTTTGTTCTCCGATCAAAACTGCAATTTGAAAATCCTGAAGCACCGAGCGAGATGAAAAAGAAGCCACAAATATTTGTCGCTTTCCAGCTCGCCTTTCCAGAACGCAAGCTGACCCTCCTCGAAGTGGTGTCAGTTCTATTTCACCGCGAGCGTCGCGTGGGAATGGTTCGCAGCTTTCGTTTCACTTCTCCCTGGTTCCTATTCCTCGTCAACGTCATCTGTGTCATCGTCATTACGCGGCCCTGCGTTTCCAAGAAGCTTCGTTCACGGATGGAATCCCGTTAGTGAACGCGCGCGGCGAACTTTCGGCTCTCTCTCTCTCTTTCTCTCTCTGTTTGCTGTTCTCCGCCCCCGGCCCGTTGGTTTTTAATTTCGCCGCACTCCGATACACCGCTTTTATCTCGATCGATCGATGCAAACTCCGCCGCTCTGGATGCGGCCAAGTTTTCGTTCCCGGAGCTCGCGTTTCCGGCTGCTATCATCCACCCCAGTGCCGTTGTCCACCCCCGCCGTTCCGGCTTCTGCTTCTGAGCCCGGCATCGTCATTATACCAGGTGTGGACAAAAAGTTCCTGGAACGAGCTGTTCGCGAAATTTACTCGTACACTTCTAACCCTGGAACCGGAAGCATTCCAAATCAACTCGAAAATTATATTTTCTCTTACATTTCTAATCCTGGAACCATTTCTTTATACTTCATAACGTGCCAGACTTGTCTGTTATCAAAAATGAACTCGCAAATTAACAAAATAGAGGATTCAGGTTTTGTCGTTGTGCAGACTACAAGTGAAATGTGTGCTCTCTTGCTTGAAAACAAACTTTACGCCACTATCTTCAGGCTGTCAACGAGAAAGAGTTGAAAACGAGCTCCAAAATTAGCAGAACGATCGTGAACTTTCGACCACAATTTCCATTGACGTTGTGTGGAAAAACAATGGTTTTAGGTTGAAAAAGATAATCCCCTAAAATTTTAAGTAGCTACCCCTCCATACAAGAATGATCCAAGAGTAAATACCCT
The DNA here is from genome assembly GCA_028455595.1 of Lasioglossum vierecki. Classification (NCBI taxonomy): domain Eukaryota; kingdom Metazoa; phylum Arthropoda; class Insecta; order Hymenoptera; family Halictidae; genus Lasioglossum; species Lasioglossum vierecki. Next base: position 2,931,545 of record CM052337.1, on the reverse strand, counting down.
TAAATGTATCATTATTTCTCGTTTATGATTAAGATATTCAGAAAGAAAAAAAAAACAAAAATACTCGAACTTGTCTCCTTTATATCGTACATTTTTGTTACAATTGTGATCAAATTATTATGGATGTTCTGGAGAGAAAACGCAAGAAAATTTTTGAAAATTTGAAAAGATATAATTTTTACTAAATTAACGCAATTACCAAAGTTTGGGTTCGATTCACTGCACGATTTAATATTTACAGCAACTTAAAGTTTGCACATTTTAACACGTCTTCTTATGGAGGATTCATACATTTCCACTTCAAACCCTGTTTAAACTCCGCTTTTGCACAATCATTCGCAAAAGTCACTTACAATTTTTTATAATATCAAGACAATTTGATTAAAAAAATAAATATAACATGAAATTCGCTAATTAAACGAAAGCTTTTTAAATTAATCTATTTTTTAATGCAAAATGTACTTATGAATGGCTTTCATTGTCAATATGTTGATGGATTTCGAATTTCTTGTACGTTTGTCGCCCATTGTACCTCCAGAATATCCTTAACCCCTTGAACGACAATTTATTTTCAGTCAGCACTGATCTGGCAGACGATTTAATTTTCTTAGTTTAAGAGGAGGGATTGATATAGAAACTTACGGTTTTGTTGCTCAAATAATTTGTTATTATTAAAAATATATATATATATATGTATATAAATCTTAATATTATATATATAAACATTAATATATATATAAGAATATAATTAGTGTCGGTTAATTCTTCATTAATGTTTAACAAAAATATTACAGTATTTAATACAGTATAGTATTTAAACGAAAGTAAGTACGTGATTTTACTTTACGCGATAATGGCTGCATAGATTTATACAAATTACATTCTAACGGTAACGAGAAGCATGCACATTAGTATATCAAAGCAATAGACTCGATATGACTTACAGATACTGCTCTCATAAAAAGCATCAAACCTCAATAATTTCTGGCGAGTCCAGCTCGTCATTGTCAGTTTGTTCAGGAAAGTTTATGACGAGCTGGACTCGTCATTTCCGTTGAAGGGGTTAAGAGTAGAAAAAAAATCGAAGACTATTGAAAATGTCGGCCAGGAGGGTTGCGAGGCTAGAAAAGGAAGAGCACAGATCGAGTGTTTGCTCGAAACTGGCGATGACGCGTGGGACGTTCTCTCTCTCTTTCTTTTTTCTCTCTTTCTATGCTCGTGTACACGCATGTACGTATCCAGTACGTGACTTCGCATCATCGTGTCCCTAGGCTACCGCGCTAGCTAAATGTCACGTTTGATTCTGTGTGCTCAAGTTTATGTACGCGTACGAGTCGCGCGCGCGCCTACGCCCCGCCGCGCCGCGGAATGGAAACTTCGAAGCGGTTACGAGCTCCCTGGAATTCCCGGCGATTCAACTTCGTCGATAAAACGGTCGCACTTCTCGTAACCGGAATACCACGTTGCAGGAACGCGTGGTTAAAACTTGCTCTATCCATGGCCTTGCAATCATCGCGCGGATTGATTCCGAAAGATCTGTAAATTACGTTTACCTCTGGACTGCGAAACGCCCGCCAGGATGTAAAACCGAGGCCAGCCAGTCTTCGAAACTCTTCCGAACGGACCGAAATGGTTTCCTCATTGATCCTACGTTTGCGTTGCAGTCTGTCCTCCATTTATGTCGGTACGATTAGATCGCCGCGTTTTGTCGCACTTGGATCAACTATATCCGTCATTTCTGAACATTATGTAACCATTATGTTACATCTACTATCGATTTTTCGCTTGATTGCGATTCTCGAAGATCTCACGTGTTGTCCTCAGTAGCTTGACTGACACCATAAAGGAAACTTGTACTTTTGAAATTCAATTTTGTTATTAGTAACTCTTGTATAAAGCAGGTCAGTAATACAATAAAAATTGTTGATCATTTAATCACAATTTTCATCGTATATAACACTCTTTATATTTATAAATGTTTCAGACGCAGTTTTTTGAAATCTTTCTTGAGAATGATAGGAATAATCTATCGAAACGTTGAAAGTTTAATTAATTTGTAAAATTGCTTTTTTTGTTTCAAATGATCGAACCGTTGCGCCGATAACACGTTAAAATTATTATGTAACCATGGTTTCGGATTCTTCTAATCGTTTTTTTGTTCGAAATTACAAATTTCAACAGGTTCGATCAATTATTAACCAAAATAGCAATTTTGCAATTTACATTGTTCCCGACGTATTCGATCCTGGTGTGGATCATTCTCAAAGGAATTTGCGTCTATAAAATATTGTATAATGTATTGTATGTAATGTAAGGTGGGTTAAAATAAAAGAAAATTTAATGTTGAAGTTTATGTTGCAAATGCAAAAATCAGTGAAGGTGTACACCCTTTTTCTGTGTAAAACTGTACTAAACTCTGGATGTTTATGCATTCATGACTTATAAAAATTTTTGAAAAATGCTAGCTTTTACTCGTTTCAATCTACAATGCTATTACCAATGAAATTTCATTTGAATTTTATTTGGTAAAAGATTCGAAAAATTTAAAAACATTTTAACCCTTCGCGCTGCGTATGTTTATTTTTCTGAAAATGTTGTTTGCATTTTTAAAAATATTTTTCCTTTAAATAAAACATGAAAACTGACCTTCTCTCAATTTTTTCATAACAATTAACAAAAATCGTGCAGCGAATGGTTAATAAAACAAGCGAAGGATATTTTTGTAAAAAAATCGAAACGGTACACGATCTTTTTTCTTTGTCGACTCCCGTTTTATCCGGAACCACACAATTCCCCGAGAGTCTCGCCAAAATTCCTGAAGACCCGTTACCTTCCTCTTCACAATTTCCCACCTGCTTTCGCTCTCGTTCGGCCCTCGCTCCTTCACTCCTCACCCTTTCGATTTCTTTCGACGAAAGAATTCCACCCTCGCTGTTTCTCTAAATTCTTTTCGTTTTCCATTCTGTCTCGTGTTCCACATCTTCGTCCAGAGAAGCTGTACCCGTGCTTTTCTTAATTCCAATGTGCTAGAAGCTGAGGGTGGTTTTCTCCATGTTCTCCCCTACTTTGGACGCTCATATTATTAGATATAAACATAGTCTCGAATACACTGTTTTCCTATAGCAGTTTCCCTAAATCTAGTAACATTCTAATTATAATTCCAATGAAAAAATGTAAACGTAGAAGTTAGTTTCACAACGTCAAAATAATTTATTTAATCTATTTGACCAGCTCAACTATTAGGGGGGGGGGGGTGAATGTGAAGTTACTCACCAATGTGAAGTTACAGTTATGTTTAAAATTATTTAAATCAATCAACTGTTTTAGAAGAAGAAGGATCAAAGAATTGGATCAAAGGATTAATAACACTTTCGTTGGTAAGCGCATCTCACTTAAGAACGGCTGGACCGATTTGGCTAATACTTTTTAAAAAATTTTCGTAATAGTCCGAATAATGTTTCTGGGGAAAGAATAATTGGAAAATTTGTCGGGAAACGTGGAAAATTCTTGAATAAAATGACAATGCTTATTTCTATGGGAATTTTTCTATAAACTCGATGACCATAACTCACAGCAATTCGAACGACGGATATGCGTAAGTCTTTTTCTATTTTGTTCGTTACGATCCTGGAAAAGTTTTCAGGAAAGAAAATTCAGGTAATTATAAAGGAAAGTCGGAAAATTCGGACAAACTGCACAAAATTTATAATGTTTGAAGCGTTACGAGTAGCAGGTTGACATGTTTGGTTGCGTATTATTGGTTCCCAAATGAGTACGTCTTCGAATTTTTAGCGTCGAATTATTGTTAGAGCCTACGGCATACGGTAGCCTAAATTAAAATTAGGTAAACCTTACGTTTAGGGGAGGCAGCTCCGATGACCTTGACCTTAACATACACTGTCAAAGACAACATTTTGAACAACTTTTGTCGTTACAACTACCTGGTGATCGGTTTTAGTTTTCGAGATAATTGTAAAAAACAATTGTTAGTGTTACATTGAATTTTCCGTATTCGCGCACGCTCCGTGGCAACGTAAGCCTGCAACGACGCAGCATGAGTTTACTGTTTTTGTAAACACGTGTGGAGACGATAGAGAAAACAGGATCGGTCTCACTCAATATAGTAAGCTTTCAATTTTGAAAGACTTCTCCTGGTATTTCGTATGCGTGGTCGGTTCTCCGTCTACTCCACGACCTAACCACACCTCACTCTGTTCGTATTATTTTTCCAGTACTATTTCAAATTCTGGATGACAACTCTAATATATTCGATCATTCGAATGGATAGGTTAGGTACAAAATGTCGAAATCTATAACATGTTTAAATTTCTTAAACAAAAAATTCCACAAGGAATCGACATTGTATGTTAAATTTATAAATTCATGGAGATGCATATTGAAATAATTCAATAACTCACGAGACTTACAACTAACGCACTAATTTATATGTACACTGATCGCTACTGACCCGCACTGGATCGCACATGGGTCGCATTCGAATATATGGGTTGTTGCCATGTTCATTTATTTAAGGTGTAATTCGTTCGAAACTATGGCAGACTTACGTTGCCACGGAGCGTGCGCGAATACGTAAAATCCAATACAGTTTTTTGCAATTATCTCGAAAATTAAGACCGAGCACCGGGTAGTTGTAATGACACAAGTTGTTTAAAATGTTGTCCTTGTCAACATATGTCAAGGTCAAGGTCATCGGAGCTGCCTCCCCGAAACATTAGGTTTACCTAAAACAAATTTACATTTGTTTTTATTTTTATGTGGTTTTGCGATATTGAAATTTGGACAGGACAACGTCTGTCGGGTCAGCGTATTCATTGGAAGGTCTAGTTCGAAATTCCCTAGAGATCTTCCAAAGGGCCTCCCTCTTCCAACGTTTTTCTCCTCGTTCTCCTTTATCCCCTTTCTTTCCCTCTGATCCCCTCTGATCCCCTTTGGTGCCCTCTCGTTTTCTCTCGTTCCTTCCCGAGACACCGGTCGAGGCAACGTGTATAGGTTGATAAATGCGCTCGGCGTGCCTCGAATTCGATATAGAGGGAGATGGACAGAGAGGAAGGGAGAGGGTCGAAGATGCTCGATAAGAAAAGACACTTGGTACAATAATAAAAGAGGGGGAGGCGGCTAGAAACGTGCGCCGCCGAACAAGATCGGGCCGACGCGACGCCTCCGGGAAAAAAATATCAATCGAAATCTCCCAGGAGCGTACCCAACAACGCAGACCCACCTCTCCCTCCTTCTCAACGTTTTAAACATTAAACCATTGAATTATGTAGCGCGGGTAATCCGACGGAGTTTCTTTTCTCTCGAGCGGAGATTGGGAGGAGAGCACGCGAACACGTGGGACGTCCCGACCCAGACGAACTTTCGCCCGCGGTTTTGCGATTTCGCGGACCCAGAAGGCTATCCCACCGGCGAATCTGGTTCCCTTAAGAAGCCGCGCCCCCCGACAGCTTGCGAAATCGGCATGTGAATCATCGGCCGTTCGAGATTTCGGGAATTAAAACCGATCCGACCAACGTTTCTTGTTAATCAACCGAGGCTGGCTTCTTCTCTTCGCTTCGGAGATCCGCGCTTAAGAAGCAGCGTTTCATTCTTCGGGGACTGATATTTTTTCTTTTTTTTTTGTAGAAGAGATGCTTGAATTTGGCAAAATTACATTATTTTCAACTAATTGGACAAATCAAGAAAGCAAAAATAAATTCCAATTGGACTCCAGTTTGTGTTGTAAGAACAAAATTTTTACTAATCACACAGAAAAACTCTCCGAATTTGTAATTCCAGCAACGCTTGCATTTGATCTGTTAATTTTTTGTCTGGTCTCTCATTGCGAATAGAAGATTTGCTGTGCTCCCAAAAATTATTTCACGTGACCCATCACTTTACACCATGTTTTTTTTATAAAATCGTATACATATATTAACTTTCATTCATCCCCGTGTCAGTTTAATACATTTTCCGCGGGCGCAAAGTGGACGTAACGATGAATATTAAAAAGCGCAAACGTTCGAAACGCGTCTCACGCACGAACGCGCAAAAATTTCATTCTTTTATTTGTATTTCACCATGGAGAGAGAGATGGAGAGAGAGGAAGCCGTCGCGTTTATTTGTCCGAAATACACGTTACACTTCAAATTTGATATTAAAGAAAATGTAGTGACTAATGTGTATGGTATTATAAAAATAACAAGATCAAATTCATTTATATTTTGTGCAATTTTTACTGTAATATATACTCGAGTCAAAAAATGTATTCAATCAATTCTCACGAAAACACCTTTACAATCTCTCTAATCTATATAAATAAAATAAACACATCACTTGAGAACGGCTGGACCGATTTGACTAATTCTTTAAAAAAAAAAATGTTCGCAATAGTCTGAATAAGGTTTCTAAAAGAAAGAAAAATTGGAAAAGTTGCCGGAAAAAATGAGGAATTCTTGAATAAAATAAAAGTGCTTTTTTCTATGTAACTTTTCTTTGAACTCAATGACCATAACTCACGATTCGAACGATGGATCTGCGTAATTCTTTTTTTGTTTGGTTTATTATGGTCCTGGAAAAGTTATCGTAAAAGAAAATATGGACAACCTGGAAATATTATAATTTTTGAAACGGTACAAGTAGCGGGTTGACATGTTTGGCTGCACATTATTGGTTCCCAATGAGTTTTCTTCTCATTTCTACTTTATTTACACATCCCAATAGCTTCTCACAAATTCGCAAATCGATCGGAAAGAAATCCATTAAAATTTGAACAAGACAACGTCTGTCGGGTCAGCTAGCATACAGGGTGTCAATTGGAGATTCTTGAGATCATTCGAAGCAACATTTTCCTTTGCAAAAATGGCATCCGCGGCTTTGTTAAGGAGTTTTTAACGAAAAACACAGACCAATCAGAGCGCGACCTAGACGCGTGTTGGCGCGTCTGTGTTTTTCGTTAATAACTCCTTAACAAAGCCGCGAACGGCATTTTTGCAAAGGAAAATGTTGCTTCAAATAAACTCAACAATCGACAACCTTCAATTTCCGGATATTGGAGGAATTTTGAGACACCCTGTATAATAATAATAATCGATGGACGAGCAGAATGTTGTTGCAGTGTTACGTTAATATTGTGCGACGATGGCGAAACGATATTCGCACTTTTTCGGGAAAGGAAAGAGCGCGCATTTTCGAGGGCAACACTCGTGTTCTTCCATCGTCCATGATTCGATCGTTTGATCCAGGCCGCCTCTGTCGGTCGCGGCGCATTATTCAGCGGTGGGTCCGCATGCAATTATTAACACGCATCCGTCAGGCATCGTGGAGCATTATGTTTACACAAACGATTCCCATTACCGGCGTTAAACATAATTTACAAGTTCCCCGGACCGCCGCCGCGCGCCAGAGCAGATGAATCCGCCATTACCGCGACCGGTCCTTTATTACATCGTCAGTCGAGGCTGATCCTATATTTATAACAAAGTTAGCCGACGCGCGGTGGCTCGATTATGTTTAAAGAAGGGAGCTCGCCGGTCCGCGGCGCCTGTGACTTCGTTAACGAGAAATTAATTAGCACGAAGCCAGGGGCAAGACACCGACACCGCCCTCCCGGGCACACTCCTCCACGATTTCTCCACCCCTTTTTACACGTGAAATCATTTTACCCCCGTGATCGGACAACGATTTTTCTTTTTTTTTTTATTCCGCTGAATGTAGACGATTTTTGATACTTACGATGATTCCCCGGTGGCTGGTTCTTTATTTTTTAAAGGCTACGGTTTGTTGCTAAGGATTTCGTAATTGTGTAACAGCAATTTAAATTGCAACAACTCACTTCCCATAGATGAATTTGTTTAAATAGATTTAGACCACTTTCGAAATCAACACCTTCGCTTTTTAAATTAATTTCTTTTATACTTAGTTTATTACTCGGAAAACTAATCCTTCCAGCATCTCGAAGCAACTTGAGTCGTTTGGTTCAATATTAAGCAAATGATTAATTATTAAAGGACGTTTGCTTAATTTTGTCCAACCCAATAGAAACTTCGGAAGAATTTATCGTCGCATTAAAATAATTAAAAAATACATATATAAAAATATTTTTTAAAAACCACACTTATGTTATGTAGAATGCACTAAAAAGGAGAAAATAATATTTTTAGATATTATTGACTATAAATAAAAGCGTGGAGCGCCAAACTATATTAACGTAATCTTCGTGGCCGCTCCACGCTTTTATTTATAATCACTAATACTTAAAACTATTATTTTCTCCTTTTTAGTGCATCTAATATAAGCGTGGTTTTTAAAAAGTTTTTTATATACATGTAGGATTTATGTCGTCAATAAAATAAATAATATTTAATTTTAAACATAACAAATACATTTAATGAAATTCTCTCGTTTAAATCTCCGTCTGAGATCAAACACGTCTTCACTTTTCAACACGTCGAACCAGAATAGGTAATAACGAATTAGCAGATGGAGAAACCGATAGACGAAATGAATGGTCACGCTTGAAAGAGATGATTTTAATTTTTCTTCAACGACCCTAATTATTATTCAGCGATCGTCGAATAAATGACAAAAATGCGTATCCAATCGGCTGCGTAAAGAAAAGAAAACGCGGGTAATTGCAGACGAATCCGAGAAAGTACAGCGTCGGCTAAACAAAGGAAAACGCGTGGCGAGCCAATAAGCTTTTCCTCGAGACAGCCAGAGTCCGCGTGCAACGCAATTACCGGCGGTAGCCGTGCATTATTTAAGCCTGTAGGCCAGAAAGACGCGGATATCCAATATATCGACGACATCCCCTCCGGTTTTACACCTTAACGTCGCCGTTTCCGCTTTCAACCGTCCAATCGCGATTCAACTGGCCTCCGTGAAAGCCAGAGTTACGCGTGTACATAGTACGTACAGGGCGAGCCACGGAAGTCGATCACTACAAATATACCGAAAATTTCTAGAAAACAATTGCAGAAAACATAGGCATACAATAAATATAATCTTTCTTTTTTCATGAATTTCTGTACGATGAAGAATTTCCGAATGCACTAACTGCAAAATAAATAACAGAGCAAGGGGTAAAGGGAAGTAAGAATACTTATTCAAGGAAATTTCCAAACATTTTATAGAAATAGAAATGTACATTATTAATTTGCTTTAAGCTGAAACAAAATTCTTTTTTGTTACAGTCGATATATAGCATTTTGAAAAAAATAGACATATAATAAATATAAACTTTCATTTTTTTCTATGAAATTCTGTACGATGAAGAATTTCCGAACACTATAATTACAAAATAAATAACAGTGCAAGGGGTCCAGGAAAGTTAGAATTCTTATTCAACGAAGTTTCCAAAAATTTCATAGAAATGGAGCTGTACAATACTAATTTCCTTTGAAGTGAAATAAAATTCTCTTTTCTTTTTGTTTTTTATGAAACGCTGAACGATGAAGAATGCCTGAACGGTCTAAGTGTGAAATAAATAACAGTTCATTGAAGGAAGTTTTCAAAAATGTGATTGTATAAAAATTCCACAGGGGAAGATGGAGGAATTTCGCGAATAGGACAATTAATAAGAGGATAATCCAGCCGGATCACGTTCCGTGGTTCACCCTGTATACGTGTGTATCCTGTCCCCCGAGGAAGAAGATCGATCGAGGGATCGGAATTCCGAGAGGGGTTGGCGGCGCGGCGTTTGCGACCGTCGCAGCGATGGCTGGCTCGCTTCCAAATCGCTTTAATTTCGTTTACGCGACGGACCAACCTACCCGAAGGGACAGAGACACCGAGCATGGCCCTACGGGTCTAGCACTATTCTTTTTTCCTTTCCCTTTCCTTCTTTCCCCTGTTCCCTCCCCCGAAACCTCGGTCGACGAAACGAATCATCATTGTTTCCCTGCATTCGTTATAAAAATGCTAGTCTTTCACGCCCACGATTCATGATTCTGCCAGCGTGTTTCTGCCATTCGCGGCTTGCCACGCGGTGAATTCGAGATAAAGAACGTTACGGAGTGTGACGGATTTGTAAGTACGAATCGTTGTTGCTGCGAAAATTGTTTCTAACCCGCGGCGGTCGACAGCTTCATTGTGTTTCGCGGTAGGTCGAATGATTTCGATTATTTTCTCTGTAAAACCAAAGTTTTTTTGTTTTCTTTTTTTTTTGTTTACTAGCTGACCCGACAGACGATATCCTGTCCAAATTTCAATAAATTTCTTTGTGATCGTTTCGGGAATTTGTGAAAAGCTATTCGAAATGAGTAAACAACAAAATCTCTGTGATTTTAAGTATTTTAGTTACAATTATGCTTCAGAATGAAAAAATGGACTTGCACTTCCTTTGAAAATTAAAAATTGTGTCAATCTATTAACCAGCTAATTTCCTTTCTACAAAATCTTTGTGATATTATTAAACATGCTAGTTATATAATTTGCTTCAGAATGTAAAGATGACATAGAAATATAAATATTAAATAGCTAACTTGATTTTTCTCAAACATGGACTTGGGCCACTTTCAAAATAAAGAATTGTGTCAATCTATTAACCAGTTAACTTCCTGTTTACAAAATCTTTGTCGCACCTCGTTTTATTAAAAATTAGCAATGTCAGTGAACTTTTATCAATCAGATTCATCAAACTACGTCGTTATGTAAATACACGTGTGCTTCAGATGATTCTTTGGATTAATAAGGAACGCTTTTGCGAAAGAATTAGTGTCAGACGAACACTAGAAAAGATGACGAACAAATATAAACATTAAAATTGCTTGATTTTTCTGAATAATGGGCCACTTTAAAAATGAACGGCACATTAAACGAGCCCGGAAAATAATTCAATGGTTCGAATAACGAGGAACGTTTCTTCTCGAGGGATCGTTCGGAAACAGTTTTGCCGCAGCTTCCTCGGGGTGTTCTTTTCGCAACGGCTCGATACTTTTGCACGAGGGGCGCAGTGTGTCCGAGGTCGGATTGTACCCGGAGAAAAAGGGGGCCTCCTCCATTGAAGAAGTTAAGCACGGCGCGCAGGACGTTCGCTCCCGGGATTACGCGAGGTTTATTCGTATCTCGCAGCGAACACGCTGAATGAATATGCCGGCGCGTTAAATCTCTCGGATCTTTCATTCCGTCGCCTTTCCAGCCGGTAAGATTCGCCTCGTTCCATGCCGCGCCGTTGGTCCGGGCTATTTTCTTCTCGGCACGTACACGTTCTCTTCTCTTCTCTTCCTCGCTGGGGCTGCTCCGACGGCAACCCAACCAGGGGAAAAAAGACGAGGACAAAGGATCTCTCGGCCCCGTATATTCCGTGCCCCGAAAATAGCAGCCCCGTAGTTACGTTATAGCCGACCCACTCGCGATCTCCGCGGATTCTCCGATCCGAAAAATTTCATTGCTCCGATAGATGATTCAGAGATGTAGAACGAGCTCCATCGGCCCCACCGACGCATACTCAGTTGAAACGCGAAAAAAGCTTTTTAAAAACCACGCTTGTATTACGTAGAATGCACTAAACAAGGAGAAAATAATATTTTCAGATATTAGTGACTATAAGTACAAGCGTGGAGCGCCAAACTATATTAACGTAATCTTCGTGACCGCTCCACGCTTTGTTGCTAAGGATTCCGTAATTGTGTAACAGCAATTTAAATTGCAACAACTCACTTCCCAAAGATGAATTTGTTTAAATAGATTTAGGCCACTTTCGAAATCAACACCTTCGCTTTTTAAATTAATTTCTTTTATACTTAGTTTATTACTCGGAAAACTAATCCTTCCAGCATCTCGAAGCAACTTGAGTCGTTTGGTTTAATATTAAGCAAATGATTAACTATTAAAGGACGTTCGCTTAATTTTGTCCAACCCTATAGAAACGTTGGAAGAATTTACCGTCGAATTAAAATGATTAAAAAAATATATAAAAATTTTTTTAAAAACCATACTTATATCATGTAGAATGCACTAAGAAGGAGAAAATAATATTTTTAGAGATTAGTAACTATAAATAAAAGCGTGGAGCGCCAAACTATATTAACGTAATCTTCTTGGCTGCTCCACGTTTTTATTTATAGTCACTAATATTTAAAACTTATTTTATTATTTTCTCCTTTTTAATGCATTCTAATATAAACGCGGTTTTTAAAAAGTTCATATATATGTAGGATTTAAGTCGTGGATAAAATAATAGGTCCGTAAACACAAACAACTTAACATTTAATTTTAAACATAACAGATACAATTAAAATTCTCTCGTTTAAATCTCCGTTTGAGATCAAACACATCTTTACTTTTCAACACGTCGAAACAGATGTTTAACACTCCACGCTTTTATTTACAGTCACTAATATCTAAAAAAATTATTTTCTCCGTTTTCGTGCATTTTAATGTAAGCATGGTTTTTTTAAAAAGTTTTTTTATATATTTTTATAAAGTCATTTTTGAGCGGAAGACAGTTTTTTTCGAGTGTAAAATAGAATAATCATATTTTACCGGACTCGAAACATATAAAAAGAGTTTCAAAAGTTACACTCCCGAACAAAAAGATAGCACGATTGTGCTGTCACTTAGTTTTCAAGGATAAATGAATAATTTTCGAAATTCTTCAAAAATGTTCATACGTTCGGGTAAAATATTAAAATAGTGGCTAGACTGAATTTTTCGAAATTGTTCGAAAAGCATCAAAAGATCGGGCTTGGAAAACCGATATCGCCGGCGGTGGATTAATTATAAATAAATGATCCATCGGTCTGTTCTTTACGAATTATCCTCTATAATATATTGAATGAAACGGTTAAATAGAGGGATCCTACATGATAACGCAATCGCGATAATGAGGCACAGTGCGCATTATTCATAAAAATCTTCCGGTAAATATTTTTTAAACAACTCCGGTTTCAAAATTATTCAACGGTTCTCATTTCATTTGTAGTTCGCTGAAAGCATCGGCGAAGAGAGAATTTCTTTTGAATCCCCGATTCCTCTAAACTGTACCGTAGGGACGTGAATTTACACAAGAATTCGCGTTGCGCAAACAGGAGAGAGCGGAGAACTAACAGGATCAAATTAAAATGCATCGGAACAAAGCGTTCCGAGTACAAAATTCGAAAACTGTGTGAATGAAGAGCGGTGGTATACTCTAGAGATGAATTGAAAACTGCAATCACAGAGAGGTATTATAAGTGTGTGTGTGTGTGTGTGTGTGTGTGTGTGTGTGTGTGTGTGTGTTGAACAATGCTGACAATCGTATTCCTAATGTTATTAACTCTGTGATAGCAAGAAGGGAATCATTGCTAAAATACAATGCATTCCAGCAATATTATTTTTGTAATGAAAAGCCGTATTTATTATAATCAATCGTCGACAGACATGTTTGTCACGGGCGTTCGTTTCGATCTGTCTTCTTTTTCTAATTCGTTGGCGATCGTATCTTACAATTGTGTTGTTATTTTCAATTTTCTATTTTTATGAATTTAAGTATTATATAGGGTCATCTTGTGATACGCATACATACACACATTCAACCGTATATTATTTAATTTTATACATTAAAACTTTGCACGTTCCATTTCATCTTTAATTTATATAGCATACATTACTATAATACTTTACAAATAATAATGAATAACTAAATTAATGCGAAAGGGTACCCCGATTTTCATGAAATTCAAATATAATATAGATTTCGACATTATAACAACTTTTTCCTTTTCCAATATAGGGGGGTCGCTTTTAGTTTTCGAGATATTCGCAAGAAACTATTGCTGATACTTTGCCACGGAGCATGCAAGAATACAGAAAATTCAATGCAGTATTAGCAAAAGTTTTTGCGAATATCTCGGAAACTGAAAGCGATCCCCCTATCACTCCCCTCCCCCCCTCGCACTATATTGAAAAAGGAAAAAGTTATTCGAAATGTATTGCTGTACAACATATCCTGCGCAGTGTATCACTTTAAATGACGCTGTAAATATTGTTGTTATAAATATGGATATATATCTCCTCTATCGTAAATACCCTTCCCCACACTATTGATTATCTTCGAATTTTATTTTTACGTAGTGTGTAAGAATACAGAAAATTCAATACAGCATTAGCAATAGTTTTTGCGAATATCTCGAAAACTAAAAGTGACTCCCCTACATTGGAACAGGAAAAAGTTGTTCACATTGTCGAAATCTATAACATATTTGAATTTCATTAAAATCGGAGTACTGCAGTCGCTTCGCAATAATTACCGAAAGTGATATTGCTGTTTAATCTATCAGAATAAATTAAGAACAATATTCCATAGAGAAATTAAAAGTTTCAAGCGTCGAGAGATGTAACTCACACGAAACAGACGACAGTAATAATCATTTTGCGAGAGATTCAAGACGCAGAATAACGAGTAGGTTCTCTCGAGCGAGTTCCCAATTTCGGTCAGGGCGGCCAGGGAAGAACCATTCGTAACTCTCCCGTTCAGTTTCCATCGCGTTCTCATCATCCCCGGATATGCATCCTCCCCCCCCCTCTCTCTCTCTCTCTCTTCCTGCAGCAGCCCCTCTCTGAACAACACCCTCGCCTAGCCCCGACTCCCACTGGCCAGAGCACAGCGATCGATTTAATAACACGGCCATTTTCCCAGCTCACGAACCGAACACATTCCCCGAACTGCTGCAGTAACGCTTCTCTTCATCTACAATCTATTCTCCTAACTTGTTTAGCTTCCCTCACGGCTTCGCCGTTCGCTCGCTCCAACCCCCACGAACTCGGGGAAACCGCCACCCCCGCGGCTCTCGCTGATTTCATCCCCGTGAAACAACCGTGATACGTTACTTATTCGCTGAACGAGATCGCGGCCTCCAAGCTCGTTGCCCCAGTATGTCTCTGACGGATCTATCTAGGTGCACGGTAGAGCACCAGCCAAGTTCTCGCACTACCTCCTTTTACACGAAACAACTTGGCCGTTTTTTAGAGGCTGTAACTCGGAATTGGAGGCAGATGGAGAGATGTAATTTTTGTACACTTGTTAAGTGCTATCATGTCTCAATATTGGCAAAACATTAATCTTCCAACATTAGTAGGTTCGGAGATATAGGACCACCAAAATCGCTTTTGTCACTGATTGACTGATTGACAGATCATCAAAACCTTTTTTGGGTACTTCCCATTGACCTAGAAGATTGAAATTTGGAACATAGGTCCACCATGACACACACCAAAGGAATAATTATCAAAGTTTGAAATTTTACTTTTTTTTATTTTTAAAATTTTTTTTTCTTTTTAAATTGAATTTAACCATGGACTCTTGTACAATTTAGAACTTGTAAAACCAAAGTTTGAAATAATGAACTTTGAAATTTTACACCTTAAAAAAAAGCGTAACCTGAGTGGTGGGGATGGTCAGCCGAGCTATTTTCTTAAAAAATGGCTGTATCTCGGGAACGGTACTTCCTACCGCGAAAATAACGAAATTTTCAGAAGGCCGTATCCGAAGTACATAGTGTATGCCGAACCACATGACGTATGTAGTCTTTTGAATATTTAAACAAAAATAGATGAAATCTATTTAAAGAAAATGAAAGAAGAAATTTAAAAAAAAATATTTAAAGAAAACAAAATTCAAACAACGCTTTACGAAAAATAAACATAAATATTCCGTTTTGTCGATCGTACGAATTAATACAAATTAGTTTATAATATTGGCACACAGGTTCGATTAAAAAAATCAAAACAAAGCAATTTTGCAATTTATAAAATTTTCCTCAACGTTTCGATACGATTCTGGATCGTCTTTCAGAGAAATTATAACTATAAAATAATTTTTCACCGTACTTGCTATGTGTATATTATTTTATAGTTATTATTAATCTTGTGAAGCACTTAGTACAACATTCCGTATTTTTTAGACGCAAAATTTCTCTAGAAGATGATCCAGAATCGGATCGAAACGTATAGAAAAATTTAATAAATTGCAAAATTGCTTCGTTTTGATTTTTTGATCGAACCTGTGCACCGATATCATAAACTAATTTTTATGAGTAAACATAGTTCGCAAAAACATTCTCAGTTTACTATATACCAGATTTGTTAACTCTTTCAGATATGATACACTAATATCATGTTTAACAGATTCAAAATAATATAACAGTATTTTTAATCTGTACTTTACTGTTTCGAATGACACACATCATCGAATCGATTGCTAAACATTTAGTAATGCATCAGATCCGCTGTTTACTTTTGCAGTTAAAGAAACAAGAAACACTGGTCACATCGTTGTTAAAGTGCAAACAAAAAGAAAAAAAAATTAAATCAGAGAAGCATCAACAAAATAAGGTATTCAATGTTCGTTTTTGTCCTATTCGTCGGCTCGAAAAGAGCTAAATAAAAAGAGCCCTGAAAACGGGGGGTTAGGAAACTAGGGGTAGGAGAATAGGAGGGTAGGCGTTGAATCCGACGAGGTCATCGTCGTTCATTCAGGACGTCATCATCCTCGGCGTCGACTGTTAGCGACGGTCGCGGCGCGTCGCTAATTTCCTGTTTTTCCGAGCACGTTAATAAAGGACCCACCCACTCGGGGGGTGGCGGAGCTGCTCGCTGGGGGAGGAATGGCGTGCATTGTTTTTCCCCTAATCGATGGCCACGCCGAAAGCTCTCTGCCGCCGTTAAAATCGTTAAAATCGCGCAATAAACGTCCGCGTTGCGGAGGAAAGTTCGGTTATTGCGAGAGCGCCGGATCGCGCGTGCTCCGAGGCTGATGCGTGAATACCCTCGCACAGATTTATGCCAAGACACGTTACGTTCAGGCTTGTGCGAGAACCCAAAATCTCGGGAAACCCGACGCTCAGGACGGGTCGGGAAATCTCGGCCGAGACGGGTCGGGTTCCCGAAAGTGCGATACGTTTCGGGTTTCCGAAATTCTTCGGGACCCCGAAACTCTTTCGGGGCCTCGAAACCGTTCGGGATCCCGAAACTCTTCGGGTTTTTGAGAGTGCTCTCTCCCTCTTGGGATCACGTTTCGAAGAGCCATAGGCGAGTAAGACCCGTAAACGCTTCGGAATCCCGAAGAGTTTCGGAATCCCGAAGAGTTTCGGGATCCCGAACGGTTTCGAGGCCCCGAAAGAGTTTCGGGGTCCCGAAGAATTTCGGGAACCCGAAACGTATCGCACTTTCGGGAACCCGACCCGTCTCGGCCGAGATTTCCCGACCCGTCCCGAACCCGAGAAATCCGGGTTCTCGCACAAGCCTGGTTACGTTCGTTCCATTGCCGATTTTACGAGCGCGCGTAACAGCCAACCGAGAGATCCATTGATCCCTGGTGGACGTCTGGAAACCCTGAAAACGTTCGGAAAATCAACGCCCAAGGAAACAAGACGACGCACAGTGTGCAAAATGGCCTTTTTAGCTGGACAAAACTATCGGCTGCGTTCGGAACGCGCGCCCGGCCCGGGCTGTGATTGTCACGAGCGTGAATGTAAAACCACGTAACTTCATTGTCAAAATTATTGTCGTGTAGCAACGAATAGCAAGCCAAATTGGGTACTACAATAAACTAGAGAACCTCTACTTTATAATAATGTAAAAATCATCGCGTGGGCCGACGTGGAGCATATACTAATTCATTAACGAAGAGGAGTAACATAGGCGTTTCTGTGGAAAAATAAGTACCGTCTTTGACACTTAATTTACAAAAATAGAGTGACTAAAGTGAAAATACATGTTTTAAGATGCTACATCCATTATAAATAGGAAATTTAAATACTCCTCAGTACATTTTAACATATTTCTAGCGCGTATGGCAATGTGCTCTTTCAGTTATAGGTTAGGCCGTCTGCCTTCTAGGTGAAGTATACACGCTCTGTAAACATACAACAAAAGAATTTTAAGTTTTAATATTCAAGGGTTTTAATACATGGTTATTTTAGATAATATTGGCACAGTTAGTTTTTGTTGATTTGAAAGTTCATTTTGTCCAGCTAAAAAGACCATTTTGCACACTGTGCGACGTTCTTCGAGAAATTAGACCCTAATACCGAAGGATCAGTAGCATTATCAGTGTATACATCAGTGCGTTGGTTGCAAGTCTCCTGAGTTATTGAATTATTTCAATATGGATCTCCATGAACTTATAAATTTGGCATAGAATTTCGATTCCTTGTGGAATTTTTTGTGTAAGAAATTTAAACATGTTATAGATTTCGACATTTTGAACCTAACCTATCCGTTCGAATGATCCTTGCATTATTATTATTATTATTATTATATTATGACAACTATAGTTGTCATCCAGAATTTGAAATAGTACTGAAAAAATAATACGAACAGAGTGAGGCGTAGTTAGGTCGTGGAGTAGTCTTGAGAATCACCAGGAGTAGTCTTTCAAAATTGGAAGCTTACCCTATATATGTATCACTCTATATAGAGTGAGACCGACCCTGTTTTCTCTATCACCACCACACGTGTTTACAAAAACAGTAAACTGAAGGTGGCCACGGAGCGTGCGCGAATACGGAAAATTCAATTTAGTATTAGCAATAGTTTTTTGCAATTATCTCGAAAACTAAAACCGATCAGCGGATAGTGGTAATGACAAAAGTTGTCCAAAATGTTGTCCTTGATAACATATGTCAAGGTCAAGGTCATCGGAGGTACCTCCCCTAAACGTAAGGTTTACCAGGGAAAATATTACAAAAGATTAAAACAATATTTTAAGAAAAGTAAACACATAAATAAACATAGTAAGAAAACACATGATTAGTTTCCAATGATACATTATGCAGCGGAGGGTTAAATTCTACTTTAGAAACTAGCTTATAACTACACTTATCCTAATATAGAGAGAAACGTGTGTACAATGAAATATTCATTGGTATAAAATTGCAATTAAAACACATTAACAAAAAATCCTGCATTTCTTTCGTTACAACCTAATTAATTCAGGTAGATCATTTTTATTTTGCATGGAGATGTGAGCATGTCAAGAACAAATGGGGAAACAGTTGAAGATTGTTCGATCGAAAGCGTCTCCAGTCCATCGCTAATCCTGTCCACCCTCGTCCTCGAACCGTGATACCCCACCATCGAGCAGCTTGCTCAAAAGCTTAATCATAAATCGATAAACGTGACGCATCGCACTTGAGATACGTCTGCCTCTCGTTGTCGTCGCTCCATCTCCATTCCCCGAAATGCCCTTCCTCCTCGGATTTTCGGGTTCCCCTTGGAAAATCCTGCACCGAATTTCCTAGAGCTCGACACGTGTCGCGGATCCTCGAGTTTTCTTTGTTCCGCGATTCCTCGAAGCATCGCACGCTTTCTGCTTCTCAAAGTAATTGAGGCATTTATATATTTTAATATTTTTTTTAAATTTTATTTATTTTACATCGCATCAACTCTTTGTATATAATATGTATTTAATACTTTAAACCAAGTATGGTTTATATAGCATATACAGTTCATGAATATACTTGCATTTGTGAGGAAACATTTTTTTGTATTTAATGAAAGGCTGCTTGAAAATTCTGAATAAAATTAACTCATTATTCTCAAAACTGTATCAAACAGTTTCTATCCAATTTGTGCGTCTCTAAATGACGAATATTTCAGAGTAAAGTAATGTTCATGACATTACAATTTTTGTCATGAAACTGTATACAGAATACTGGACTACATACCTTGAACAAGAAAATTATTAACAATAGTTATATTATGCCCCGAATTAAACTCTCAGTCACGTTATATCAACGCAGATTCTTTTCGTTTTTAAGAAAATAGTTTATACTGAAACATTTATCATTCATAGTTCGCAAATTGGATTTTGAAATTTCCATCTAGAGTATTTCATGATAAAGATTATTCTAAAAACAAATACGTGTCATATATTTTTTTGAGTTTGTTCTCATAGAAAAATTCTTGAAAATTTCGGTACTGTGTTGAGTGAGCTATAACAATTTTGAATATTACATAAATATTGAATAAGGGGCTAGCTGGACTTGGAAAATTCCTTAAAAAATTGTTTATCAATCTCGAAGCTGCCCAAAGCCACTGTACATTATTTCATACTTTCTTTTTTAATTAATAGTAAAAAAAGCATGATAAAGTGTCTGGGGAGAGTGAGAAAAATTTGATCCATCACACGCGAACGTTCCGGTATTGATCATGACGTTCGAGTAGAATGGACTCGAGCTTATCACCACAGTAAATTTCGCGACGCTATTTCTGAATCACGCTCGCGTATCTCGCTAAGCTCTAGATTCGGTAAACTTTCATACGATTTATTTGTGAAATAACTTTTCAACGAGAATAAATCCTATCGGTACACCCTATTCAAGAGTCTATCGGTCCTCGATCGGTGGGATCCGTTAGATTAATACGATTCACGCTCGGGAACAAGTACGCTCTCCTGTACGATACGCAAACGAAGAACTTTTTGATAAAATTATTTCATGCAAAACGGGATTACGATTTAATTCCTCTCCGTTCCGCGGATCCGCGTTTATTGATTCGTTTACTCGCTCCGAGTCGTTGATACTTCGAAAACGTAAATCTTCGTAACTGGTTGTCCGTACGAAAAGCTTTATTTCTCGGTATCAACCCCTCCTAGGGGTGCAGAAAGCGTTCGTGTTTTATAGAAATGCGAGAAACGATCGTTAATAGAAACGTTTCGCTTGCCGGTATTGTTCCTCGGACGCCCGGACAAAAAATTCGATACATCGCTCGCTTTCAATGATATCGCGAATTCATTTTTAAACGCTTCCAACTCGAAATACTGAATTCATCACCAAAATTATTTCCATGAACATTGCCACTGTTATCATTAATAATACAGCAGAGAATGGAGAATTAAACGCGGAATAAAATATTAATTACTTGCGGATGATGTTATGCAATATAGAATTAGATGAATAATTTAGAATGTTAATATCCTTTCTTTCACAGCTTTTATACCCTAGACTCAACCTTTTACAGGTTTCAGACTCCAAATGCACCCTTTTACAAATCAATTTCAACCTTCTACAGGTTTTGCACTCCAAATGCCCCCTTTTGCAAATCAGTTTGAACCTTTCACAGATTTTGGACTAGAAATTCAACCTTTTGCAAATCAATTTCTACCATTTGAATGGTCAACTTGGAGTCAGAAACTGTGTAATTATTCTAGGTCGGAAAATTACAGCTGATAGATCACGAAACGAAATCAGTAAAAAATTATAAAAATCGTTTAGAACCTGGAGATTATGCTTGCCAGATTCCCAAACAAGTTGCAATCCGAAAGAAGGATTTCGCCAGAGGGTGTGAAAAGCGAGAAAAAAAGAAATTGGTAAATAGCGGCATAGTAAACGAAAGGGAAAATCCGTCAGGAAAATTTCAATCTGTCGGCTGGTGGTGCGGCGGCATACGTGTGCATACGCGAGTATGTATATATGTATGCAGCTAGAGTTGCATTATGCAGCTGCTCAGCCGGTGAAGTAGTCGTATAAGCCAGCTGGGGGTTCAACGACCGGTATAAATTAAAGCGGCGCTTGGATTTCAATGCCACGACCTTGCTCAAGGCCGCGATACACGTAGAAATTCAACGGTACACTCGCGGCCGCGTTTGTAACAATAAATTGTGCAAACAGACACAAGCACACAGAAAGGAAATCGCAGACAGAGAAAATTCGCATGTTTCACGGTGCCTCCACGACGAGAACGTGTATTTGCGAAGGTGTGTGCTTGAACGTAGGAACCAGAGGAATTTTCGTATATCGATCCGAGGCTTGAATCAACAGAAAGACACGTAATGCGAGGATATTTCGGCTTGTCAAGTATGGCCGACTCGAGTTAAAGCCGATGTAGGAGTCACGCGTTGAGTCATCACATACTTTCTATTTCTCTCTTGATCTCTACAATACACATTTCTTTCAATCGATCGCTCTATCGTTTAATTACCATCGATTCAATTGTTCACCGATTTTTCACAGGTGTTCTACTCCAACTTCAACCTTTAGCAAATCAATGTCAATCATTCGCAAATTAATTTCTATAAAACCTTTTACAGCTTCTATACTCCAAACTCAACCTTTTACAGGTTTTCTATTCTAAATACTCCCTTTTGCAAATCAATTTCAACCTTTCACAGGTTTTGTACTCCAAATTTACCCATTTGCCCTTTTGCAAATCAATTTTAACCTTTTACAGGTTTTGCACTCCAATTTCACCCTTTTGCAAATTAATTTCAACGTTTTACAGGTTTTGTATTCGGATTGATCTTCCTGTAAACACCATTTACCTGTGTCCATATGAATATATTTATAGTTTAATCTAAACAAATAAATGTTTTCATTCCAATTTAAAAAATCATGCAGTGAAGGGTTGAACGTTAAATTCCGTAGGGGACACAATTTGTTCGAATCAACTATTTTCGAGAAGCGTGCGAGGGTTAAATAAATAAATGAATGAATAACGGTGGTTCTACGAGGCTAAGTGCGAGGGGTCAACTAAATCATCCAGATTGGAATTATTGGGTGCGTGCTTTACCCTATCAGCGGAGGGACGATTAAAGTATTAAGTCGCGTCGCCAATAATAATAATAATAATCATGGTCGGGTTCTCGCAACGGTCCACTCGGACTGGCAGCGAGCAGGAAGCCAGTTAAAATTGCAGAAACTAAGAACTCGTTATGGTAATGCCGTTTGGCAGGGGCGCTGCCGCAAAAATGCCCTGCCGGAAACACCTCGATACTTTCTAATTTTCATTAAACTATCCCCGCATTGTCGCGATTAACAATTACGCGCGCGCTCACTCCCTAGTCCCCGGGCTTTGTTATGTAATTCATTATGCGATCGCATTATCCTGGATTACGGCGAATCTATTCCATGTTCTCCAATGAAATAATTGCTCGCCGCGCACCGTGGCATGTCAGGCTGATGCGTGCGTTTTGCATTTTCGAAAGTTCTCTTGTCAAAGTGGATTTATACATTCTTCAAGATTCGGATAATCGGATATTTCGCATTAAGATCCACAGATAAATTATTTATTTACCACCATCCCCTACACGTGTTCCATTCTAACGCCTGTGTTTTATTTACAAAAATGTGTCCTAATCGAATCTATTATACCGAATAAATATATTATTCTATCGATCGTATTTCTTGTTAACACAGAATGGTTAATATTTTTCTATAAATCAATTTTGCAAATTACCAAGTTAAATACTCTATTGAATACTATAATATAATATAAAAGAGCTAATTTTTCAGTTTAGAAAATTCCTATGTTTTTGCTAATTTTCCAGGGCGTTTAAAAGTGTTTCCAATGTTTTCCCTTCTACTCGAATATGCTGCACTGATTATAAATAATATTTTCGAACGGAATAGTGTAAAATAATAATGGTTCTCGAGGAAAAAACAATTGAGGAAAAAAGAATAACGGGCGCGTTGTTTCGGCGCAACAGAATTTTCAGAATCAGTAATTTCTCGTGCCGAGCCACCGTCGATTAAATGATTCCAGGATTTTACTGGGGGGGGGGGGGGCACGTTCACGAGCGTATAATAACGGACCGCGATTTATTTTCGACCGGCCGGTTCTATTATTTAAACCCGCCTTCGCGTGTCCCTGTTTGCATCTCCTCGTTGGATTTTCGCGCGGCGATGTTGCAGCATTTCTCTCAACCCCTGTTGCAACTTTCCACACCCGTTACGTAACTCTCCAACTCACAATGCGTTTCGCTGTCCCTCTAACACGGTTACGGAACGGAAGGAAAATATTTCGGCAGCGCGTGCAACCAACCAATTATCCTTCGGTCTCTCGAATTTATAAACATTTTTTCACGTCTCTTTCCCTTCTTCGCCCCAGCAATTTTCCATCTCCCTTTATTAACCCTAATCCCTCGTTCTCTTTCCCTCTACACCCTCGGTTTCCAAATTCATTTTCAAATAAAAAATGCATTAATGTTAACAGCGCACTGGTTCGATCAATTGTTATTTAAAAACACTTTCGCAAATTACCACATTAATTTCAATGTTTCGATCTTACTTCGAAGGGGATTGAATACTAGAATATCTAAGCTTTAATTCGTATAAACTTTATTGTAAGAAAAACTGTGAACATAACAAAAATGTAATTTTTGGTATGTGACGTTTGAAAACGGTCATTTTGACCGGTACAGTTTATTTTCTATAGACGCGACATCCTCGGGGGATTTGGTCGCATCTATCGTATCTAAGCTTTAATTTATATAAACTTTATTGTAAGAAAGACTGTGAACATAACAAAAATGTAATTTTTGGTACACTGAGACGTTTGAAAACGGTCAATTTGACCGGTATAGTATATTTTCTATAGACGCGACAACGTCGGAGGGATTCGGTCGCATCTATCGTATCTAAGCTTTAATTCGTATAAACTTTATTGTAAGAAAAACTGTGAATATAATAATAATTTAATGTTTCTTACACTATGACGTTTGAAAACGGTCAATTTGACTGGTATAGTATATTTTCTATAGACGTGATAACCTCCGGGGGGGGATTCGGTCACATCTATCGTATAGAAATTGTCGCGACTATCGAAAATATACTGTACTGGTAGGATTTGGTGTTAAACGATTTGACGAAGGGGGAACGCAGCTTGAAATTAAGGGTGGGAAATCGGGAGAAAAAGCATACAATAGAGGTGTATCGACGCGAGTCGTCGATCGCCACGCGGCCCCATTCATTATTTCATTAATTATTTCGATAACAAGAACCGCGTCGAAAGAGGAGCATTTTCCTATCGCAATTTAAACAACGGGGCCGACGAAATTTCGCGCTGTTCAAATTTGATGGAAGTATCAGTTTCTACGACCCTCCCAGTCGTAATTATCGTCGCGAATTCGAATGGCTTCGTTATTGGTGAACGCCTAAGTGTTCGTGGACTTAATAAATGCGTCCATATTGCCTTTTCAATTTGTTAAACATTGTACAAACTCCACCGCTCTGATCTTAATTTAAATCTTGACTGTTGCTTCTTATCGATAAGAAATTCAGGATTTATCTTGACGTAAGAATATAATTAACGAAAGAAATTAAACTTAACTTGAATATTTATATATTTATATATATAACTATAATTTATATATATTATATTTTTTATTATTATTATGTATATAACAAATAATCAAAAATGTATAAATATAAAATACATGCATATACGGGGTGTCCCAGTTTTTTCCGGTCAAATTTTGCCAGCGTGTTCTACACGCAAAAAAAATGTTATATAAACATGTGCTCTTAAATGTTTTATTTAGGAGATACAACTAGTTATGCAAAATTATAACGAACTGGCTCAGCACAAATCAATGTCGATATCGACTGCTTCAGCAAGTAAACATAAGAAGAGTTTAGTTAGGCATAAATAGAGATATGTATTCACGATACGTTCGTGCGCTGTGTTGACGAAATGCCAGTTCATTATCATTTCGTATTATTAGTTATAACTCCTAAATAAAACATTTAAGAGCATATGTTCGCAGAACAGTTTTTTCTTACTTTTGCGTGCAGAACTCTGGCCGGAAAAAACCGGGACACATTGTATATAACATAAGAAAATTAAACTTTCCGAGTTGTCACCACTATACGAAAGGAGAGAAACGTTTCCAATTTGACAAAACTTTACATTGACCAAAGACGAGCAGAATTAACAATTGTTCGGTGTGCATTA
The DNA here is from genome assembly GCA_028455595.1 of Lasioglossum vierecki. NCBI lineage: Eukaryota > Metazoa > Arthropoda > Insecta > Hymenoptera > Halictidae > Lasioglossum > Lasioglossum vierecki. The sequence goes on along the minus strand of CM052337.1, from coordinate 2,905,895 downwards.
AATTATCGATTAACAGCCTCCAGGATTTATACCTCGCGCGAGCATGTATGTAACTCTCGCGCGTGTGCCTCATTGGCCACACTGACCGTTCGCACGGCGAACTTTGGTGAAACACAGTGTCGAACGATCAATAACCGCTGTCGAAGATTATTTCGCGCGGTGTAAATAGGGGATAACCGTAAACGTAGCAGATAAACAGACAATTATCGGTTTCCGGTTGACTGTAAAAAATTAATTGTCCGCCGGTGCGGGGACTTCGCGCCAGAGGTGGGCATTATTTGGCGAAACAAATATTTCAAATACTATTCAATACTTTAGACTTTATTTTGTTTAAAGAAATTAGTATTTTAAAGAAGATATACGAGTTCCGACAAAAAAATATTTCTATTTTAACAATCGGAACCGGAAAATAAAATATTTCTACTTTAATAATCTGAACACAGAAAATCGAATATTGAAATTGAAAATAAAGTGAAAGTCCAAATATTTTCAATATTCATCGAATAAAATACTACTTTCAAGAATTACTGCCTCAAATGAATTATTTTATTTCCAAACAATTACTGCATCAAATAAAATATTTGATTATCAACAAATTACTACAAATCAAATACAAATATTTTGTTTTCCAAATTGTACGCATACTTTTAAATAAATAGGATTATTTATTATTTACTATTTAAAATACTATTTTTCCCAGCTCTGCTTCGCGTCACGTATTTGCAAATCGATAGCTACTTTGATATGGAAACATATAGTGGAGATCACGGGGTTGTATAGTTCGTATAGTCGGTGTAGAACTGATCGGAAGGATGGAGTTAGGCGAGCATTATAATTGGATCGGTTCGTTTTCGTTTTGATTGCAGCGTATTGGCCGCGGGGCGACAGCGCAGCTTCGTCGCTTTTCGGTGGAATGCCCGGTGGATATGGGTTGGGGGCCCACCATTTGCCGTCGGCATACGCCATCCTGGGCCGAGGTGGTTCTGCTCCCGGTTTCGGGGGCCACACGCCGGCCTCTGCACCACCGCCGCCCCCATATTCGCACAGCAGCCTTGGAACACTCAGCGTGGCCGCCAGTCAAGCCGCCAGTTTAGGTAAATCAACCCCCTTCCGTCATTTTCCTTCATTTTCAACTAGAAATTTAATCATCGATTCACGAATTTCCACTTCAATCGTTAATCACCATTAACAATTAATCTCGCAGTTTAGTCGTTAGTTGTGGTTAACCATTGAATATTTATTTAACGATTAAATAGTTTTCCTAGAAAAATTTTATGGTCTGAAGAGATGCATCATGTAATTCATATACTTTTTTTGTATAACCTATGTATGAACCTATTAGTTAACGAATAATTTCACTTTGTTTCTTGAAAACGGTCTGTGCATGATATCAAGTAGAAGATTGAATGACAGCAAAGTTTATTACATTTACCTATATTTATTACATGAACATTTAAAAAATCAAAGTAGAATTTCTTTTAGAAATATATATATATATATGTAATATTTTTATTAGACTCTGTTCACAATCTTTATTATGAGTCAGACACAACATATTAGAGCAAGGGTTTAACCTTCCTACACAACCTGCCTCAAAATTGCCACACCCTCTAAATGTTAGGCGAAGGTTCAAGATGCAAATGGTGTAATCGTGTGATGATGATTGGGGTTTAGGTATCAATCCAGCGAGCGCAGCATGGTGGACGATGGCCTCACACCTGGCGGCACACGACTACCTCGCGAGGTTACAAGGAGCGGCAGGACTCCCTGGGTTTCCACCTGGTGCTGAGAGCCTCCTGCCACCCTATCCTGCCTCTCTACTTAATCCCCCGTCCCTTTCGTCTCACAAGTCCAGTAAGTGTAAGTATCGAAACGTTTATTTTATCTTATTAAGGGTTTGGACTCTATTATTGAGAAGACGCATCGCGCACAATTACAATCTTTCTTAAAAGAGTAGGTATTCTAAGAGAATAGTTACTCTATAAGAATAGAAACTCTAAAAGAATAGTTACTCTAGGAGAGTAGATATTCTAAAAGAATAGTTATTTTAAGAGAGTAGGTATCCTATATAAGGGAATAGTTACTCTAAGAGAATAGTTACTCTAATAAAGTAGGTATCCTACGGGAATAGTTACTTTAAGAGAATAGTTACTTTAGGAGAGTAGATATCCTATAAGTGAATAGTTATTTTAAGAGTGTAGATATCCTATGGGAATAGTTATTCTATAAGAATAGAAACTCTAAAAGAATAGTTAGTCTAAGAGAGTAGATATCCTATATATAAGAGAATAGTTACTTTAGGAGAGTAGATATCCTAAGGGAATAGTTACTCTAAGAGAATAGTTACTCTAATAAAGTAGGTATCCTACGGGAATAGTTACTTTAAGAGAATAGTTACTTTAGGAGAGTAGATATCCTAAGAGAATAGTTATTTTAAGAGAGTAGGTATCCTATATATATGGGAATAGTTACTCTAAGAGGATCGTTACTCTAAAAGAGTAGATGAAATAACTAAATGAAATTTTAACCCCTTGTCGTACCATTTTCTTATTTATTCTTTTGTTGCAAAAGATCATCGAACAAAAGGAAAAGTGTCTAATACATTAAAATTTATTGCTTGAATAATAAAAAAAATTCGGTTCTATTTCATATTAAAATACCGAAATTACTTTCTCGCTAGCCCAATTTATCAACAGTAATATTTCCTTTTCCTTCGAACGTTTGATCAAAATTGATTAGAGTCACTGTACTTGAGGACCCTTCTTTTTGGTCTTTCTAGGGTTAAATCAAATTAAGACTCTAAGTCTAGAGTGTATATTACAGTGCCTAGAGCCTATGAAAATTTGAAGACTATAAAAATGATATAGAGTCCCCACGAACAATTTTACAATTTTACATCCTAAAAGAGTGTCCAAGAATGTATTATTAGGAAGGAGGGGGAAGATGTTACAGCATAAGTCTCTGAAATTTATGAAAAAGATAATGGAGTCTGTTAAAATCCTAAGTAGATAGTCAGAATAATTTAGTAGCGATTACCAGATGGATATAAAAGTGTCGACAGAAGACAGATGATTTTACAAGTGCCGTTACATAGTTGTACGACCGGTAGTTGTCAGCGTGAGTTTAATTTATAGTCAGGGTCGGGACTGCTAACATGATTACAGAGAACGGTGAGCACTGTCTTCTCAACTTTATCCCACTGACTGACTATTGGAGGGACTGAAATATAGCCAGTCTGGAATTTAACCTCTAAATGCAGTGGAGACGTGCCGATGCAATTACTAAAGTTGACAATGCATGTTTATGGGGCGAGAGAGGAGTCTGTATTCTGATCACTCATTTGAATATACGACAATGTGCTAGAATTTCAATGTACTGTAATACGATCGCGCAACAGTAAGGAGACTATTATTGACTCGGAAAAAAATTCTTGAAAAAGACATTCCTCAGTAAGAAAATTGAATATTTACAGCGAAAGCAGAAAATCTTCAGTTTGATAATGATTAAATTAACCCTTTGCACCTGGAGCTATTTTAACTTGAACAATAAACATTCCTTTCGATCTCTGTAGATTCGCTTTTCTAAGATTGCATTATAATCTGCGGATATCTACTTTCTTAGAGTAATTATGCTCTTAGGATACCTACTACCTTAGAGTAACTATTCTCTTAGTTTATCTACTTCGTTAGAGTAACTATTCGTTTAGGGTTATTATTCTCTTAGGATACTTACTCCTATAGAGTAACTAATCTCTTAGAATACCTACACCCTTAGAGTAATTATTCTCTTAGGGTATCTACTCTATTAAAATTTCTACTTCTTTAGAGTGACTATTCTCTTAAGATACCTATTCTCTTAGGATTCCTACTTCTTTGGAGTAGCTATTTATTCTTTTAGAATACCCAATCTCCTGAGATATCTACTAGGATACTTACTCCTATAGAGTAACTAATCTCTTAGAATACCTACACCCTTAGAGTAACTATTCTCTTAGGGTATCTACTCTATTAGAATTTCTACTTCTTTAGAGTGACTATTCTCTTAGGTTATCTACTCCAATATCCTAAGACAATAGTTACTCTAATTTAGATAAGTAGGAATCGTAAAAGTAGGTATCCTAAGAGGATAGTTACTCTAACAGAGTAGGTATCTTAAGAGCATAGTTACTGTAAGAGAGTAGATATCCTCAAAGAATAATGCAATTCTGGAAAAAAGAATCTAGTGGTGATTCTGAAGCGCGAGTAAACATTGCTGTGCCATTATGTCTGTTACTTGGGCTATATCGAACGGCGAATGAAGAAGAATTTGAACGGCGATTTAGAATAGTGTGTTTCTGTTTCCGGGGCCATGCAGCTAAGTCAAGCAAGAGTCACAAGACGCCGGCGAATAGCAGCAGCAGCAGCTCGACGACGCCGAGCATGACGAGCAGCAGTTTGCCGGTCTCGACTCAGGCGCCGGTCACGTCCTCTCATCACAATACCTCGGCCAGCAGCACGCCAAATTCGCAAACGAACGTCGTCAGGTAGGAACAGGAGCGTTGCTCGTTAAATCGATGCTTTCTCTCTCCCATTATTTTTTTAACTGACGACGATGACGACGCCACGTCCGCGCGGCGCACTTACCTTCACCCATTCATTATTTTTCCATGCTCACCCCGAATACCACCCCGCAGCTCAGCGAAAGAGGGCAGGTGAGAGAGATCGTTAAGAATGGAAAGCGCATAGAGTACAACTCTTTCAGTGTTGGGCAAATATTATTTGAAATGATAAATAAACGTGTGATTTTAATTGCGAATAGTAAGTAAATTTTTTTATTGAAATAAGCGCAATTGAAATAATTCGAGAAGTGATTTATTTATTATTTCTTATTTGCAAACGAAGGATTATTTATTTGTGCGTAACAATTAACTTTATCACTTTAAATATTTCATTTAGACTTGCTCAAATAATAGATAATTATTTTTGCTTTTTATTTGAGTATCGAAATGGCAAATAATTTATCGTTCGAAATTTTATATGTAAATAATTATATATTTAATTATTACCCAACACTGAGTTTATCGTTTTAAATAATTAATTTAAACCAAGTATCAGTGTTTGGCAAATAATAATTAAACTTTTTATTATTTCTTATTCGCAAGGAAAGGATTATTTATTCTTTGGATTCAGGCGGAAATCAAATAAATAATTTTTGGTATCCACTTATTTCTTGTATTTTGTAGTATAGAATGAAAACGTGCACGTTTTTTGTCTGCTATGTTATAGCAACCTTTTCAGTCAGTAATTGTAAAAAAATGTAATTTAATTTATTATTTGTTGACGCAAATATTAATTGAAATGGTGTTTGCAGGTAACAATTGACTTTATCATTTTAAATAATTCATTCAGACTTGCTCGAAGAATAGATAATTATTCTTGCTATTTATTTGAGTATCCAAATAACAAATAACTCTTCATGTATATTTTCATTTAAATATTGTCCAACACTGAGTACAAGAGAGGAGCCGAGGGAAGGGAACTGGGAAGCAAAAATAAAACAACACGAACGAACGACAGACCCCGAATAAAACGGAAGAGATGCTGCTCGATCGATTTTTCTCTCGCAACAATTTCTACCGTACACCCACCAACCCCGTCGTAGTAAATTCTGTATTATCCGGCCACCCCTTCGTGGACCACCCCCCGCGCGACAACGGTCATTTAACTTTCATGCGACGCTCGCGACCATGTAATTTCGTTGTTACGATTGTTCGATGGCCCTTAACGCTGGCCGGGCTTTAAACAATTTGTCTTTCGACCGGTTGTTCCTGCACCGAGGATTTCATATCGCGGTCACGGGAAAAAATTGCACGTGAAAACGACTGTCGTTCGGTCGGCACGGATCCTTTGAGCGTAAACAATTTATTCGGTTGTTGTTTTGCAACATTTCAATGTCATTTCTTGGAAAGATCAGGTTCTAACTGGGTCGTTCCATTTGAAAACGGACACTTTTCGAGTGGAATTGTCCGGATTTTGTTTAAATTTAAAGATGTCGTAGTTTTTGGTCACCTGTGAACGAAAGAAAGAAGTGTTACCTTCTTTTCGTGTTTCGAGAGCTTTATACAAGTATATTTAATAATAGTAAATATATTTAAGAGTATTAAGTATCCTAAATAATAGTAAATATCTCAAGTAATAATAAATATATTAATAATAGTAAATATATTTAATGACGGAAAAGTGTCCGTTCTCGTGTGGAATGACCCAACCAGCAAATAAAAGTTCAAAAATCTTCGTATCCTCGACACAACGTTCAAAGGATCGAGGATCAGGAGTCAGACTCTAAAGTCAGAAATCGTTCGAATATGAAACACGGCAGGATTGACTTGTCTAATCGAATTACGTTTTATCCAGCGATCCTAGCAATATATTGGGAGGTGTGCGGCTGCCTCCCGACACGGAGATCATCAAGTACACGTCGAGCATAGTCGGTCCAAAGGTTCCTGGCACAACGAACCGCGGCAGGAAGAAGACTATATCCTTGGACACACCGAGCGTGAGCGTACACCCGCCGCCAGTGCCAGCTCTCACTGCTCATCAGACAAACACGACAACGACGTCGCTGATGATGGAGCCGAGAAAGTACAATCGTGCTACGGTAATTGCCACTTCTATGTTAATCCGACCGTAATGCGGCTCTTAGACTGTAAATAATAAATTTTCACCTGCTGCTTCAGCTAGTGTTATCAGGATTTTTTTCCAACTCTGACTGTTGATACAGACATCATTCTTGTCTGATAGTGTCTAATTGCTTTTCTTTTTTGTTAATAAGTTGAGAGTTTAGAATTTAGAATGTAGAGTTTAGAGTTTTCTTGCAACTTTTATTTCTACCTTGAGTTTGAGAGCCCCAAAATTTTGACCGCTTGACGCCCCTCTTAACTTGAGCCGCCACTGAGACTTGTGCTGTGGAGTATAAGCGCTGATGAATTTCTCAAAGATCCTTGACTAATTGGACAACTTTGAACCTCGAGGAATGAATGGACAGGTTCGCAGATTAAGATCCTCGATCGTTTGTCGTTCCAGACCGAGTCGAACGACTACAGGGAACCGGTGGATCGCGTGGAGGTGATCAAACTACCGGCACATTCGACGAACGGGTCGGTTTTACCGGCGCCCACGTCGTACACGACGACCAACGCAAACAGCTCGAACGATTCGGACGCGCCTCTGAATCTATCCCTGAAACCGGCGACGACGAGCAGTAGCTCGCCGATCTCCGGCAGCCAACCGCTCAGTCAGCTCAGCAATTTGAGCCAATCCCTACTCGCCTCCGATCGAACATGTGAGTAACAATCGTGCTGCACTCGGATTAACCAGCCGTACTAACAACTGAACGTCATAAACACGTAACCACCCGGCTAGAACTGTTGAAGTCGGGCCTCTCCACGCGAACCAAACGTCAGCGAACACGAACAAAGCCGCTTTATCTGATGGTAGATCAAAAGAACTCACGATCGCTGTCTCGCACAACCATCGATCGTTAATCGGAATACCGAGTTACACTTTAATGGAAGTCCTGGGAGGAATCAGTTTCGTTGATGGGAAGATGTTAGACTGCTGCGAATATTGGCTGCAAGAAATTACAGTTGTTTCACTCTCTCTTTGTTTCTTCAAAAGTTTTTTCGTAGAATAATGTCAAAGTAATTGTTCGGTACCACTATCCTCCGATTTTAATGAAATTTAAATATGTTATAAATTTCGACATTTCGAAAAACTTTTTCCTGTTCCAATACAGAGGTGTCGCTTTTAGTTTTCGAGATATTCGTAAAAAACTATTGCTAAAACTGTATTGAATTTTCTGTATTCTTCAAAATTGAAAGCTTACCCTATATAAAGTGTGAACCTGTTTTCTCTCGCATCCCCACAACGTACTCACAAAAATAAAAGTAAACAGACGCCGCGCCGGAACAGTCTTATGTTGCCACGAAGTGTGCAAGAATACAGAAAATTTAATACAGTATTAGCAATAGTTTTTGGCGAATATCTCGAAAACTAACAGCGACCACCCTATATTGGAAAAGGAAACAGTTGTTCTAAATGTGTTGCTGCGTAACGTATTTAAATTTCATCAAAATCGGAGGATAATAGTACTTTCCGTATAATTCCCAATGTGAATGTATACTTCTCTACTACTTTTTTATAAACTACCATCGATTCTCTTAGGTGCAGGGTGTAAAGGAATGTTTGCTCTTGGCTGCTTAGGTATTATTCCACACAGTAGCGCGTTATAACTAGTTAGGGCCTTGGGCGTATTATGCTTGAGGCCCTGAGCATTTGCCCAATTTGCCCATACGGTAACGTGCCACTAATTCCATATCTTCGAGTCGATGAAGATCCATGGTCCCAAACCTTGAACTTAAAGGTCAACATTTTTTATTGCATTATATTTTATGCATCCAGGAGATAAAAGTAGAATAAAATCCAATCAAAACAAATTTGACCGTGAAGTTGAAGGTCAAGGACAATTCTGCTCGATCCGAAGACGTCGAAGACCGGAGCAAATACCAAAACAAATACCGAAAACCAAAGCAAACAAGACCAAACATTTCTCTACACTCTGTATACTAAAGTTCTTTGAACAAATTTCTTGTTCGTGATCATTTTTAGTCAATGATCGTAAACCCGGCTTCACTTTCGACCTCCTTGAACGACCATCCCGCGCCAATCTCCATCCAAACACGATTTCGCGATTAGATTCGCCAAGCTGACAGATCTGAAGAAACTGTATCATTGCTCTACCCCATTCAGTCCCCTTTCAAATAGAAAAATTTGATTCGCGCCCCGCAGCGAGGCGAAAGCCGGGCCCAAAACCACGAAGGGTGCCCCAGAACTCGGTCCCGGTGCCAGCGTCGCCTAGCCCTTCTTTGGCGCAGCTTTTCGCCGCGGCGGATTCCCCGCAACGACCTAGCAGCGGGAGCGAGGAGAGCGAGAGCGCTAGCACGACGCACCACAAAGATGGCCGGCCGAGGAATTTGGGCCGGGGTGTCTCCAAACCGAAGAAGAACACCGTCGCCTCGCTACTGGCTCAAAGCAGGGCCCTGGGCATCAAACCAACGCCGACTTTGGATCCCAGCGTGCCCCTGTCTCATCAGGTCTCATTGTTGAGGTCCAACATCCTTGCTGCTCAACTACACGCCACAGCGAGTGGTCAGGGCGACGATAAGAACCAGGTAGAATGAGTATTCCAGGCTACTTTGATCTGTGCTGGATATGGTTGAGTCTTTGCCTTCAGATGGTGTACTCAGTGACAGAGTAAGCGGCCGCTTAGGGTTGCTTTTGGGGTCCCGCGCTTGAATCAGGAAATGTTTAACTTGGCAAATTGTGTAACAGCGCTGCCTACCAAGGGCGGACATGTTTGCTAAAAAATGGTCATTCATTTTGATTACTTATCTTCAAGCTTTTTTGGTGGAGGGGGCCGAAATACTTGATTTTGGGGCCCTCAGTTGTTTTGATCTGCCACTGCCTAATGGTCTGCTTAACTGAAATTCTAGTCAGGTATAGGTTAGTTCAGGCAGAAGGATAGGGTTCAAGGGGCCAAAGGTGTATTAATTCTTGGACTAGTTCGATGCTCTTGGAGGAGTATTGTTAAATTGTTGAAGCTTCTTCTGGAACTTGGACGATCGTTCCAGCACAGACAATGAGCCTTATTATTTCTGTACCCAATTTTCATTTAAATTATTGCTCCAATCCTCGTTACACGTTCAGTTCGACCAATCAGTCTTCTGGTCCTTTTTTTATGAAGTCTTCTACAATGATTTATCTTTTGTAGATTTCGTTTCGGATGAGTTGAGTTCTTTAAGATTTCATTGAATTTATTTATCACTGATGAAGATTTGTCTCGCCAGGGCCGATTTGATTTTTTCTCTTATGATTTCCGCACTAAAACCCTGCTCGCTATATAGCGGTCTTTGCAGGAGAAGATGAAGAACAAACTGCTGGAGGTATCTGGCGAAGAAAGCAACATGGACGTGACCAGCGAGAGCGGCAGCAACACCGACGTGGTGACGGACACCGACGACGACAACACGGACGGCGTCTCGAACGCGAAGAGAAGAAAGGTGAAGCCGAGCGAGAGGGATCTTCAGGTACCCCTGGAACGTGGCTGGAAACGGGAGACAGTGATCAAGGGATTAGGAAAGTCGGGGGTGATAAAGGGCGACGTGTCTTACTACAGCCCTTGCGGAAAGACGTTCAGGAGCAGTCCGGACCTGGCCAAGGTAGGTCACGTCCTTCCAGGAGGATCTTGATTTCAATTACGATTGAACCGTTTTAATCTGCTCGATCCCCTCGAAATGAGAGATCGACAAATTTTCTCAGGAGTGCTTGTGGAACGAGAGCAAACCGAGAGAAATTAAATGGTGTGTCGTCTAGTAGGAGCAAATAAATGTTTGAATCATTGTTCAATAAAGTTAACGTTGATTCGAAGGCTGGTAGAGCCTGCCATAGATCTTTTTCTTGTGCAATGAGTAGACAAATTAAAGTCTCAATGCCCAGTACAATATATTTTCTATAGACACGACAATTCCTACACGATAGATGCGACCAAGAATACCCCCCCCCCAACTTAGTAATCTAATTTCGGTCAGTGGTCTCTCTTTACTGTTCTTCTCTAAGTTCGGCTTGGTCTGTGATAAAAAGAATAGCTACCCTCTACGATAGATGCTACAAAATCCCCCCGAGACTGTCGCGTCTATAGAAAATATGCTGTATCAGAAAAGATCTTTCGAATAAATTTGTTCAGTTTCGATGGCTTATCATGGTGTGCTTGTTTTTAGTTCCTTGAGCAGCAGAATCCTGCCGAGATGACAACGGCGAACTTCTCTTTCTCGTCCCGTCCACTGGTAGGCGAGTTCCTGCAACCAACCATGGGACTCGCAGAGGCGGAATTCGTAAGGTTAGGTGCCCAGGAAGTGGCCAGGAGGTTGGAGGAGCTTAGAGCAGCCGGTGGCTTCAGGGACGTGCGGACGAACAATCAGTATGAAAGGGAGAAGCTCGCGTACGCGAAAAAGCTGGCGAAGGAGGAGGCACAGCGGCACAAGGAGCAAGCTAGGTCTGTACGAAACCTTGGACACCTTCAACTACTGTGCACAGACAAACCTTGATCGCCATTTGTTTCGATGTCCTTAAATTTTGAAAATTAGAGCAAGCTAAGTCTGTAGAAAACCTTGAATACCTTCAACTCCTTTTTCTTAAGGATGATATGGTCCACTATGGGCAACTTGGGCAAATACCCGAGACCCAAGCTCCCAAACACAAATCATAATCCAAATCCTAAGCTTTTCCCTACTCCTGTACACAGAGAACCTTCATCGCCATTTATATTCGATGTCCTTAAATTTTGAAAATTCGAGCAAGTTAAATCTGTAGAAAAGCTTGAACACTTTGAACTCCTGTACACAGAAAACGTTAATCGCCATCTCTATATTCGACGGGACATGTGATTGAATCGTTTTTTTTATATGACTGTCACAGGTTGATCAAAGAACAAGAGAAGTCGGAGCGCCAGGAGGCGGTGCGACGAGAGCGGGAGATTCGAAATCAGCAGCTGCTCGAGGTAAGTTGATGCTCTCTCACACGAATCGTGTATTCTCTCTTTTTTCACGTTTTTTGTCTCGATTCTCGTTGTTTCGTTCACAAGGAATCTGTTTCTCTTACTCTATTTGGGATACCTACTACTACGTTTTTTGTATTTTTGTCCACCTGTCGTGCGTGTCGCATGCTCTCTGTGTGTGTCGTATTTTTATATTATACATACATATATATATTATTTATATTCTTATTACGTATATGTATATATATATGTACATATATATATATATACATACACTGTTCCATCTGTATCTACTTTTTCACGTATATATACATACATATATGTATATATGTGCTGTCTCGCATATATACATTCATATAATTCTGCGATGTATTTTACAAAAGTTAGAAGAATATCCACTGGAGATACAGTTAAATGTATGTGTATATATGAACCCCCGTACCCTAATTACGATCCGTCAAAAAACCAATCAAGAAAACGTCCCAGGACACACGAAGACCACCCCAAGACCCATTTAGTCGACCAACAATCGCTAGCAATAGTGACAGGAGAACCCAGCATGTCCTCCCAAAGTCTCTTTCTCCGACTGACAACACCCCCTTAGTCCAGCCCCCTCTCTTTTTATTTCTCTTTTGATTTCTTTTTTTTTTCAATGCTCTTCTCCGACACACCGTTAGTTTTTTTACTTTTGTTTCGTTGACACCCCCAGTGAGTCGACCGTCTTTTAGTCGTTGATACGGAGATCGTTTGTGGCTGCATCTCGCTTCCGGGTCCTCCACTCGTCGGGAATTGACATGGTCGAGCGAGGACCCGGCGATTTGTTCGGTTTCTCGGGCCGATCGATCACTGCCGATCGGTTCAGATCGAGAAACGGGGAGAGGAAAAGGAATGCTCGTCGAGAAAATTAAGGCTGGAAAACTCTCGCAGGTAATCGAGAGCTGCCGTTTTTGTGGAATTGTCGTGAGAATCAGTGAAGGTTTTCAAGATTGATTTTTGTTCAAAAGCCTTGATCTTCTCGAAGGAGTCAGCGTTCCGCTAGAGAGACTCGAAATTTGTTGCTCGAAGTCTGTATAGTCGTGTGAACTCGATACCTAGCTCCCGATGCTTTTTATGTGCGCTGTAGACCAGTCTCAGAGTACTCGGTTTTGCCGTGGCATATCCTCACTAGTATGAGTCTCATAGACGAAGGCGAACCGACCGTTGTGAGTTTAGCGATCACCGATCAGAGCATACGTCATTCTTGCGCTCCGAGTTTTCCAAATTGCTTCGTGTGCAGCTCGCGTTCCAACAATCGATCACTAAAATCCACTGCGTGAGAGAGATCGTTTTAATCGAATGTATTCTGATCGGAGTGCACGGTCCGCCTTGGTCGGGAAACGTTCCCGAGCGACCGCGGATCTTTTCTCGAGTTTGTGCCGAGAGAAAAGAGTGCGAGAATCGTGTTCCGGCAAGGTCGAGCCCCGGCGAAGTAGATGCGCGAGTGTAGAAACGTTTTTTGAATAGTCCCTCCACTTGTGATAGTTGTCCAAAAGTATCCGATCGGGATCCCTTTTTCGTGCGAGACACACCAAAAAACTGTTCCACCAAAAAAAAAACAACGCCCTCTCTTCAATCACTGTCACTCATTCGCTCTCATTCATTCCGCTAACCTCGTCCATCCGCAATCACTTGCATCCACCTTCACACACGCACTGCCCGTCACACGTGTGCCCCCCCCCCCCCCAGAAACCACCTAACCACCATAACCAACCCCTGAAAACATACACGCAACACAGACCCGCGTAGAACGAGACGTTAGAGAGAAGAACGTCGACGAGACAGGGGAAAGTGGATATGTAGATAGAGATATAGTGGGTTCACTGTGTCTGGGACGAGACACCGTAGGGATGCCCATTCCACTGATAATCGATCCTAATCGATCCCTTGTCCGCTTTCTGCGAGGAGAGGCTGCGATCAGTCGCTTCGAGAGAGATTCAGAGGATTGAGGATCGTGATGAGGCTGTTTCGATTGGCTTGTGTGCGATCACACGGTTATAAATATGTGACGCGGTGCACAAACCCGTACAAAGAAGCTAACCGAAATTATTTCGTTGACTAAATGGTCACACGTCAGTGGCGGATTAAGCCCCGCGCTTAGACCAGTAAATGAACAGCGCTGGCTATCATGGGCGGACATGTTTGCTAAAAGAAATAGGTCATTAATTTGGATTACTTTTCTTAAAACTTGTTTTTAGGGGGCTAGGGCCCCCACTTGTCTTGATCCGCCACTGTCACACGTATTGGCCACCTAGAGGCGGGCAACGCAAAATCATTCAAAGGGTCTGACATTTTGATAGGACAACGTTCTTCTGACTTGCTAGCTCTAAGAACACAAATTACCAGCTGATGTTGATCGTTCAGGTGTGTTTGACACCTCATTGTTGATGTGTGAACACACCTCAGCAATAAAATTCGCAAAAGCCATGGCGAACAGTTCCTCGCGATCACGGATCTCCTTGATCTCTTCCATCGCGGCTTCCAGTTGCCATGGGAGCTGGAAAGAGTCTCGGTCCATCCTGTTCATAGAGAGACTCCGCCAAAAACCCGACCACCATCACGACCACTACCACCTTCACCTCCACCATCGACCACCACCATTATCACCACCACGATCACAACCCGCCACAACCAAGCCCGAGTTCTAAACAAGGGTCGCGTATCCTCTCTGTCAGAGTGCGTCGGGTGGTAACACCCGCACGCGACGAGACGACAACCTATCCACCACCTCTTTCTCTCTCTCTCTCTCTCTCTCTCTCTCTCTCTCTC
>CM052337.1:2777206-2891401 GCA_028455595.1 Lasioglossum vierecki | reverse complement strand
CTCTCTCTCTCTCTTTCTCTCTCTCTCTCTCTCTCTCTCTCTCTCTCTCTCCACACGAACCGAAAAAAAAGAACCCAGTAACGAACGAACCGCGTCGATTAACACGATCGATTATTGGGCATCCCTAAACGTACAAACACAGGGTCGAAAGCGGCTCGCGTTCACGATCAAGCAGAAAATGAAGATCATCCAAGAGATCGAACGCGGCAAGAGCAAGAGCGACGTGGCGCGCGAGCTGGGTCTGGCTAGCAGTACGGTGGCCACGATCTGGAAAAATCGGGAGAGCATCGCGGAGAGCTGGAGGAACCGCGACATGATGCAACACGCTGATCCGGAGGACGGGAAGAAGCCGATCGCACCAGGCGGCGGCGGCCTGTCTTCAGGTTCAAGCCTGGCCTCGTCGGCCTCCTTGAGCTTGGTCTCGTCGGTGGCTTCGTTGTCGGCCAGCACGGTGCTCGGCAACGCGAACATCATGACAGCCAGCACCACGACACCGTTACCCGCGGTCGTGGTGCCACCCCCTCCTCCGCCACCACCGCTGCCACAGCCAACGGTTCAGGTGGCACAGCCACCCCCACCGCCACCGACCATAACCCTGACGACCACCTCGACCACCGCTGTGTCGTCCAATCCGTTGCCGTTGACGCAGTCGCAACCTACCACGCAGCCCAACACGCCAACGTCCAGCACCGCGTCCACTGGCACCACCACCACCAACGCCAGCATGGACAATACCCAGCAGGCCCAGACTCAGACGCAAAGTCAGGAGCTTCTGGAGGTAAGATCGTCGTATTGACGCCTCCTCAAAAAAAAGTATCACCCCCGTATACTCCATCCCCCATGAGACCACTCTGTGTCGGACGCCCCTGGCGCTTTGTCTTGAATGGACGGCCCTTTCAAGCTTGGGATCAGCAGGCTAGCTAGCCGATGATGGATCTTGCAGAAACGGTCTCTGGACCGGTGGTTCTTCTACTAGAAGTCCGTGGACTGTCTTGTTATACGTGGTAGATGTCTGCTCGAGTGTGAACCGATTAGGCCCACTGCAGAGAGTTACAGTAGACGCCCCTTTACTGTCCGGGTTTGTGGGCACGACATGGACATATAGAGATAGACTGAGCCGTTTTAGGGTGCGCTCAGAAGAGGGAGCCACGGGAGCCTGGCTCTAGAATAGAAAGCTGAGAGAGGTGTAGAGGGGAGTCCCCCCTATGACGGAAGGCCTATACTAAAGTCGTGGCTCCTGTGTCTCAGTCCACCCATACGGGCTAGTTGAAGCCCACAATGGCGGCACGAGGTTATAAAGAGATTCCAGTTGTCGTTAACTAGAAAGAAAGCGCTATACACCCCGGCTGTCCGAAATCGAACGTAGAAAAAATCATAATAGCTGAACTAAGGCCACAGATGAATATAAGATTGGTTGCAAAATTATTGAAGAAGAACCACCTCCTACAACCGTCTTTCACTGACAATATCCATCACGACCATAGCCATTGACCCTCCCTAACAGTTCTCTCGACGAATTCCCGATTTGAGGCATTGTATCGTCTCACCTCTGCCTCGACCGATCTCTAAAAATCGCGAGAGCCCCGACCGCCCACATTATCATCGAAAACCCTCATCGAATTCATGCTCACAAATGAATGTTGACTGTTCTATCCCCTTGCGATTCATTGGTCCACCGTTCCTAAAAAAACCCCCGTTGTCTTTTTGTTTTATTTCGTCTGTTTCCACGAGGACTAAATACGATGGACCTCTCGAGGTAAGACTACGATTGCCTGGTTTTCTATGTTGTCCTCCACATTTTTTGCAAATCGTTATCCCGATATACGCCCCCCTACGATTCCTGAAATCAAATTCGCTCATTTAACCCTCTCACCGAATGGATTAAAGTTTCACTGTGTGAACTACACCAGAGGTAAGATATATATCTATATATAAAACTAGTCATTCTCTCTTTCTCTCTTATTTATCTGAACGTTCAATCATGTCAGTTTCATGTGTATGTGGCCATAAAACATTCTGCGTGACCGATTATATCATTTTACATCAGCCACCCCTACCCCTCGCCCCTTGCCCCTCGAATCTTGATCTTCGACGCGGTTACTTAAACATTCTCCCGATTCACTTTCGTTTCTGTTTTGGTTTCTACATTCTGTGCGCGCGGTAGCAGTCCTCGAGGATCTTTGTCCTCGCAAGAGCGACGTCTTTCTTTCTTCGAGTTGCGTCGATGAAACAACCTGCCCGAACATTTTACCGCTGGCTAACAAGTAGTAGCGCGTTACACCTTGGGCAAAGTAGGATTTCAAGGCCCCCGGGGATCTTGGTTTGTGTTCGGGGTCCCCTTTTGCTTGGGGCCCTGGGCATTTGCCCAAGTTGCCTATAGGGTAACGCGCCGCTGCTGACAAGGAAGTCCGGCTTCTGGAATGTTAGAGAACACACTTCTTCAAGTTTCGTTGGTAACGAAAATAGATAAAACAGTTGACAACGCAGCGAAACAGGACACACCGTATAACACGCGCCACGCATTCCTAGACGCACACGCGGTGCTTTGGTAGGATACCTAAAATGAAAACGATGGGTGATACCACTTGGATAGGCTTAGCTGTCTTAATGATCGACAAATCAAGATCCTCTCCGGACGCAAAATAGAAACGAGCCTTGATAGATGCTTCGTTGTACGATTCATTCGTTCATTATGCGTGTTAAATTGACATTTCTGTAGTTTGTAGATTTTATAGATCAGAAAATGTTGTTCAACATGTAGAACAAGTATACCACAGTATATTGTCCGTCGTCGCGACAGCCTGGGGGGATTTGGTCGCATCTATCGCACGGGATAGTTGTTTCTTTTATCAAAGGCTGAGCCGAATGTATTTTCTTTCTTTTTTATACGGCGACTGCGACTCTTCGGTTCGCGTTAGTGCTAGTTCACACCGATGCAGTATATTTTCTATAGACGCGACAGCCTCGGGGGGATTTGGTCGCATTCATCGTATAGCGTAGCTACTTTTTATATCAAAAGCCAAGCCGAACTTTGAAATAGAAAGCGCTTGTAAAGAGAGACCAATGACTCAAATCAGATTACTAAAAGTTGGGGGGGGGGGATATTCTTGGTCGCATCTATCATATAAAAATTGTCACGTCTATCGAAACTATACTGTACTTGTTTGAGCTTCCAGCGAAGTTTGACAGTTGTTTATTGGGACTTCACTCTGAATTTCAAAAGTCAATTGAACGATTAGAACATTCAGAATCGTCAAACGAAGGTTCACAAGCTCGAAATATTTGCGTTTCAAAAAATTGAATCTCGGTTAGAGTTGATATAGAAATGAGAAAAATTCGAGCTCCTTCACACGAGACATTAGAAATCTGTAATTTGCTCTAGAAAGATGCTTGAAATTTGAATAGAACAAGTGAGAATTAGCTTTTCAAAGATGAGAATATAAAATTCAAGAAGACATTACGAGTACGTGTCCACTGTGACGGAGCTCAAGCAGGGGCGGATCAAGACAAGTGGGGGCCCTGAGCGGTCAAAAATTTCGGGGCCCCCTCAGAAAAAAGTTTCAAGAAAATTAAGCCATAATCTAGAAAGAAAAGTAATCAATAATTCCACACAGTACAACTTCGAGGCTATACACTTAACATTTTGATATCAGGAGGTCCTATGACCTTTTCTTTTTCTAGAAAAAATATCTGTTAACGATAGCCAGTGCTGTTACACAATTTGAGAAGCTAAATATTTTCTGGTCCAAGCGCGGGGCCCTCAGAACCATCGAGGGCCCTAAGCGGTCGCTTAGTCCACTCACCGCTTAATCCGCCCCTGAGCTCCAGAGAGCCATAGCGATCGAAGCTGGCACAATATTGTCTTGAAAACCAGATCAACCGAGATAAAAAAATTATCTGCGCATCCAGTAGGACGAATGAAAATTTTAATACCGACTGTCGTAACGCTATCCTGTGCTTCTCCTGTCACTATACAAGAAATAACAGCTAGCTATATGATTATCCAGCATGCCGTAATATTATTTTTCGTGTCTTCGGTGCGTGTTCCTCGAGATCGTCGTGGGAACACCGCACCCTGCCTCGGATCGGCAAGATCGCTTTTCTGTTTCCTCGCCACTCGCTATATTCTCTTCTTACGCTAGCAAAAAAAAAGAAAAACGGAATCGAACTAATTCAATTATAACTTACAACAAATATAATTGATAACAATAACAAAAAGAAAGTAATCGATATCAATTTACAAATCGATCATCTTCCGCATTCTAATTATCGCTGTCACCTCCTATCGCCGCTGTTATTTATACAGGGTGCCTCAAAATCCGGAAATGGGTTCCTTGAGTCATTCGAAGCGACATTTTCTTTTGCAAACATTGAGTCCGCGGCTTTGTTTAGGAGTTATTAACGAATAACACGGACCAATCAGATCGCGACCTAGATGCGTGTGACACGCTCTAATTGGACCGTGTTTTTCGTTAATAACTCTTAAACTTAGTCGCGGACACCATTCTTGCAAAGGAAACTGTCACTTGAAATGACCCGAACTTCCCATTTCCGGTTTTTATAGGAATTTTGGGAAACCCTGTATTAGTATTATTATTATTATTATTCTACACACCTAATCACAGGTGTTCGGATTCTCTCTCTCTCTCTCTCTCTCTCTCTCTCTCTCTCTCTCTCTCACTCTGTCTCTCTCTCTGCCGTCGCAAGACAAAAGCTTACAGTGATTGATATAACACACTGACAAATTTATTAATTATGTGCGTAACCATAAAGGCGAGTATATCTGCTTGGCTCCTGCATGCGCTGATTATATATATCTCATATTCGAAATATTTTTATACCACTTTTTACGGCTGTGTTCTTCCCTAACTTTTTTTTCTCCATTTACCCCGATCTATTTTCTCTGTCTCTTTCTCGCTCTCTCTCTCTCTTTCTCTCTCTCTCTCTCTCTCTCTCTCGTACAATTCTGGTTTAACTGTGTTTTAAGATTTTTATAAAATGGTGGTGGTTTATACATATTTACATATACATCTATATGTATGTATACATATTTCTCTTTTATATATTCTCATTTTCTATCTCTCTCTCTCTCTCTCTCTCTCTCTCTCTACATATATATATATGTATATTTATATGAATATTTTGATATATTTCTCTCTCTATCTCTGGTAGTTGGTCAAAAGCTTTTCGTTTTCACGAATTCTTTGTTTCTTCCGTTCGTCGTATAATACACGTAACCCTACATACACACGATGTGTTCTACGTCGACTTTTCACCACGGGAACGGAGGATCGTTTTTTGTGCCGTTCATTTTCTGCTTGGCTGCTATTTTCTCTGAACATTATGTATAAATATATATATATATATATATATATACATAATATATATATATACGAGGTTTTTTATCACAGCATGCCCAGATCTCGCTACTTGTTTTCTTTTCTATCTCTATCTTTCTCTCTCTATCTCTCTCTCTCTCTTTGATGGGGTGTACATGGTTTTTTTGGAGGGATGGAAGGGCTTCTCTTTGTTGTGTCGTACAATCGAATTGTTACTCGTTAACAGGACCACCCTACGTTGCCAAAAACCGTTTGTCGTAGTCGAGGGGAGACTAGATATCCATCCCCGTCCCCCAAACCCGTATTCGATGGGGAACACGATTTTCTTTGTTTCTACAGCGATTTTGTTTTTCGTTATTTCGAGATAGAGTATGACTACGTCACTAGACATCCTTAGAGTAGTGCTTGTCACTAGGGATGGGATCAAGTACCTAGCGAACAAGTTCCAACTTTATTTATTTCTATTCCAGTTTATGAATTTAAATTATCGACGTCTGTGTGCATTATCGATATTATCAAGATCATGAACAAATTTATAGAAATTTGGACACGGCAACATCTGTCCGATCAGGTTGTAATTTTTAACCTAACCCTCCTCATTTGTCAATCGATGAATGTGGGTTGTTCCTTATAATTTTGAAAATTCAATGAAGTACCCTATTTTATCAAAAATTACACGTGATTATCTACAATGGCCACTTCTGTATCTTCAGAAAGAGTGGTTTCCGTAACAGGAAATATCCATGGATAAAAAACGAAATAGGATAAAACTAAGTATTATAAATGAAATATTATTCTTGAATAGTTACGAATTTAATCAAGAAAGTGTTTAGAACTTACTATGCAGTTCTGATTGCCAAAATTCGAGTACTACTTGTAAGTATCTTTTCGAAACTTGTAACTATTCATTCCGAGGTTCGATACGAGTTTGTATAAAATGAATACTTTTCGAATATAATCGTTGAAACATTATTGCTTTTAAGTAGTAATCGAAACCAATAAAATGAAACTTGAATACTGAAATTGATTCAAATTCGTGAGTACATATTGAACTTGATCCCATCACTACTTGTCACTGATTCTGCTGACATAGTCGCGCTTCTACACATTGCTTATCGTATCACTACACGAACGAGTCGGATCCACCGCGAATCAAAATCAAAAGAATTAGGGGAGAGTTGCCAAAATCGTACTACCCAACTGATTTTTGATATATCTAATAAACAATACACAGTTTTACTAAAATTGTTATTCCCAATTCTACTGTGATCTTTGCGGAATTTACACATTTCAATAAGAATTTACATTATTGACGTCTGTTTGCATTATCGACATTATCAAGATTACAAACAAAATAGAAATTTTGACAGGATTTCTGTCGGGTCAGCTAGTAATTTTTATAAAAAATATACAAAGACCACACACACACACACACACACACATGTTTTCTTTTTCCCATGCTTGAAAAATTCAGAAAGAAAATATAGAAAGTTGAAGTGTTAGTTAATTAAAATCTCAATAAAATTTCAGTGTAATTTCTTAAATCGTAGTGGTATGATTTAAGAGTTTCAACTGCTGTACGATTTAGGAAACTAAGCGATCTGATAGAAAGATTCATCTAACCTGAGAGATTATATAAATCGTATTATAAACAACAAATTATTACTTTAAAAAACGATTTTATTCAAAATAATTGACTATTATATTTTATCTTTTGAAAATTTGATTCTGCTTAATCCACGGTCTATCCCCGAAACTGTTTGACCAGAAATAATTTCCGAATTTGTAATAACAAAATATTATTTTCAATAACTCGAAAATTACCTCTCTGAGAAAACTCCCTTTGTGTCGAAGAAAATCGTATTTCGAGAAAACAGTGTTCCATACTTTCACCAGACGAAAGGAAGAATTAGTATTAATGTGATAAGCGTCGGATTAACGAGAGAACGGTGAAACAGTTAGTTAAATTGTTAATGAAATTATCAGTTTGTTAATTAAATTTTCTCGAAAAGAAAAAAAGCACGAAAAATTCATTCTATAAAGCTCGCGAAATTGCTATTGATGGATATGAGTGACGTGTGTATATGGCATTGTGCGCAGGCCCGGAAAAAACGGCAGGAAGAGGTGGAGAAGATACGTCTGGAAGAGCAACAACGGAAGCAACAGGTAATCCTAAACTCGTTGTTACACGCACCCCTCGGCTTTTCTGTCTGTGCTGGCCCACCCCCATCGCGGCCACCCCTCGCCGGAGAATAAAAATTATCGAGAAACCCCAGCCGACATATTTTGCACGACACTCGCAAACGTTATTTAGCCGGGGAATTCGCTTTAGAACGTGTTATTCAATTTGCGCGACGGCCGCGCGGATAAATTGCATTTCCTTTGCGACGGGATACCCGGTTTTTTAATTATTATCAATTAGAACTGGATCTATCCTGCCCGACCACCGTTATTTGATTGTCCTCGTATTATCTCTTGATCCTTAACGCGATCGCGAAGCACAAAAGAAATCCCATTTTATTGCTTGATAAATATTCCTCTGGGATCCTCTCGCTTACGAGTCAACAAATTAACTTCAAATCGTAAATGTTACATTTAGGCAGCTCTGATGACTTTTACCTTGACATATGTTGTCAAGGACAAGACTCTGAACAACTTTTCTCTGAACATCTACCCGTCGCTCGGACTTAGTTTCCGAGGTAATTGCGAAAATCTATTGCTAGTACTAACTTGAATTTTACGTATTCGTGCAGTAATAGTTGTTTACAATTATCTCGAAAACTAGAAGCGAGCACCGAGTAGTTGTAATGACAAAAGTTGTTCAGAATATTGTCCTTGACAAGATATGTCAAGGTCACGATGATTGGAGCTGCCTTCTCTAAACGTCATATATACCCTTCGAACCTGTTTCCAAAAACGGAGGAATCCATCGCAAGTACAGACTTCAAAAGACTTTCACGTTGGTTTCTACACCACTGCGGAAAGAGAAATTCATTGTTCAACCCTCGCACGTTCCTCAAAGTCCGAATTTACTCTTTTCTGTGTTCGTAGATGCTTCTGGATTATTTATCGTTCTGTTCTGTTCACGTCGTAAGATTTGCTTCCTTTAAATATGATACAAACGGTATACAAGTGGTTAATTTAATCTTTCACTGCATGACTTTTTAAATTGGGATGAAAAAATTGAAAGGATGTTAGGTTTTGTGTTTTATTTAATTGAGAAATATTTTAAAAAATTAAAACAACATTTTCAGAGAAATAAACATAATTTAGAATGGTAAGAAAACACATTCTCAGTTTATTAATATACATTAATATTTTTAATTCATAAGCGTTTTTGAGGCGCGCACAAGGGTTAGCGAATGAACGATTCCGCTAGGATTTATAACAAATGGAATTGATACTCGTTTGTAAACAATCCTGGGTTTGTTGCCCGATAAATCTGAGCTCTTAGACTAATTAATTTTACTTTGAATTTCAGAATTTTCTCTTTACAGTATATTTTCTATAGACGCGACACCCTCGGGGCGATTTGGTCGCATCTATCGCACGGGGTAGCTGTTTCTTTTATCAAAGGCTGAGCCGAACTCATTTTTTTTTTTTATATGACGACTGCGACTCTTCGGATCGCGTTAGTGCTGGTTCACACAAATACAGTGTATTTTCTACAGACGCGACAGCCCCAGGGAGATTTGGTCGCATCTATCGTACAAGCTAGCTATATTTTTTATCAAAGGCCACGCCAAACGTAGAGAAGGACAGCGCGTGTGAAGAGAGACCACTGGCCGAGATCAGATTACTAAATTGGAGAGGATATTCTTGGTCGCATCTATCGTGTAGAAATTGTCGCGTCTATCGAAAATATACTGTAGAACATTACCCTTCGTTACAGAATTATCTGATATCGACAATATTTTCGATTTTGATGGTTTCATGTATGGTTACTTTCAAAGTGTTCGAAAATTCACTTCTTGCCCAGTAAAATCGCGTTCCTGGACCACTAGTGCACTGTGTAAACGACGATGCTAAACCGTGATTCATTCTGATTTCGCAGGAACGAGAAATAAAGCGGCATCAGGCGGTCTTGTTGAAGGAACAGGTGAGTCCCCATAGATCACGTCGAGCCCCTAGATCGTGTCATTGCTGTAGTCTAGACGGTGTGCGTGTGTGTATTCCGTAGAAATATTAGCTTTCGTTTTCATTATCTCCATCGCTTTCGTTCATCGTTTCTCGTACTAACGTGCGCGTTATCATAAATTCCAGCTGATTGCCTTCGCATTTTCGATTCCGGTACGATTTCCTTCCGCGATTATCGTCTACACTTCAATAACCATTAACGATATATTAACTCTCTATTTCCCGGTGCCGACGATTCACCGAGGGAAACGTCGATTTATTTCGCGAATATACAGGGTGTCCCAGCTAACTTAACCACCTTGAATATCTCGCTTAGTTTTAGTAATAGAAAAAGAAACGTTACAGGACAATATTAACCTAACCGAAGGGGCAATATAATTTTTATTTATTGTGAGCTTAAATGTAACTCCCCATAAGTGGTTATGAAGCTTTACATTAGGATTAATAGGAACACAACGTGTTTGACATATACATTAAGATTAATAGGAATACAGCGTATTTGACATATACATAATTTCAAATTTGTAGATTACATTTGGGAACAAACTTTCAAGGTCATATTTTTCTAGATACCAAGGTCGTCAATCTTTTTTTCTAATGGAACTATATTTTTTTTTATCGCGATGTAATAGTAAAGGTAAAGTCCTCTTTAAAGACGCATTGTACAATGACCTTCGTGCGACCTTGTTATGAAAAATCCAAAAAGCATTACAAACACAGTTGATGCGACGTTAAATAAATATATAAAAAAGAAGACCAAACACGATATAATTTCAATTTTATTTAGTGGTGTAATCGACGATGAAAGTTTCACTAGAAATGGCCCTGGCTGGCTGAATCATGGCTGTTGTACAGGGAACGAGATTTTACTGTACATTATATGTTCCGATATTGGCCATGAAACTGTTAGAAGAACCAGGGAATCATTTGTTTTCCGTACACAACAGTGTATTTATAGAAAATAACGGTCATCATTTCGAATAAAAAAATTCTATTCCTTAAACTAAGCGAGATGTTCAAGGTGGTAAAGTTATGCTGGGATACCCTGTATACATACAATACGTGTAATCGATTTTCTAGTAAAACAAAAGCTGTACGACGGTGAGGAGATCATGATGTTGCGTTTTTTCTAAATTGTTCTCGGTTTACATCTGCAGACTCTCTGCCCTTCTATTATATTATTCGTATCTACTTCTTCTCGAGTTGTATTCATAGTTTCTTCAAGCTCTTTTCTTTCACGTTTGCTTCTCGTTTTTAGTCGTTGCTAGTCGTGTCTTTGGTTACGAACGTAGATCCCGTGTTTCCGAAGGAACGCGACGTTGATTAGTTTGATTCGAAGCTAAAGTTCGTGCCGCATTAATGAGAATCTGCCCGAATCGGGAAGAACCGTGAGTTTGATCGTGGTTTTACGGAAAATCCAGGAACGTATTTCCAATTTCGAAAAGTAAGACAGAGAGGGAGCGTAGATCAGGTTTCAGTCGGGTTCCCGTTAAAGAGAGAAGTCCCGCGAGAAGTGACGATCGTAAGGGTAGTTTGAGCACTGGTGGACTGTGGATATGTTTTGTGCCGCAGATGTACATGCAGGAGCTCACCAAGCAGCGCGAGATGCTCTACACCGTCGAGCTGGTATGTCTCATACCCAATCTAGTTTAATAATACAACTGCCACTGAACGCCTTGCCTGTCTCGCGACTCCTTAAACTTTAAACCAGGGACCAAAAGTAACAGTTATTCGAAAATTTTCTATTTGAAATTTAAGATAACCTATAGAAATATATAAAGAAAAAACTTCGAAGAAATAAATGATTAATAAATATCGATTTTTATACTTTTTGGTTACAAGTTACTTAGTGTCCAAAAAATTGGACCCTCCCCGATAACTGTTATCGATTAAGAAAAACTGTTTCGATCGCTCATAACAGTTATCAGTGAGAGAAATTTATTTCGATCGCTCAAAACAGTTATCAATGAGAGTTTATTTCGATCACCCATAACAGTTATCAACGAGAGAAATTTATTTTGGTCGCTCATAACAGTTATCAATGAGAGAAATTTATTTCGATTGCTCATAACATGAATAAATGTCTCTCGTCTATAACAGTTATGAGTGATCAAAAAATAAATTTCTTATAACGTTTATAATAATTCTTATAACATTTACCAATAAGGGAACAAATTTTCGGTTACCTACAATCCTTATTTGTAACCAATACGATTTTATCCGATGAAATACTTTTTATTCCATGACTTTTCTTCTTCTTGGTTATAATAGTTATAGTCTCTGCTTAAACCGCCTGCACAAGCCTCAATCCGTTGCCGATCTCTAGATCTGCTTCCGATGGGACCTCTCGCTGTAATCGCTAGAACTATCGTTATCTTTGTTACCGATTCGATCGATCACGGATCTAATTATCGACAACAGATTGGAGTTTGACAGGGAAATTTAAAGTTGTTCGGTCGCGAGACAACGCATCGTAGCCGATTTCTCGTCGAAGACGCAAATCGTCGATCTTCCACGAACAATCGACGAACGAAGGCGTGATTCTAATGATTTGAACACCTTTGTCGATCTCGGTGGTCGTCGATTGATTCACAAGCTTGTTCTCGGATGCAGTTCTTGTTGCAGTTCTCTGTTTATTAGCTGGAGATGATAAATTAGTATTGTTGCTGTGTGTGACAGCAACGTGTTTCTTTCGAACCGGAACTATCTTTAGAAACACCTATCGAAACTAATCTCTATGTCAGCAGTGGCGGCCCAAGTAAAGTGGAGACCACAAGCGGTAAAAATTTCGGAGCTATCGGACTGAAGTTAGAAATAGATTTGCAAGAAAACTTTTCTAAACTTAATTTTTCTGTAAAAAAAATAATGAATGCTGCGAAATTCGGGACACTCAGTGGCGGCTCAAGTCATGCGGAGGCTCCAAGCGGTAAAAATATTTGTATGGCTCCGAAATTTTTGACCGCTTAGGGCCCCCACTTGTCCGTCCCTGATTAACCCTCTGCTGAAGTAGCTTTGAAGTTTCGAACGTTTCCAAGGGCTAATAAATCAGGGCAACGAGAATAGAAATACGGGGATACAGCTTGGCAATCGCGACCACGCGAGCGTCCCGTCAGACAAAGCTCTAACAATGTTCAATTCGATAATTCTCACAATCGGATTTCACACTGATAACAATTATCTGAAGGAAGCTGTCCCGGCAACTTCCTCGAGCAACGTCGGCCACGTTAATATCCGCTTTTCGAGATATCCACGTTCGCTAACCAGTAATCGCGGTGACAATACATGTTCGTGGCCAGTCATATGCATCGCAGGCGTTTCATTTCGCTTTATCCACACCAATCACAATGTCCCGCGTAATTAACGTCCGAAATTTTACTCGCGTGAAGCTAGTCCAGACGAAATTGACTCTTAAGGGTTGTTTGCCTAATGGATCTCCTAAACAATTTCGAACTTACTCGTGTCGTACTGTTCGTTCATCAATAAAGTGACACAAGTAAAACAAAAAGGAAATTTTACAGGAGAGTCATTTACTTAGAAATGTAGAATAACTTGTTGCTATTTAGATACTGGGTGAATTGTGTCACTCGTTATAAACAGACTACGGATGTTTGATTTATTTTCAGTGGTAGTGGCCTTTGCAGATTTGAAATCAATTAAAATTCTACTAAATTCTGTCGAATTTTATATTCTAACATTTTTTGTAAATTTTTAGGTACCACAAAAATCCGCAGTCTAGTTATAAAGTACACCACAATTTTATACAGTATACTTTCGATAGACGCGACAGCATCGGGGGGATTTAGTCGTATCCGTTAAATGGAAAAATCGTATCGTAAAATGTTATACTTATTTTTAAAAATATATCTTGAGTTGTGTCACTTTTCTTATGAATGAACGACATATTAACCTTTTTGAAGTCATCATTTACACTCAGAGGGAAACGTCATCTTAAAATTGAAGTTGCAAACTGTATTTAACAATGTTTATACACTATTCTAGAGAAAGCGGTAAAAATTTCATTGTAATACATCTACAATTTCATTGTAATACAAAGCTAAAGTTAATAGACTTATGGGAAGATATATTTGTTGAAGATATATCATGAAGATATATTTAATTAGGACGATACATGTTTGCTATAAACGTACTAAATAAAGGTTTAACTGCATCTAATCATGTAAAAATCTTTAGTTTAACCAAGAAGTTTAGCAATAACAATGTTTCAGCTTACAAAAATGCCGAAGCTCTATTTGTTTCGATTTTGCGCAATTTTTGTTACAATATTCGCTTAAAAAAAAAAAAGCTTCCATGCGAGTAATTTCATTATTTGAATAATTGTAAACGACGGAAAATATAAAATCTGTCATTTGGTAACAGTGCTAGGTTTAGTGTTAAATTAGCTTAAAATTGTTAATCATGTAAACATTGTTGGCGTTATTAAGCGTCGATTAAAATAGCTTAAAATTGTTCTTCAACAAGGAATAACTTGTTCGAACAAATAAAGCTATCCTCTGAATATGAATGATGTTTACCAGAAGAATAAGTTCGTTGTTGATTTCTCCATTCGGCTAGCAGCTCTGTAAAAACTGCAAGACAGTGTATCGAATAATAAAACAACATCGAATAAAATGGCAAATAAAAGCAACAGTCAGTCGGTTACCGAAACGATTGGTGTATCTGCCATAACCAAGGTTGGGTAGAACAATTGCACGACACTTTCCGGACCAGAAGAGACCGATCTTTTCGTCGGATCCAGTCAGTGATGCCGTTCCGACCTACCGTGCTACTAACCCATACCCCCACTATGGTCTACTGTTGCCCCTACTTTCCTTTTCAGTAAGTGCAACGGTAGGTTATAGTGGGTGTATTAGTACCACGGTTTAGTACCACAGTACAATAATGTTTCTATTAGAGCGACAGCCTCGCGGTGATTTGGTCGCATAAACCGTGCGCAGACATAATTTTTTTATCCACACGGGCCGAGCCAAACATAGAGAAGGACAGCACGTGTAAAGAGAGACGCGGGCCTTTGAACTGTGTCAGCGACGGCAACTGTCAGCGTCTCTTTCTTTTCTACAAGCTATCCTTCCTTGCGCCTGAAACGTTCATCGTCATTTAAATACGAGTATTATATGTATACATTATGTTAGAGTGTTATACGTTTACATTATGATGAGGCATGGGCAATATACCGAACCAAAATCAGATTACGAAGTTGGGGGCGAGGGACAACTGGGTAGCATCAATCGTGCGCAGCATAGTCGCTCTAATAGAAACATTACTGTACCACGATTTCGGCATCACTGGGCGGATCTTCTTCATTCTGCATCCGTGTATACATTACATCGCTGTCATGCGTAGCTTCCTGAGAAGTATTTGGGACGGTTTGTAGAGTTTGCCGTAGCCCGTGCGTGCCAAAAGTTGTGCTTTCGAACGAGTTTGTCACGGGACCTATTTTGTCGATGCTGCATGAACGTGTGACCGGTTTCGCGTATTCGCCACGTTGAGTCGTTCCGTTCGGTACTGCAGGAAAGGGAGAGAAGGAGACAACACATGGCGTTGGTGCGGGCACTGGAGAATCGTCGAAAAATGGAGGAGAGAGAGAAGAAACGTCTCGAAGCGAGAGCCGAGAGGATAGCGTCGAAAGAGAAACGCGCCGAGCAGAGGAAGATGGAGATGGAGCTGGTCGAACAGATCAGAAAACCTGTCGAAGACATGGAGCTGACAGGTACACACCTGGGCGAGGTTCTCTTAATGCTGGTTTTACGGGAATCCATAAAAAATGACTTTTATTTTTCTAAAGATGCCATCCATAACGATGAAAATCTCTTCGAATCAGTTTGACAGTGTAAATAATGCCAGAGAACACCTGGCAAGAATATTGATTTATGTTCATGAAGCAACGGAAATAATAGTCACTTTTAGGCTCCGTAAACCTAGCGTTGATTTAATTGATACATTTTTACGACTAATCGATGCCGGTTACAGATCATAGATCGCTACCAGAGCTGAAGAGACTGCCCGGACTCAAACTGTCCGGTCAAGCCTTCTCGGACATCGTGATGGTCTTCGAATTTCTGCACAACTTCGGGGAAACTCTAGGTTTTGGTAAGCTATTTTTAAGGTGATAGGGAAATACTGTAACGTAGACCTCCCGAAGATGGTGGTTGGGGGTAGTGTGGGACTCGCCTTATCCTGAGATGACAGTTGGGAGAATGGGACTTAAATCCCTACCCATACCCACTAAAACCCTACCGCCCAAGGCCATAGACCTTACTCTGTACCCGATTCAACACCGACCGAGGTCCTACTACTCGTATTGCTCCCGTGGTGGTGTTGAACGCGTCTAACTCGGGTCTCTCTTTGTCTCTTTATAAACATATTCGATTCGTTTAATGGCAGTGGGGAATTGCTCTTACGCAACCCTCCCACAGGTGATAGCTGGGAGGGTAGTGTGAGACTCGGCACCCCCTAAGATGGTGTGCGGGGGAAACGGGACTATATGAGAGCTCATATATCCCTATCTCTACCTACTAAAGACCCCACCGCCCAAGGTCCATGGACCCGTCGCCTCATTCGCGACTAACGAGAGTTGCGCGACCTACTATTCGCATTACAGTGCAAACTCTCTACCGCGAACCTCTTCTACACCTGTTCTTGTCCACACCGGCTTTAGTAAGCTACCCTATTCGAAACTGATCATTCCTAGAATATCTGATAACACTGTCCAACCACTTTTTACCAAAAATCTACTAAGCTATACTCTACTAGACCATTCTCAGAGTTAACGGCCTAGAAGTCAACGGGAACATTGCTGGTTGAGGTTATCGTTATCAGTAGACACTTAAACCAATGAAAACATAAGAAAAATATCAAAATATTAACTTATCTAACTGATTAAGAGTTTCGATCAATTTTCATTCAACTTCTGTCTGTTGCACAAAGATCTGCAATCTAATGATGATTCTATTTGCGACCGCAGACATGGACTCGCTGCCAAGCCTGAAGAGTCTCCAGCTAGCTCTGCTGAACGACGAAGAGGCCGAAGAAGAGATGCTATCGGTGATGACGCATCTGCTGGTCTGCGCCATAGAGGATCCCGGGATCCCACAGCCAGCAAGACACACGACAGGCCTTGGTCAAAGTCTTCGACAAGCGGACATTACGCACGCGAACATCAGCGAGGTCCTGCGAATTTATTTGTACGCGAATGCAACCGGCGAGGTGAAAGCTTTGACCGGCGTCTGCCTCGAGAGGGAACGGGACAAGAAGTTTGCCGATCATCATCAAAACGGCGGCGACTATGCGTCGACCTGTTCAGGCAAGAACGCCCAGTTCTACGAACATCTGCACAACAACGAAACCTGGAGGATGTCCGAGAGGCTGAGAGACAAGCCCTTCCTGGCGTTGAATCCGACTCACAAGGCGCAGATGCTCGCGTTCCTATGCAACGAGCTGCTGCAGAACAAGGCTGTGATCAGGCAGATTGAGGGGAGCCTGGAGACCGTCGCTCAGCTCAGGAAGGAGAGATTCGTTCTGGACACCAAGATCAGGAAGTAAGTACATCAGCAGTACCGAAGATCATATAGGTTTCTATATGAAACCCGTGACGTGTTACCCTATGGACAACTTGGACAAATGCCCGGGGCCCCCAAGCAAATTCTACGTTTTTCCCCAAAATTCTAATTCGCCCAAGACCCCCACTAATTCGAACGCGCTACTGCACGAAACTATGAAATATCTTCGGCAAAATGAAATATCATTTTCCGATCCTATCCTCTTTACTATCATGCGGTATCTCTGTATTGTTTGTCCACAGGCTGAGGCAACTGCACAGCCGGAAGGTGCGGATGGAGGCAGTGGGCGTCATCGTGAACAAGACAGGGGACACCATCACCATAGAGAAGAAAGAAGTTGACGAGGAAGGGAATTCGACGTCGACGGCCGTGGGAACGACACCTACACCTGACGAGAGTCATCACGAGGATGAGGTGGAGGACATGTCCGAGAACGAGAGCGAAGGAACTCAACCTGAAGAGGTAACACCCGAAAATTCGCCTTGAACCTTTTTGCTAGAGCTGGTATTAACTCTCTGTGTTGTTTCAAGGAGGAGGACAAGAATTTATCCGGCGAGGAGCTCGGCAAGAAGTTGGACAAGCTGCTGAAACAATCGGAAGAGCAGCTGCAGAAGCTGAACAGCTCTTCGAAGCAGCTCCGGGCGCACATATTCGGCCAGGACAGGTACTGGAGAAGATACTGGGAGCTGGCGTGCGCCGGTGGCATCTTCATTGAGGCTATGGAGAGTGCGGAACCGGAGACCTTGGAGCTGCAAGCGGAACTGGACGAAAAGTACAAAAACATGCCGGTCGAGGAGAAGCCGAAGACGAAGCAGGAAGAGACCAAGGGGAACTCTGAAAATCGGGAGAACGAGGCTCCGAACGATGTGAAGGAGGAAAAGAAGTACAACTCGAACGAACAGGAAGAGGACGTGAAGCCGCATTTGGAGAAGAGCCGACCGGAAGCGGAGGACGTTAACTGCAAAGAACAGGTGCAGAACTGCGAGAACTCGACGAACATCAAGGAAGAGAAGAAGCACGAGGTGGATGGTATGAGCGACGCAAAGACCAACGTCACGTCCGAGGAGATCAAGCAGGAGACCGAGGTGATTAATATGGAGGTGGACGTCAAGATCGAGGACACGAAGAAGGAGAACGAGGACATGGACGAGGACATGAAGCCCGTGAAAGTGATGGAGGACAAGATCGTCGAGACTATTCCCAATGGCGACAAGTTCAACCACATCAACAATCTTCATAACGGCAAGGAACTGAACGGCACCTTCATCTCTAGTAAGATTCTCAAGATCTGTTCATCAGTTTTGTTATCAGTAGACAACGGATTTGATGTATTTATGACAAAAATTAGTAGATGTGGCGCACTTAGGGGGGTGCCAGCAAAGATAAAGAATACATTAATGTTGTTTTTGTGCTTTACAGACAACAGCAACGAGACCAGCTGGTTCTCCATTCTGCCGCGTGAGACTTGCGACACACCTGGACCCAGCACCAAACAGATCTTCGGGATAGCCGAACCGACTGAACTCAGAATACCAGTATTCCCACCCCCGGCTAGCCCAAACTTCGACAGATGCGATAGTCCAGCACCTTTGATCCTAACGCAAGACGAGGCGGCCCAGCTAGAATACCTGAAGGTGCACGGCCTGCCGCCACCTGGAGAGGCCAAACCTGTACCCAAAGGTAAAATTCTGTCTTTCTATTCGTTCAAGATGAGCATGTGGACTTTAGTAAACGCGAACTTTACTCTAAAGCGGTTCTGGGGTGAGTGCCATGAAGTCTGACACACTCCTCTCATCAAAAGGCACCCTGCCTTCCTCACTGCGTGGCCAAATCCTCTTGTAACAAAGTCCCAATCCTTTAGGGTAGTGTGCGGCCTTGGGTTGCATACCCTCGGCAAGTTGCACTCGTCACATCCTCATAAACATGACCTTTCCGAACAATAGCTAGATGGCCCAAAATGCCCAGCCGTCATCGTCCAATACTACTGAGGGCTGACATAGTTTTGGAAACTGCAAACATGTCCTAAGGATATTGAACAATTTGTTTGATAACTGAATTTGACACAAACTAGAAAATTTAAGCTTCCCTTTAATAAAACCATCGATAGCCTGGAAATCCTGAAGTGCATGTCCTCCAAAAACGTTGTTCACTCTGTAGCCAATCAAATTAGGCTACAATCAATACTAACGGTGCAACAAACGTCTGTTTAGATCTCCGGTACGGTTGGTGGAGAATAACGGACGTGGACACGTTTCAAGAGCTGCTGGAACACCTGCACTCCCGCGGGGTGCGCGAGAAAGAGCTGAAGCGCACAACGTGGGCAACGATGGAGTCGTTCCTAGCCGTAACCGGCAGGATCAACGTGGATCCTGGTAACCTAACCGCCACCGAGCTTCAGGCAGCACCGGATGAACCGGACACACCGATTCCGAAGCCAGATAATCCAGAGGTTTGGAGCGAGCACGTCGCATTGCGAGTGGACGCGCAACTTTTGGAGCAGGTCGAGGCTCTCGAGGACAAGGTCGCGAATGCCAGCATGCAGGTCAAAGGCTGGAAGCTTCCTCCTCGGGCGGGCACCGAGGAGGCCGAGGAGATCGAGAAGCTGAACGAGATGGAGAAGATCAGCGCTGTTGAACAGGCTAGACAGAGGTTACTGTCCCTGGAGGCTGCGATAGAGAGGAGATACCTGAAGCCGCCCTTGGGAGTCTGGTAAGTGGACAATCTTTAAGCGACACCTCGTCAACACTGTGACCACTGACTATCTTCATCCCCATCTGTTCCGCGAGTCAGCGTTGCCAAGACTTAGAATATACCTCTTAAGATATTACAGGATTTCAGGAAAAGTGATGGGCCCTCACTGGTGGTAACCGATCAACTAAGGGTGGACTCAGAGATGGGAGACTGGCTCTAGCATAGGTATTTTTCGGGGGAGAGGGGAGACTCTCGTCATATAGAACTCCCCTCTACACCTCCCTCACCGCCGAAGATGTCTATACTAGAGCGGTAGCTCCTGTGTCTCCCGGGAGTCGGCTTTCTTATCTGAGTGCACACCTTAACGCGCTCACCAACGGAACCCTGCCATTTTCCCAATCTGCTATGGTCATATTTGATCTTCTGCCGTATCTTTTTTTTGGCATCTCGGCTATGTTCTTTTTGGGCAGTGGGGAAATGCTTTTACGCACACCCTCCTAAGATGGTGATAGGAGGATAGTGTGGGACTCAGTCTCCCCCCAAGATGAAAGTCGGGAAGAATGGGACCTGGTTTCTAACTCCTATCCACTAAAACCCCACCGTCCAGGGCTGCCGCCCTAATCCTCCTTTTAGCCAGACATACCAGCACCCGGGGTCCTACTGTTCGCATTTGCTCTTGGGTGCTGGAGAACGCACCTTACCGAGTCCTACCTGGTCACGAAGGACTTATCCACTCCTTAACACTTGACCATCATGTAACGACGGAACCCTCCCATTTTCCCAATCACCTACTGTAATATCTGATCTGGGGGTCCTGATCCCACAATATATAAACTTTGCTACCCCGAATTCTATAATGGCACAGTGGTAAGACGGTGGTTATAGTGTTGCAATATGATGTGAACACATGGTACAGTATGTTGAGATGACAAATCGTGAATGATGTATGGTGTTGCAGTACCGGAGATCCAAACCTGGCAGCGTTGAAGGCGGAACAAGCAGCGGCCGCGAACGCGAACTCGAATAACTCGGATCAGAGCAATCAGACCCCGGTGCCTCAAGAGGAGACAACGCCTAGGGGGCTGAACAACTGGCGCGACGCAACAGCTCGAGCCCACACGTCGGCTCAGCTCGCGATGGCGCTATACATGTTGGAGGCCAGCATCGCCTGGGACAAGAGCATCATGAAGGCTGTGAGTCTAACACCAGCTAGAAACTCGGTCTGCGTCAAGCTACGAAACCGCTGCGTCTCACTCAAAGCTACCAATCAGTACAATCAGCTATTGACTACTTCTCAGGCCTCTGTGGGTATTCGCACTAACTTACTAACCAAGCTATCCTATATATTCTCCTTGCGTAAAAACTATCGCCCGTCGTCGTCCCGCAACACACAGTGAACCACAGAGAGCATATCGGTTTTTTATTTACACTGTTTTGTGTCCGACAGGGGCTTATTGAACAATTCTCGTTACAAATATTTTTATTAAACGAAATGCTCTTCGCGTGGCACTTTTTCTGTACAGGGTGTGCCAAATGTAGCGTCGTAAGCTGTTTTCTTTTTAATATTGGCGAAGATGTGTCGACTTCGTTTATTTTTAACTAAATGGTGCAAGCAGCTGGTCTTCTACCGCGCGACAAATATTTTTCAAGCTACTGCTGGGGAAAGAAGAGTCCTCAATATTTCTTTAACACGTTGAACCCCACGTCACCCAGATATGGGTGACGGCTATGTTTTCACAGGGGCCTATCTTCCAAATAAGAGTCCTTTCATATATTACAAAATAAACTGTGGTTACATTTAAACGACGCATTGCATTGTACCGCTCTTCCATATCGCGCTGTTTACACTCCCGGATTTGGGCCCCGGGAGAAACTCCATCGATTTACGCTGGGCGTTCAACGTGTTAAATCGGGACTACCTCAGTTTGAACCTTTATTACCATTTTGTTAATTTCTTCTCGCTCTCTCCCGGTTCTTTAAAGTTTTAGAATAATTATTTTACAGCTAATGACTGCTGCCATTTAAAATAATAATGGGACCCCTCCCTTTCTCTGCAACAAGTGCTCTAAAAATGTTTTTGGAGTTCTAAATAATTATTTAAAGTAAATATCATGCAGTTTGACAAAAGCTGGTAGCTAATGCCTGCTGCCATGTAAAATAATAATGGGGACCCCCCCTTTCTTTACACCAAGTGCTCTAAAAAAGATTTGTTGAATACTAAATGAGTGTCTGCTTACAGCATTCGATTAAAGACAAACAAAGGCGATGTTATTTTAAGAAAACAGATTGTAACGTTTTGTTTGACACAGCCTGTACACGATGTACGTCTAGAATGGTAAAAGGTCTTTCGCCAGTCTATTCGCGGGTGTGAAAAATGCGACAGCTATTATATTATCGTTTAGTTCCGTTCAACTTTGATCAATGGGAATACAAGCGTGTAAAAAATCATTTTGTGAAAAAAACGCTCCGACGATACGGAACGGATGTGATGCGTTCAAACGCATCGGATGGTGGTCAGAGTCTAACGTAACGGTAGCATGCCAAGGAATATGCCGCTTTATCATCTAGTAATATTTTCCTTTAACGCTTCGTATTTATCCTGCCGCAGAGTATCTGCTTATTTATTTATTATGCTCGTTTTTATTAACCTTGTTGCTCCAAGCGATATACTTTGTCGAAACGATTTTATATTTGTTCCGTCATATTCAGATTTCATTTCGAAGTTACCGCGAGAGAAATTGCACGACAATTTTGTAAATACAGCATTTTTAGCATTAGTTTTACATATTTTTTTCTTTTAATGGTAAATATTACGTTTAGCGGAGGCAGAGTTCCGATGACTTTGACATATGTTGTCAAGGGCTACATTCTGAAAAACTTTTCTCTGTATATCTGCCCGTCGCTGGGACTTAGTTTCCGAGATAATTGCAAAAAACGATTGCACTAGCACTTTAGTACTAACTAAATTGAATTTTCCATATTCATGCAGTAATAATTTTTTGCAATTACCTCGGGAACTAGGTCCAAGCGATGCTTGGTTGTATAGAGAAAAGTTGTTCAGAATATTGTCCTTGACAACATATGTCAAGGTCAAAATCATCGGAGCAGCCTCCCGTAAAATTTACCCCTTAAATTACGTTTTGAACACCAGCTTATCCCATTTGATTGTTTCTCGGTGAATGATCCTTTTCTTTTTACGATTAACAATTTTGACTGCATCGATGTAATAATTTTTGTTCGTTTGAACGCTTTTTACCAGAACGGCGCTTTTAACGATTTCGAAAACGTCACATACACACTTTGGTTTCATACGAGGTACAGAGTCCAGCGCGAGGTATTAAAATTCGAGAGCTTTCTTTTCTGTTACAGAACTGCCAGTTCTGTCACAGCGGAGATAACGAAGACAAGTTGCTACTGTGCGATGGCTGT
Organism: Lasioglossum vierecki; assembly: GCA_028455595.1. Classification (NCBI taxonomy): domain Eukaryota; kingdom Metazoa; phylum Arthropoda; class Insecta; order Hymenoptera; family Halictidae; genus Lasioglossum; species Lasioglossum vierecki. The sequence goes on along the minus strand of CM052337.1, from coordinate 2,868,228 downwards.
GACCGTGGCTACCATACTTACTGCTTCCGTCCAAAAATGGAAAACATTCCTGATGGTGACTGGTAAGTACTGTGTGAAATTCGGCCAATTCTAATTTTCTTCGGAAAATTAACTTTGTTCAAGCATTCCATACCAGTTTAAAGTAGGGTAACTGCACCAGTGAATGAACATTTAAGAAATTGTTCAGGAAGATATTTTATTTAAAAAAGAATATATGAATTAAAGGAATCTCATATATGCCAAATGGCTCCCTATACTTTATTTGTCAAAAATAAATAAACACAAATAAAATGAAATTATTATTATTTTTCTCTATTAAACATTAAATAAAAAATATAAAAAATACCAGTCAATGAACACTACATTCTAGTAATTATTGGTAATAATTATTATTATTGATATTTATTACGAATAATTATTAATAATTATTGGCCCAAGAGTCACTATCGCCAGTATGCCGTGCGGCTTAAAATTTGTTGAAATATACAAAAGCATTAATTTACTGGTGCCCGTTTATTCACTGGTGCAGTTACCCTACCCCCTTCCAAAAGCACCTCGAATGTATTTAATTTAATTGGGATTCTATCGAGACTGGTACAATCTCCTTTTCTTTACATTTAACATTCGTAAATGAAAAAGCTCGAGATGCCTTTGAAGAATATCCGTAATTATCCGAAGAAAATGTTTGAGGTTACCAAATGCATAGGTAGTTTTATTTTGAAAATAAAATGCCGCTTGAATCGAAAAGTGATTGGATTTATATATCGACGCATTATTAGCGATTTTTATCAGTAATGAATGTTTCGAATTGTTTGCAGGTATTGTCACGAATGCATGAACAAAGCAACTGGAGAACGAAACTGTTTGGTATGCGGGAAGAGGGTTGGTAAAAACTTAGTGCTGTGCGAACTCTGCCCACGCGCCTACCACACTGACTGTCATAATCCTGTTATGCCAAAAGTAAGTGATATTCACTATATATCCGCTAGATCCAGTCATAAAATATTTCTGTTTTAGTATATCAATGATATTCGATAATAAAAAGTGGCGGATCTAACCGTGAAAGGACTAAGCGGTCGCGTGGGTCCCGGGATACCATAGGGCCCTGATTTTTAAAGAAATTTATATATTTTTAAAGAATTTTATTAATCTGTAATAGTATGAAATTTTTACTTTTCTTTTTGTTAATAAGCTTGGGAGAGTTTACTTACAACTTTCATTTCTAACTTGAGTTTCAGGATCTCAAAATTTTAACCGCTTGGAGTCTCCACTCGACTTGACCCGCCACTGATAATAAAATAATACACCTGCCACCTTCAAACTCAATTTTTTTCAAACTAGATCAAGGAAAACATTTCTTTTATTAATTCCAAACAAAATATCCTTGATTTTTATTAGTAAACATGTTTTTTTAAACTAATCAGAAAAACGGAAATTATTTAAGGCTTGACTCGGTACTCAGCTGGATCCTCCTAAACCTGAAGTGCGATTAATCAATGATAATCATCTAATCATTAATTACATTGTCTGACTTGCTATTGTGATTTCAGATGCCAAGGGGAAAATGGTATTGTTCGAATTGCCACAGTAAACAACCAAAGAAGAGGAATAGTAGTCGAAGGAGTCATACCAAAGGGGGAGGCACCAGAGAAAGTGAAAGTTCAGATCATCCACCAGCTAGGTGATTACGTTAAAAAAAAAAACAAACATTGCCGAATTACTCGCTGGCTTGACAACGTTGTTTCATTACGAATGTACAAGTAGACGACAGTACACACACACACACACGATCACACACAAGAAAGAAAAAACATATACACACACACGAGTTGGTCAGGCTAAAAAGTAAAAGCGACAACACGAATCCCAATATAGAACACTTGACGAACGAACAAAATGGTGAACGGATAACTTCCAATATATCGAGTACGAAATAAAAACGTGGTAAAACGAATACAGGTTTTAAACATACACGCACACATACAGATACACGTACAGTATATATGCGATTCCACCGACTTCTATATATTTTATGTACATATAAATATAGTATACATAGATATATATCTTCGGCCCGTGTCGTACACTCGTCGATAAAAAGGAAAAAACAAACCAGAAATTGTTGTTGTATGGAAGTATTTATATACCGTAATACAGGGTGTTCCACGACAGGTGTTTTTAGCTGTAATAACGCTTCTACGTGAAAGCGAGAGAAAGAGAGAGCGAGAGAGAGAGAAAGAGAGAGAGAGAGAAAGAGAGAGAGAGAGTGAGAGAGACGCAAAACCGGCGATCTTAGGTTCTTTCCTGAACCCCCACCAACTCCTCTCACCCCGTCGTTTCCTCTAACGTGGCCCCCTGTGGCACGTGAAACAATATTGTATAAATCTCGTGTGTCAGGTCCCTTCGTAGGGACACCCTGTACCCCTCGTGCAGCGTGTTGCTTAATGATCATCGACTATGGGGATGGGGTAGTTTCTCAGAGAATATACGTCGTGAATGGTGTAGAGCTGGCCTTCGGCTTCTGAGTTGCTCGAAAATGTAAAAAATGACTGTATAGGGGAAAACGAACGGCGAGAAACTATGCGACAGCCGGAATATAGAAAAAAACCTAACGAGTAAATATACAAAAAATATATATATATACACACATATATATATATTGAACATGGCGAGACAGAGTAACGAACAGTAGATGACGAGATGACGGAAAGAGTCAGAAAGAGACGAAATAAATAAAAAAAGAGACGACGACACGTGCTCCGTCTCAAGCGGACAAAAGTAAACAAAAAAGTACGTAAAATAGAAGTAAAAGTAACCGACAAAATAACAAAAATACCAAAAAAAAAGTATAAAAAATAAAACAAAGTGTACACGCTCGAGTTCTTATGCGCAATTCGTCCAGAAGCTTTTGTGAAAAAAAACTATAACAAAAAAAACTATAAAAAACGGAAAAAAAACAAAAAACCTCCTGCGAAAAAAGAGAAAGGCTAAGCTATACACCACGGTGCAAATAATCTCTCTGTTGTTTTGCGTCGCAGTCCAACGCCGTCAACGGCATCGAACACGCACGTAGAGGACGTCAGTTCATCGGAACCGGCAACCCCAACCGCGTCGCCACGGAAGGAGGGGAACAATAGGACGCTCACGAAGAAACAACAACGAGAGCTGGCTCCGTGTAAGGTGCTACTCGAACAGTTGGAGCAACAGGACGAGGCCTGGCCGTTCCTCTTGCCGGTGAACACCAAACAGTTCCCGACCTACAAGAAAATCATTAAAACGCCCATGGATCTCAGTACGATCAAGAAGAAATTGCAGGACTCCGTGTAAGTTACGCACGCGTACGCAACGAATCTACTACCCTAGAGTTTTACCTAAAAAAAAGCAAACTTCTTACTACCAAAAAAAAGTCTAAAAAAACAAGTTCATTTATGAAAAAACACATACACCCATCTCTAAGATCACTACTAGCCAAAGCTCTCTAACTTCCCGGTCAGCTTCTTCGATCGACCAAAAAAAAAACAAATAAAATAACAAAAAACAACGGATCAAAATCCGACAAACAAAAATGTTCCAACCGAGTGCTTCTCGATACAGGTACAAGTCTCGCGATGAGTTTTGCGCCGATGTGAGACAGATGTTCATCAACTGCGAGGTATTCAACGAGGACGACAGTCCTGTGGGCAAGGCGGGACACGGGATGCGCAGTTTCTTCGAAATGCGCTGGACCGAGATTACCGGCGCGCCACCACCGCACCCGCAAACGCATAGCTGAGGATCGGTTCGATCTCGCAACACCTGTAACAGTTTTGCCCACTTCTACTACTAGAAGGCTAGCCCTCCTCCTCCCCTCCACCCCCAACCGAGAGGAGATCAACGTTCGTCGAACTGAGCCAGACCAACGCGCGTGTCCGGTTCTCGTCGGCCTCGTTCTAGCGGCCGACCCACGTCCAACGACGTTGTCTTAACCTAACACACGCCGACAACGCTATTATCGGGGAAGCCCCCACGTGTGAATCGCCGCGGAGCTCGTCGCGCGCGCGCGCGTACTCCTGCTCTGGGGGAAAAGGCGCTTCGACGACGCACGCGTCGCCCAGCCCGGGTTCGATACTTACTCAAGAGAAAACGGTGTGTCCTCCTTCCTTCTATAAACGGCCGGCGCTTCCTTAACGAAAGACATCCGCGGGGAACTCCCGGCGCCTGACACGTTCGAATTCCTAATCTCCTCACAGGGACGCTTCTCGCCGGGCGACGTGCCGGATTATATTGGGATCGTGTTCCCGCCGAGCGTGTATAAAAGCGTCGAGAAGCTTCATCAAGAACTGAGTGAAGGAGACTTACTTTCTCGGAACACGCGGTAAAATATTTACGTTCCGATTTTTACCGACGGAAATCACACGACGATGGTCACTGTACTTACCCGAGTTTAAGATTTTTTGCCTAAGCGAACGAAAGAGAGAGAGAGAGAGAGAGAGAGAGAGAAAGAGCGAGAGCGAGAGAGAGAGAGAGCAAGAGAGCGAGAGAGAGAAAGAGAGAGAGAGAGAGAGTGTGTGTAAGACGCGAAGTTGTATCATACAGGCTTAGTTGTGTCGAGAGACTCCTCGGCAAAAGAAATATTTTGCAAAGATATAAACGAATGTGAACAAAGATACCGAGAAGAATGGAATAGAAATATATTATATGAATGTATAAATCGTGAATATAGTGTACATGTATACTATATATATAGATAGTCACGTCACACGAGAACATTTTGCAACACTCACCCAACACACGTTTCGAGTCAGCTGTTTGCCCGCGCGAGACTGAGAATAACATTTATTTCGGATCGCAGAGTCGAATACAGGATATTTTCTATAAACGCAACCATTTCTACGCGATAGATTCGACCAAGAATATCCCCCCCCCCCCCCCCAATTTAGTAATCTGATTTCGGTATATCGGTGTAAACCACTACTAACGTCCTTCGTTACTATACAATTGTTTTAGTTGCAAGGTTTGATCGTTTGTTACTTTATTCTACAAAGAAATTTTGTAAATTACCAAGTTAAATACTCCTCATTTCAATCATTCTCGAGATTAATTAGAATTACATCTGTAAAATATTAAACAATTCCTTCTCTACGTTCGGCTCGGCATTTGATTTTAAAAAAAAATGTCTCGTCTATAGGAAATATACTGTAAACTCGTCGAGGACCGATTTACATTACCACTCCGCGAATCTTTCATAGTAATTCGGTTCCATTTTCCGTTCGATTCGCTTCTCATCCGTACACTAGAGGATTGAACAGGGAAACGCAGGACAGAGTGTTTTTAACGGTATCATTCGAGTTGCTCCACAGGATTCGAGCGTGTTCCGTTAAAATTTGTGTTCGCCGTGATCGTTGCAGCTCGAGCGCATTGTTTTCTCTATTCACTGCCGAGGACGTGAACTTCCTGATTAAACGAACGTAGGCTAGGCCGTGCGATCGAACAGGATTCTGAGATTCCTGTAGCAGCTTTTCCGTTCGTTCGGCGATCGTGACACAGATCAACGAAACCAAGTTCTCTCCGCGGAATGACAAAGCAATACTTAACGGGGTTCAATTATTATAACGCTCGTCGAGCCGTCGGATGGCAGTAAGCTTTTAAAACGATGGGGGTTTTAAATCGAAAAAACGAAAACGGCGTTTTCTGTTCTCTCCCTGAGAAGAGCGATTTTATCCGAGAGAGCGTGTTTGCCGAATTTTAGCCGCGTTTTCGCTCGCGACAATGGCAGTTATCGAATAAGGGAATTCTATTGTTCGTGAACGTGAGAGATTTAAAAAAAAAAAGAATAAGCGATGTTCAAAAGTTTTTCGACCGTAGGATTTAATGGTAAACCGTAAATTTTTCGCAAGCGACGGACGATTTTTGCAAAAAGACCGGGGTAAAACTAGAAATGCATCGTGCGTTCAGGGTGTGTACGCGAACCAAGTTGTGGAACAGGAGACACAGAGCGAGAGAGAGAGAGAGAGAGAGAGAGAGAGAGAGAAAGAGAGAGAAAGAGATGGTGTCGGTAGTAATCTGAAACGGGACTGTCTAACCAACCCGCCCGGTACCTTCCGCGTAAGTGTGACCATCGCGCGACAACAAAACCGATCGACTAAGAGGAAAACCGTTAACGATGATATCTTGTTTTTTATGTAATTGATGTACATTATTGCTCGTAATAGCGGATAGTTATATTGTAACGAAGATTAAAGAGATCCGGAACGAAAGAGCGAAAGAGAACGAAAGCGAGAGAGAGAGAGATAGAGAGAGAGAGAGAGAGGGAGAGAAAGAGAGAGAGAGAGAGAGAGCATGAGAGAAAGCGAGAATGAGAAAATAGAAGTGGGGTTCGGCCGTAGTGATTGTGCTAAACATTCGTAGTATGTAAAAGTATTAGCTAGATTATTAAATAAATAAATGCCGCGCGAAACGATTACGAGACGAAAACGACGATTAACGAACGCTGCAGGGTGCGCTGGACTGGGGTGCAACGAATGCACTTCTCGCGAGTCGAAGGACCATCTGTGTCCGGTGAGATCGTAACGAGTAAAACGCGCGTCTCTTTTTTCCGTTTCAAAGCTGCGATCGCGTTTGTTGATTTCGCGAGTTCGAAGGTGTGTGTATATATATATACATACATACATATACATATACACTCACATATACATATATATGCATAGTGTATACATATACACACACAAATATCCATATATATGTACAGTATATACATATATATACACATATACACACACACGTATATATATATATACATACACACACACAAATATCCATATATATGTACAGTATATACATACACACACACACACACATATGTATAGTGGCGCGTTACCCTGTAAAAATCCAAATTCTGAGCTTCTCCCCGAAATTCTACTTTGCACAAGGCCCCAACTAGTTATAACATGCTACTGCCAGTGGCGCATCACCCTATGGCAACTTGGGCAAATCTCCTTTTGTTTAGGGGTCCCAAACCAAGATCCAGATTCTACGGTTTTTCCCGGGGGGCCACGAAATTCTACTTTGCTCAAGACTCAAACTAGTTATACAATTGGGACCTTGTAAAGTCGCGATCACTGTCCAGTGCCAATCCACTACCCAATGTGATGTGGTGCATCTCTACGTTCGGCTTTCTTTTGAATCTCGGCGCGGCCGGTGTGGTAGACGCAAGTTGTTGGACAGTAAACGCGACTTTACTGTAACGCGCTACTGTATTTATCTCTCTCGGTTTGCGTGTTCAATCGTCTCCTCTTGGATCGCGATTATAGAACGAACGCCCACGCATTGTTTTTGGTCCAGGGTGTGAAAAACGAATCAGGGGTAACATGGCGCCACATTTGTTTCGGTCGTACTATGATTTTTCTCGCGAGAGCGCGACATCGGGGCATTTCGCGATCTCACCGGATGTTTCTTCGGATCCTACTACACGTTTTTGTCCGAGAGAGAGGGATTATTGCGAGAGGACAGAGTGTGAGAGAGTGAGAGAGAGAGAGAGAAAGAGTATGCGTGAAAAATGTGTACGTCACTTTATGCACGCCTTGCACCCTCGTATTATAGCCGATGCATTAGACATCTCTTCATACATTCAGACACACCACCACCACTACTACCACCACCCACCACCAACAAGAACAAATAATTTTTTAAGGTTCAATTATTATTTAAATAGTACAGTTACATTGTTAGTATGAATAACGACGCTTTTTATACGAATTTTAGTTTTTAACGTCGATCTTATGGTATATTATATGATATAATGATAATGACAATGGTAATAACAATAACGATAAATGATATCGATTAATGGAACAGGATTAAAGCGAAACGGAGGAAATTTACGCGTAAATGAGAATAAAGGAATGATAGAGGCAGAGAGAAAGAACAAACGAGTGAAAGACGAAGAACGAGAGGGTAAGAGAGAGAGTGAGAGAGAGAGAGGGAGAGAGAGAGAAAGAGAGAGAAATAGAGAAGCTGTCGAAAAGACAGAATTTTGAGAGCATGTGTGTAAGAGTATGTGTGTGTTTAAGCTAGATGATTGTCTATAGTATAAAACGAAGGCGTACGTTAGGTAGCCTCGATGCTATTTAAACAGACTTAATTAATGTATTGCAAATGAATTAATAAAGTGTAAGCGAAGCGTGTATCTGTACAGTGAAATCTTTTTTCTGTGAGTTATTCGAGACGTGGCATTTTCATTTGTCGAGTTTCTTACTGATTTCACGCCATTTTCCATTTTTTTTAAACTTTGTTTAAAAATTATAAAAATTAATCTTGAACGATTTACGCGGCCATTTTGATTATATTTATACCCCTCGGTTATTTATATACGTTTCAATTGTGTATTCGGTAATTTATAAATTTCTAATTAAGGGATTCCAGATGTTTTCTTTCTCTAAATAGAATGAAGATTTTGAATTTCCCGCGGCCGCCATATTGCGGCGCTCCGACTGTCGATGAAATGTATGCATTTCTCTATGCATGCGGTATTTTAGTATTTATTCGTTGATTTGCACTTTTATAATTCCCTGGTGTAATGAATGCTATTCTTTCGTTCGAGTGAAATAAAGGTAACGAGCATTCGTATTTTCCGCGGCCGCCATACTGGCACTCCTATCTCACTCGATGATAATAATGTCCGTCTCGCGATTCGAGGAACGCGCGACCACTATATGTGCGGTGACATGTGCAGTATCCAATATTTTCGCCGGCGGAGAGGTTAGGAACGTTCGCGGAAACGTTTGATGTTTCTATTCCAGCATTAAATTTGTATGCACCATTTTCTTCGCGCGAACCTCGCGAACAGGATGCCATGACGACGTTCAACCATCTTCGTAGAACTGCCAGTAAGTAAATTTGAATATCTCGCCGAATTCTTTGCACGATGCGCGTCGTCAGCTAGCTCGATTCAATAATAGATAAACAAAACACAACTCGCGATCATGTCCTCGGAACGTCAGTGTTCACCGAGCGCATATTTTCTCCATGTTTTGTTGATTGTTCAGGGACCAGTTTCTTTTTTTTTTACTTTTATAGCAGGGCGTATTGTACTGGAACTTCATTCGTGTCAGATATGAAACTATTGATTTTATTGGGAAAATAGATTACGGGATAAATTGGACGCTGCAGCGGGACTTTGTAATTAGTAATTATACCAAGGACAAGGTGTAAGGATAGAAACCAACAAAAACATCCTGTAAACAGGAGCCAAGTTCTGTATGACCGTAAAAAGTTGTGAGATCAAACAAAATACGGCCAAGTTCGTTAACTTAGAAATACCTCTTGCAATCACGAATTTTTTACGGCTATAGAGAACTTGGCTCCTGTTTACAGGATGTTTCCATTGGGATTTCATCAATTTTTGTTGAAATTTTATCAATTATTGAATAGGTATTACTCTTATCACTGATTCATTAAATCCTAAACATTTTTTCACTGTTCCCGAGATACCGCCATTTTTTTTTAAATTCAAAAGGCTACATACGTCATGTGATTGGGCATACAGTATATGCTTTCGGTTAAGCCTTTTGAAAATTTCATTAATTTTGCGGTAGGTCGCACCGTTCCCAGAATACAGCCATTTTTCTTCTTTTTTTTTGAGGTGTAAAATTTCAAACTTTGACAATTATTCCTTCGATGGTTTGTTATGGTGGACCTATGTACCAAATTTCAAGCTTGTAGGTCAATGGGAAGTACCCAATAGGTTTTGATGATCTGTCAGTCAATCAGTCAGTCAGTGTCAAATTTAGCGATCTTTGAGGTCCTATGTCTCGGAACTTACAAATGTTGGAAGATTAATGTTTTGTCAATCTTGAGACATGATAGCATTTAACAAGTGTACGAAATTTCTCTCCATCTGCATCCATCTGCATCCAGTTCGGAGTTACAAACCTCTAGAAAACGGCGAAGTTGTTTTGTGTAAAAGGCGGTAGTGCGAGAACTTGAGTGGTGCACGGTAGTGCACCTAGATAAAAGATGATATGGGCACCCGTGGTACATAGTCGCTGCAACCTTTGTTTTTTTTTAATTTGGGGAAATCCGTTATGGATAACCATCCCTATCGCCGAAGAGAACGCTTTAAAACGCAACCCCCTTAATTGCTGGACAAGCAGCCGACGGCTAGAATACTTGTCCCCCTTCCCCGTGGATCGTTCGTTGGGAGAGCCTAAGTTCGGCTCGAACTCCCCCCGCGACCCCCGGCCACCACCGTCCTCGAATCCATCCACTGCAGGTAAGGGCTACCGTCTCACCTACAGTTTTTGGACGAAGAGGGTGATTACCGTACGCCCTAAGACTAGATCCCTCGGAAGGGTGCATAACGACACCCTCGGAACGCGTATCCCTCCCGTGGGCCCGCGAGTACCGGTACCTACGCGTCTCGCCCCCCCCTCCGGTCACTGGAAGCGTCCCCAGTCGTGAGAGTCCCCCCCCCCAGACGTGAATCCCCAATGATAGTCGCTGCACCCTACAATACCGTCCTGAACTTGTTGCAGTTGCAAGTTGCAACTGGTTGTAGCGACAGCTCATCATGTACGACGGGGAGTTGAGAAACCGTTTGCTACAATAGTATTGGAAAGTAGAAGAACAAGGGGGTAGGCTATCCTAAAGCAAAGGAACTAGAATCTAACTAGATTTTGGGTCGAAACATGCAGGGAATTATGAATGTTTCGGGCCCAAAATCTAGTTACATCCTAGTTACTTGCTGGTTATGTCACATGGGTGTCCTACTCTCATAAACATGTGTATACAAAACAGGGATTCAAACCCAAGCCTTACCCCTAAGTTAGGGTCCCTAACCCGTATCAAGATGCTAAATACAAAACCGAATGTTTTGGTTTTGAATTATATACCAAAATATAATGAGTATAGAATAGATTAATTATAGAGTAAGTTAACGTTGTGTATAAGCTTCATTTTTGTTAAATTTTAGGAATTATCCTATCCAAGAAAACTTGATAAGAATCCTTTCTTACTGGCATTCTTATAATTAGCAATAACCCAGTCAACCAGGTCTAATTTCTAGGCCAGCCTGGCAGCAAGTGCGTGCATTATGCTAGCAACACGACGCTCGCAAGCTGCCCGGGCAAAAAGCAGGCAGAATTCAGGATCTAGCTGCCTGTAAACGGCATTTGGTAGCTATTTTTATATCTACTTGCTGCCGAATAATGCCTCGTAAACGAAAAAATAGGACTTTTGGGGGTGATATCGCCCCAGATCGATCTTTTATCTAGCGTTTTTGAATACTAAAACACTCTGTGTTTGTATTATCAAAAAATGCGAACGCGAATCCCGTGTGCTGATAGTCCCTAATTTTTTAAGGAATATACCTGGGATAGGGGTATGATAGTGGCCAGCCAATATAAATAATAGTCACGTTTATTTACAAGGGTTTGAGACAGAATTTAGTTCGGTATCGACCGGTACAAAGATAAACTAACTTCCCCTAACTATGACAATAATAGTCATGTCTTCGTTACAGAAGCTCTGAAGTTCCTCCATCCATGCAAACATAATGTTTCCCCTGGTCTCCGACAGTTTCTTCGAAATGAATCGAGCTTCGTACCAAAGCGGGTGCTTATCGTGGGCAAGTTGTCCCGATATTCTTTTGAAAAGTTGCGAGAACCTGACCTGAGTGAGTTAGAGCTCAAGAAAAAACTCCTGGAGAGGGGTTCCGACTATGAGAACATGGTAGCCGTCCACAACGTAACGTTAAACATTCAGCATCAAGTGGTCAACTTTCTAAAGAAGAAGAACATAGAGTACAGAGTAGTAAACAGGTAACGTTGATTTTCATCTATATATCAACCATTTATATTCTAGTAGCTAAATTAAGAAAATCATACAGGCAAAATCTTGATCGAGCGAGTTTTACCTGGGCGGACTTAATTCTTCCAATCGGAGGAGATGGCACATTTCTATTGGCGTCTAACTTAATATTCGACAACAAGAAACCGATAATTGGTATTAATTCGTATCCAGAGAGATCGGAAGGATTTCTCTTGCTGTCTCCGAAATATACAAAGAGGATACCAGAGATCTTTGAGATGCTGGAAGCAGGACACTACCAAGTCTTAATGAGAAGAAGAATTCGAACTACGTTACAGGGTAATGACATCTGGGATCCCCCATTCCACACGCACGAGAAAGGCCGTATTGTTGCTGGGGGAAAGTATGGAGATTAAACAATTCATTTGTTCAACACAGACGTGAAGTACTGTTCAAATTCGTACTCTTAAATTTTCAGACTTTACACGAACTCTGAGGAACTAACTACCAACGACTTACCAAAAGAGAGACGTTTACCCTGGTTAGCATTAAACGAGGTAAATCTCGATTTTTCACACGTACTGTCTCCTGATTTTTATTAAATGCTTTTTACTTTCGATTTTATTAAGCGACGTGCAGTTAAAATTGAATTTCATCGAAGTAGCATAACCAAGTAGAAGCTATATAAACTAGTTTTAAGTTAACGAATTATCTACATAAACCATACCTGGTTTAAAGCATTAAATAAATACGAATACAAATAGCTGACAACTATTAGCAGAGTTTAACACTTTTTCTTAAACTAGGTTTTCATAGCGGAGACACTGTCTGCACGAACAAGTGACCTGCTGATCACACTCGACGACAATGAAAAGCACCACACTGTGAAAAGCTCAGGACTGTGTGTTAGCACAGGAACTGGATCGACGTCTTGGTACAAGTCAATAAACAGTGTAAATCCGCAAATAGTACGGGAAATAATTAACGTTGCTGGCGAGAAGAAAAAATTCAGTACGGAAGAAATTCAGAAGATTTGTTCTACCTTTAACGATACCCTTCGTTTTCATGCAGGTAAGCTTGCTGTGTAACAACAAGCCTTGAGAACGAACTCTTGACTGTTTTATATTTCAGAGGAATTAAAGCTATGTTACACTGTGAGAGACATGATAGTGTCCGATATCTGGCCAGTACCAAAATGTTTGAATCCTCGTGGATTCTGTAAGAAACTAACAGTTAGATCACAGTGCTTCGATGGTAGTTTAGTTCTTGACGGTGGAATTGCGGTGCCATTTAAATTTGGAGTAACCGTGGTGCTGGAGATGCATCCTGAAGATTCCCTGAGGTCGTTAGTCCTTCCAGATTGACTGCAGTATATTTCTACAAGGGCTGGTAATACTTATGAGATCGAATTTTTAATCTGACCGTTAAAGCATAATTTAAGTATACATAGTAGCTAACTGGAGTGCAGTGCACCTAACAGTCAACAACACCAAAATATGCAATAGTACTAGTTTTGAGGATTTTGATTACAAAGTGGGCATTTATGTTAAGCTCTGGATGCACTGTATTTTTAATGTAAAAAGGATAACAGAACCAATCTAATAATTACACGTGAAACATATTTTGTATATTTCATAAGAATAAAGACACTAAACGACTGTATTACGATTTATCTGTCAGTGAATATTTCATAAGTATCTTCACGATTAATAATTTGACCGACAGATGTCTGTTCTGAAATTGATTAATCAGAAAATGGTTACAATGAATACGCATATCTACACAGTTCTCACACGTTACAAAATTAATAAATTAATCTGATCACCTGGTTTCTATCAAATAAGTAGGTCCGAGATTTTACATTACGATTGTTTCAACATGTTTATTATTATTACTATTGCATATCACTGGATTCGGGAAAGTATAGAGAATCTTTTGCTGGAAAGAACAATGCAATATCTTTTATAATAACACATCACAATATTTGTTCAAAGTCGAAAAATGTGTTTTTCTTCAAACTCGAATTTCTCAAACTGTGCGTCTAAGGAAAAAATGGAGACCAGTTTCGGAATCGGCGCAAAAAACTCTATCAGAATCGCATAGTGAGAATCGAAAAGATTTTTGGCTGTTGGACCGTGTAATATGAGCGGTCAAAGTAGGGGAAAAATCGAGGAAAAAATCAAGAAGCCACCCTCAGATTCTAGCTAAAAGGTTGATAGCACTGATATAATAGAATCAGGGGTAGTACCTTAGACCATATATACTTCTAGATACGGCATAGGTATAGTATGTGCATAAGAAAGCCGAGAGTTGAGCGTGGCAAAGATCGTTGTAAAATTCAGTAAAATGTGACGTCACAAGATAGTTCTTAAGATAATTTCAAAATGGCTGACACGGCAGCCGACGCCGACGCATGTAAATGTGATCGATTTATATGTGAAAAAACATTCTGTAACCTGCATAATATGCGAAAGTTGTTAATCTTCAAAATCAAATATTGATTCCTAAAATAGTTAATATATACATAATTTATTATTAATTAATAGTTCATTGTAATGCCTTAATAAAATATATAGAATAAACATTTGTATCTCAAATATACTTTATATAATGATTATTTCATGATAAAATGCCAAATTCTTTGAAATTATCCTGTCCTTTCTTTCCGGGTATACCCCCTCACCATCATAAGCCAAGCGTAGTTGTAGGCGCTGTCGATGAGCGTAGCTTGTACATCTTTCGAAACTGTGACGTCACATTTTACTATGATCTGAATGATCTTTACCTTAGCCAAAATTATCTGCGCCGTGTCTAGAAGTATATATGGTCTAAGGGTAGTACACAGGCTAAATATTACTAGAATATTACTAGAAAACAAGTGAAAACAGTGTTTACGAGAGTAGATTGTTTGACTTTATACGAGCTGTGTGAGGGCTCATTCTAAAGAGGAAGGTTGATCGTGCTTCGGGCTACTCATGATTTAAGTAAACAAAATCGTTTTGTATTAGAAAAATACATGGGAATCCAAGGGTGGTTGTCTCTATTTTTTCCCCTACTTTGAACGCTCATGTTATTAGATATGAACATAATCTCTTTAAATCATGAATAACCCGAAGCGCGATCAACCTTCCTCTTTAGAATGAGCCCTCACACAGCTTGTAACATGCTCGTATAAGGTCAAACAATTATTTCCCGCAAACACTGTTTTCACTTGTTTTTCTAGTAATATTTAGGGGGTGCCGTACTCCCGTAAGAGGGTAAGGTACAGGCAGAATATTACTAGAAAAACAAGTGAAAACAGTGTTTGCGGCAAGCAGTTGTTTGACCTTATACGAACATAATAGGAGCTGTGCGATGGCTCATTGTAAAGAAGAAGATTGATTGTTGTAAGGTGCACTCATGATTTAAAGAGATTATTTTTTAAATTAATAATATGAGCGTCCAAAGTAGAGGGAAAAAATCGAGACAACCACCCTTAGGTTCCCATGTATTTTTCTAATACAAAACGATTTTTTTTATTGAAATCATGAGTGCACCTTACAACAATCAACCTTCCTCTTTATAATGAACCCTCACACAGCTCCTATTATGTTCGTATAAGTACAAACAACAACAGTGTCATTTTTATCTCACTTGTTTTTCTAGTAATATTCTGCCTATCCCTTACCCCCGTAAAGTATACGTGTAAATACAATAAAGACAATTTTTAAATTTCATGCCTAATTTCTATCGACATATTGAAGCAATTTCATGAGATCACGTGGCCAGCAGCTCGTACTACTTACATTTGCTTCCTGCCTGTTCTTGCCTCAATCCTGTTCCATTATCTGGACTAATAGCAGTCTAGTGAGTTAGCTAATGCAGGCTGAAGTAAGTTACAAGCTGGGAAGGTCACATGGTCGCATGGTCGTTTAGGCACATGGTTGCATGATTGTAACAGGTACACAAAATTTATTAAACTTGTAATGTAAAGATATTTCGTAACGTAAGATAAAGAAAGTATGGGTCTGCCAACTATCGCGAAAGTAGGAATTGGATGGTAGGTATGTGCAGTTAACTAATCAACCGTGTACGTTACAGTTTCGATTGATTCTCTACTTTGTGGTTATCCGTTTATTAGATAATACACGAATACGACTTTAAATGTTCAAGTATAAATAAATGGTGTACTCGCCCCTACTTATTATCTTGCTGTGATTTCATGTGTTTCTCGGAACGTTATCCGGAAAATTATTACATATTTCCGTGATTCTTCCAGGACTCTCGCTGTTGGCGTGGGAGTATGTTCTTTTATATTGTCGAAGAGGGATATAAATGCGAGACGATATGAAAGAATGAGAGAAAGGCGACGCTTGAGAAACGCTGCTCTTCAAGGCTAAAATACTTGTTCAAGTTATAATTACAGTAATTTTAAGATAACTAGAGATATGGCTGGCCTACCGCAGCTCGGTGAAGACCAGTTGAAACTGGTGCAGGAATTAGAGATAGAGATGATGTCCGACATGTATAATCGCATGACGTCGGCGTGCCATAGAAAATGTATTCCACCAAAGTACATTGAGGCGGAGTTGACAAAAGGAGAGTCTATATGCCTGGATCGTTGTATCGCCAAATATCTGGATGTACACGAACGTATCGGGAAGAAGCTAACTCAAATCTCTATGCAAGACGATAGCTTCTTGAAAGGGAAAGTTGCAGAGCAACCTAAAGCAAATTAAATGAAGAATAGCTTGTTAATTGAATGAATGGTTAATGAAGTGAATTGGCTAATAGTAAATCCATCTTCGTTCGCATTTAACATGTACCCTTTCTCTGTGTAATTCAGTCGTCGCTGAAACATTCGTCTTTTTAGGTAATAACATCGACGTTTTTCCGAGTTGTAAGCTATTTTCTGTAGTCTTGGAACTATTAGAGTAAATTTTACGATAAATATTCTGTATTTAGCAGCTTAGATTTGAATAAAATAATGTTTCTTAATAGTCGTTAACCGCTTGTTTCAACAGTAATATAGAAAAACTAAAATTACCTTGACTAAATGGTACGTTAGCTGACACTAAAGTACTGATAGATTATACTGAAAGAGTATGAATTTAAAAACGTTGATACTATTCTAGTATAGAATGTCCGAAAGAGTGACAATAAACGTACAATTTTTCCGAGAAAATCATTTCAAGAGACTTCAAGCTAGTTCGTTTAATAATTCCGAGCTTGTTTGAATGTTTTGTCATGCTGCTTCAAGTATGGAGATAATAGGTGTAAAGTTTTCAAGCTTTGTGTGTAGAAAAAGATTTATTTAAATATTGGAACATATAACAAGCACAATGACGTTCTGACCTGATTTCTGGTGGAATAACAACGTATTTACAAATTTCATTATCATGTCTCATCGATGCCAAAGCGAAATCGCCTGTTTCGTTGTCAAATTTTTGACCACATACGATGATACAGAAAACTTAACCACTCATTTCGAAACACGGTTAACAAAAAACGCCGTATTCTCACTCAAGAAGTCAGTGCTAATGCTATCGTGTGTTGACCTCCGCCTGCAACACGAATTATCTTCTTGCCTTCAAGTTGCTTCCCTTTAACTAGTACAGGTTCTTCTTCGTCCTCTTCTTGGCCTGTACCTAGTTGGCCACTCGAACCCATCCCCCAGGCGTATAATTCTCCTGCGAAACGACGAGAGCACCGTAATAAGAAACAAAATTTTTGAAACAATCACGCTAACAACAACAACCTACCGGATTCGGTAACAGCAAAGGATTGGGCGCTTCCTGCCGCAACGTCAATGCAGGAACTTAATGAAGGAACTAACGTTAGTTTCTCCGCATCCGTGCAATCCGATCCAAGTCCAAGCCTGCCATACTCTTTGCGGCCCATAACGAACACTTGGCCAGAATCGTCCAGGGCGATAGTATGATGCTGTCCGCTGCTAATGTGTCTCCAAGTCTTACCACTGAAAGTTTTCGCTACTTGCGGGCGAAACTGAGTCACGGGTTCTTTCAAACCTACACCGAAATTGAATTATTTGTATTGTAAAAACGCTCGATTATTTATTATAAAATCTCACCGTTCTCAACTTACCTATCTGATAATAATTATTCAGACCAAACACATATATGTCTCCTGTGATCTGTTCTTTCACGAACGTGCAATATGTTCCAGTCCATACCTCGTTGAAGTACAATTTCTTCTTAATACTAAACGGAACTAGTTGTGGCAATAATAACGGATCCATACCATGTCGAGTATGTCTGGTCGCTCCTCTGGGAGGTATTCTACCTAATTGACCCTGTTCAGCGCATCCACAAGTGTACACGTGTCCATGTTCGCTAAGTAAAACTAAATGATCAGCACCGGACGCTATCTTCACTACTTTTCTGTTTGGCAGCATTTCTATCGGAACACGTTCTATTCCGTTCGACGTGAGACCCATAGAGCCATGCGAGTCCTGTTAAACAATCCAAGCTTAGTTCCCTTTCTAAAAGATGTATTAACGCTTTTGGCGCACCGGTTCGATCAATTTTTACTTCAAAGCAATTCTGCAATTTATCAAATTCAAATACTGAACATAGATTGAAACATATATCCTTATGTCAACTGTAGATTGTTGCCAACAATATTTTTATGCTTTCTGCGCACTGGTTCGATCAATTATTATTTTAAACACTATTCGCAAATTACCACAATAATTTTTTTCGACACACAACAAAACATAATTAAGTTTAATAATTTACAGACGTGATTCTTCTATTTTTCTTAAAAATGATCTACAGTAAGATCGAAACGTTGGAAAAACTTATTGTGATAATTTGCAAATAGCATTTGAAATAATAATTACCAGTGCGCCGAAAGCATAAAAATATTGATAGATCGAAACATTGAAATTTGAATTTGATAAATTGCAGAATTGCTTCTAAGTAAAAATTGAATGAACCAGTGCACCCACAGCATTAATACATCTTTTATAAACAAATATACGATCGATAGAAAGGAACATTTAGTTCCCTTTGCTCGGAAAGCTCGTAGAAAGGAAAACATATAGAAAATATATACCCTGAAAGAGCCCCAAGCGAAAACTCTTCCGTCTTCTAACAGAGCGGCACTGTGAGAGTCTCCAGCAGTCACCTGAATCGCTTTGCCAGGTAGATCGACAGCAGCTGGCTTGGTTTCAGAACCATCTACAGAAGTGTCTCGCCCTAATGCTCCTTCGTCGTTGCATCCAAACGTTAATATCTCCCCAGTTTCTCTTAGACATATGTTGTGCATGCCACCAGCTGCTATTGCTACGATATCCTGGTACCCGGGAATAACTGCTGGACGCATCTTCTCCATGACATCCTCTCCCAAACCCAGCTGGCCCACATCGCCTTGTCCAAATGCTAGCAATACACCGCCTTGCGTAGATCGGTGTAAATCAGGTTTCACTGCTGCAGACAAAATGTGCATATAAGCAGTCAATTAAAAAGAAACGTGTAATCCACAGTGGCTTAATAAATCAATGGAAAGACTGGTATTGCGTTTCTCGATTAACCTGTATGGTTGGATAAAATTCTAACAGTTGTTTTTGCGGATTGAGTATATGAAATTTGTATCTTTCTTTGAGGGGGTTATTTATGAATGAATATTCACGAGTAAATTATTGTATACGATGAAATATCGAAATTACGTGAACGTGCTGATTCTTTACAGGAAATCGCCTCGAAAAAACCGAGTGTGCTTGTCTGACCCACTGTATTTCGATTTCCGAAATCCGATGACGGCCGACATTCGCGACGATATCACGAATAATAATTTTCTCTGCGGCTCGAAGAATTGAACGGGCAGCTGAGTTTTTCAGATTCCGGTTCGCGAATGAGTAACAATTTTATCGATCGTTACTCCGAAGCACACATGTTCGCAGCGTGGCTTCTTGCGTTGGATAAAATCCCTCCCGCCATGGGATTCCCGCGCCAAAAAGATCGCCGATATTCGAGAATTAATTGGTTAGCCGATGAATTCACGGAAAGACTCACCTTCTTTTTTCTTGATTCTCTTCGGTTCTGTGGATCCGCTGGAACTAGTCGACGAGCCAGTGGCCGAACGTTTTCTTACTTTTCTTGGCGACACTGAAACCATATCGAGGTTATGTACGCAAGAACCGGCGTGCGAATGATCTTTGTAATTCAGAGTTACAAAGCGAGACGAGTATTCTCTATGTCGGCGACCGTTTACGTACTGATTTCTGTGCGTGCTTTGTCGAGGGGAGAACTGGATTAAAAACGGCCGTGTGCAGTCCGAGTGTTTGGTTGGCGCCAAAAAGTTGTAACGGTGCAGAGATCTCGCGGCTGTGTCGCGCAACTCACTCGAAATGTGATCGCGTCGTCTCGCTTGTACGCTCACTCGGAACCGTTTGATTTTCCACTACCTGCGAGGCGGCCGTTTCCGTTCTGTATAGAAAGGAAACTTCTTGTAACGGGACAGGGCATTCTTATATATATATACACGTAATACTCTCATTTACAAGGGACGATTGGTATATACATATATTATATACATTGTAAATCCATTGTAAATAAGAGTACTACGTACTATGTGCCAACGGAAATACTACCTACCCCTACCTCAACGACCGGTACGCCTGTTTTGTAAATATACCGGAATGTTCTGATCTCCGTTGGATATTACATTCGAGCGAACGAATTACGTCGAGAAAGTCGTACACTGTACAGAATGATATTTAGCGAATTGCTAATCGAGTCAGAGATAATCTATCTAGAGATACAACGATTTTATTTGAGATTTTAATGGTGCAAAAGGTTCTGTACTTATCCGGTCTTTTCGATATTTTAACCATTTTAGTGCCAGGCGAAAAAGAGGCGCCTATGCGAGAATAACCGGCCGAATTTCACGGTTTTGAGAAAATGCTCATAAAAACCAAACAAGAAACAATATTTACATGGTTGGAAAAGTAGTATTAAATGTAATTTTTTACTTTATATAAAATTTTTAAATAAATTTAATAAATTCATTTAAATAAATTACAAAATCATTCAATTTGATAGAGAACAAAACAATGACACTAGTTTTTCTATATTCATTGAAAATTATATAAATAACAAAGGTAAAGCGCTATGAGGCGCGGGCCGATATATCGGCTCTGACACTTCTCGCCAGTGCTGCAAGAGCCGATCGATATACATATCGGCCTCCGGCACTAAAAGGGTTAATATAAAATTTGAATGCCTAGATAATTACTGAATGATGATTTTATATGCACTTCCGACAAAAATGAAAGAAAGAAGTATAAACTGTTTCTGAGAAATGTCAGAGGGTTATGAGAGGACTAAAATCAATTTAGTTTTGTACTAACTCCCTCGAAAAACAACGATATCCGTATCCGGTGTTTTCGATATTCGAACGGGAAATTTGAATGCCTGGATAATTACTGAATGCTGATTTTATTTATATGCACTTCAGAAAATTAAAAGAAAGAAGTGTAATATATAAACTGTTTCTGAGGAATGTGAGAGGGTTAGGAGAGAGGAGTAAAATCTATTTAATGTTGTACTAACTTCCTCAAAATACGACGATTTCAATTGCGATTTCGAGGGCGCGAAATGTTCCATCCGTATCAGGTCTTTTCGATATTTTAATATGACATTTGGATACTTGGATTATTTCTGAATGATGATTTCATATGCACTTTCAATCAATTTAATTTTGTACTAATATAATTGACTATGTTTCATAAAATTTAATGAAATCATTATGATCAATATAATTTTATGATATTATTTGTAGTTACAAAAAATTATTGTGTGTAAACATAATATTTGACTCTTCTTCTTCTTCTGTTGAATTTTTACTGTTTTCAGTTGCGTTAAATTGTGAAATCAAATAAATCCTTGTTTTCGGTGGTAGTAGTCTCTGTAGATTTGAAATAAATAAAAATGATATCAAATTCAATTGAATTTTTGTATTGTAGCCTTTTTTGAAAAAAAAATTTTTAGAAAAAGATTGTCTATTAATAATAACAATAATATTTGACTGTGGATCTTTATGCATTTATACAAACTTTTCAAAAAATGCTACAATACAATTGAGCGGGTTGCCCATTGAAGAAGAACCGAAAATTGAGCGGGTTGCCTTCTAAAGGAGAACCGAAAATTGAGGAGGGGGTTACTTACTAAAGGAGAACCGAAATTTGAGGAGGGGGTTGCCTTTTAAAGGAGTATCAAGGCGTAAAGGAAATTCAAGAAACAAAATAATAAGCGTCACACGTATAAAAGTTTCTCGTAGAAATGTAAACGAAAAGATGGCTACGTTAATAAAATTTAATTGTGAAATGAGAAGACTGTGAGAAACGAACCGTTTTTTATTCTTCCGTGAACACTGTAGCGTTAACAGGTTTCTTGATCGGCGAACGTCCATTAATCGCGGGGCGCCTATTAATTATTAATAATTAGCTCGTTAAGAATTGTTTGCATTGTTAACCATTAATGCGAAATCGTGCGCGCCGCGGCGAGCAATAATTTACTATGTGAAATAGGAGGATATTAAACCGCAGCGTCTAAAGTTTCTTAGCAAGAACAACCCGCCATCGAATGTTCTCCCTTATTTACGTACAGGTAACGGCACACATAGCTAATGCTCCACGCGTTATTAAAATCTATCAAGCTATTACCAACTTCGATTCATTACGGGAAATCTCTTCCGCAATCCGACTGTAAGATCGAGTAACACGATTAACCGGCGCGTGGAATTGCTAAAGTTTCTTCTTAACAGTTACAGCTATCCTCGACAATCTGTTACACGGAACGTGTAACTTGCTCGGCTTAGAACAACGACAAATTTTGTTTCCGCGCGGTTCACACCCGGTCGAATGATAGTCATAAATAAACCGCGAAAGTTCACGCGGAACATTTCGAGAACGGAACATTGTTGCGAAAGGGTCGCCGTACTCCGATTTTGATGATATTTAAATATGTTGTAGATTTCGACATTTTGAACAACTTTTTCCTTTTTCAATATAGGTGGGTCGCTTTTAGTTTTCAAGATATTTGCAGAAAACTATTGCTAAAACTGTGTTGAATTTTTTAAATTCGTGGTCATTTTACACTCTGATACCAATGAAGTAAAAACAATATCGAATGCCATTTTGTTGCAGCATTTATTTATATTTGTCGCGATCGTTAATAGAACTGCATCAGCGTGCCACAGGTTATTGATAACCATTGAATAGGAAATGACCTTTCGTTATGAAAACTGCCGGTTTCGAAAAGAGATGTTGCCGACCAGTTGCCGTGGTGTATCTCGCCGTATACGATGGCAACTCATGCTCTCAGGCGAAGATATTTGTCTTTCGGCAGAGTTGGGCGTTATTCGAATGAAATTTCATGGTCCATGGAGTGGGGACGAGTCAGAGTGCGCACGCATAGTAAAGTAGAGAGGGTTGTCGAGCGAAGTGGGGATTGCTGAACGTGATGACGTAGTTCGCGGGGGGATGAAAAGGTAAATATTTAATTGTTATTTTCTCCGAAACGATAAGACTTAAAAAATTTTTTTTTTTAATAATGCATTGTCATCCAGTTCTGATTCATGTATTCAATTTCAAGTCTCTGGCTCATCAGGAAGTTAGTTTAAAATCAATTGCAAAATTTGTCACCGAACAGACAAACAGACAAACAGACAAACAAGAAAGCGAGCTAATAAAAACGTGGTAATAAAATAAAATAAAATCACTGCCGAAGGTATGTAAATACAGCAAAAACGAGAAAATGACAAATAAAAGACTGCAAACGTCCATTAATGTAGCAAACAAAGAAACTATTTCGTTTTGTTTCTCCACTGATCAATCGCCATGCAACTATTTCTCTCGTTTTACAAATTCACAAAAGGAACATTAATATTAAATGTATAAACTGATTTACATGTATGTAGGAGTAATTTGTCAAAATTCCACAAATATTCTTCAATCAAGTATTTAACTTTTGTCTATCCTAGTTAACCTAAACAATATGTATCTATCTTTTATCTTCTGTCTTTGGTCTTTGGTCTTTGGTCTTCTGTCTTCTGTCTTCTGTCTTCTGTCTTCTATCTTCTATCTTCTATCTTCTCTCCTTTATCCTCTATCCTCTATCCTATATGTTGTATCTTCTATCTTCTATCTTCTATCTTCGATTTTCTATCAATGGTATAATATAACAATTATATGATATTATATCATTGTTACATTATATCGTTGATATATTAATATATCATTGATAAAATATCATATTATTGTTATATTATATCTGAATTGCAACAAACCGGATATATTGATATGTAGATTTAATATTCCTCTTAATATGTTTAGTAACTTGAAAATGATATAAAACTATTTTTTAATTCGTCTGATGTTTTTAATTGTAGAAATCACACCTATCCATTTTCCTCATAAATGCATAAAATCCGCTGTCCACTAATAATATTGAAACATTATTAATACCTTAACATATATGTATAGAAGTCGTAAACAATAATAGATATTATATTGAATGATAAAAATTATCTAAATATGTATATATATGTATATACCAGAATGTTTCGACTACCACATTTATATTTATACTGCTGAGCATACATATACAATATAAGATTTAATTAAATTGATATTTGTTCGTTCACATTCCATCAATTTCCAAAAATGCTCGACTGTGAAATTAGTGAACATTTTAATTAACCAATTTTTAACGATCTACTGATCTCCAAAATTTTATATAGTACAGTAGAATCGGTTTCGTTATGAAATTGTTGGCAACAATTCATTTTTACTGATTGCAAAGAATTCTGTTATTTACATATATGACCATCGTGGACAATCAATAATTATTGATATTTCAATTAAATTATATAGTGGATTGTGGATCTTTATGCACTTGTGATGTACATGACACTTGTTGAATATTCCTTTTAATAACAATGAAATATTTCTAAATAATTCGGAATGGAATCACGAATTTTGCATCGGCAGCGCCGTAAATCAGAATAGGGGTCGAAACATATTATATATTTCAGCTGGTTTTCTCTAAAACACTGATCATTGATTATTGTGGAAGGACTGATTAATACGTATCATAATAATGATAATGAATATACAGCTCTTGGGTCAAGGTATAAAATTACATAGAGTGGGTGTACAAAGTGTTCGTACACCTTTTACAATAGAATAACTTTTTTATAATTGTACCAAACGACCTGATTTTTATAATTAATTAGAAGCATTGGTTTACGAAATGATTGCAAAAAAGATTTCTGTTCACAGAAATTTTTTCAAGGTCATTCAACATTCAAAGATAATGACACCGCAGAAATCGTTTCAGAATTTTGTCCTTGACAACAAAATGTGAAGGTCGAGGTCAAGGTCATTGGAGCTGCCTCCCCTAAACGTAAGGTTTACCATCGTTGATTTGACCGCAGGCTTGCCGCATCTTTAACTTCAGGTACCCGAATATTGCAAACTTTCGGGAGCCCGACTCGACCCGAATCCGACTGACATTTCGGGTACCCGAAATCGCGGGCACACGAAGTTGATAAACTTTCGGGATTCCGAGCCGAACCCGAAATTTCGGGTACTCGCACACCCCTATTAATAAACCATGCTAAGCTAGACCATGACATCGTCTCCGTTTTGTTTACAGTGTCCCCTCCCCGGTGCGAAGACAGCACGTGGTTCGAGGGTGGCATTGGTCCGGAGTGGTTTGGTCGGCGTATAACTCGGGGCAATAAATTCATTGTCCTTTTGGCAAGGTGGCGCGTGGCCACGATTCACGTTAAATCGCAAATTAGTTGGGGGTTGGTTGTGAGGTGGAGGTCCTGTCAGGGGGTTGGTAGCTCTCCATGACGATATGCAGGAGCTCTCGCGCGCGATGGGGAGAGAGGGTTGAACCAGCGGGGGCTGGCCGGTTATCAGAGGGTCAGACTCGTCTGTGCGCGCCAGTCGAAGCCGAGACTTCGTCCGCGCAACTTCTCTTTGGATGCTCTCCTCGCTCGAACGTTCACCGAGCCCCGTCGATCTATCGAACGTCGAGCGCAACGTTCAAATTTCATTTCTGTGCCACCGAAGAAAATACCAGACGAATTTCTCGTTCACTAGAGAACGCTTCCCCGTGACACGCGTCCGTTTGTGTGGTTCAAGTTAAATTTAACGAGTTGATTCGTCGAACTGCTTGTTAAACAGTGAAAAACAGAAGATTGTTTACCAGCCGAGGAAACCGGTTCATGTAGAACTTCGGAACCATGACGAGAGCGGGACGATACAGATTTCTACCGTTACTGGTGAACATCCTCCTTGGCGGTGAGTTTGAAATTGTGTTTTCTATATTTTTTCATCATTTCTCTAGGGACAATTTCTTTCTCGAGTTCATCTCGGCTTGATAGGATATGTTATTCTCACGTGTTCGGTAGTTAACACTGAACCTACTGAGAATTAAAAGTTGGTTATCTTGTAAAAGTAACAAGTGGTTTGTTATTCTTGATGGTTGGTTATAGTTAACTGTAAATCTTTATTCAAAATAAACATGGTTTAAGTTGGCTAGAATATACGACAGTTAAATATTTTATCGAAGAATTTCATTTTCCGATTATTTATCTATAAAAATTCTGTACTCTTCTTGAAAAATAATTTATCTATAAATATTCTGTACTCTCTGGATATTGTATTTGTTATTCTAGATGGTTAGTATGGTTGAATCTTTATTAAAAATGAACATTGTTCAGGTTAGTTACAATAGAGAAAAATTAAATACCTTGTCGAGAAGAACAAATTAATCCTACATATATGTGAGAATCAGTTTATTTATAGATTATTAATTTTCCTTTCATGAATTTGTGAACGCCAATTGAGGTCTCACGATTGAGGAATTCGTAGCTATAATTCAATGAAAAATAATAATGGTCGTTAAAAGTGGTTACGTTATAAAAGTGAAAATAAAAGATTATTCTACCATAGATACTTAAATAAGTCTGTCTAGTATTAAAAGATGCTGGCACGCGTGGCCCTATAGAAATAACAAACATGTGTTTATATATATATATATTTATAGATGTTTGACAATTTACACGCGTCTCTCTTCAATTCTAATAATTGTAGAATAACAAATCAGAAAAAGATCATAATTGATCTGCGACGTTAGGTTCAGTATGAAGTTTGTCTTTGATCCTCTTCGGAATCGATCATTTTTTTAAAGAAAAAAGTAACAAAATGTTGGATATCTCCTTGATCCATAAAATTTCTTTGGTTTGCAAAACGGCAGGTTCAGCATTAAGTTTGCCTCTAATCCTCTTTGGAATCGATAATTTTTTAAGAAAAAAGTAACAAACTGTTGGACATCTGCGTGATCCATAAGATGTCACCATAAAAGTAAAAGATTTCTTCATAGAATCAGTTAGTTTTAGTTGCGAACCAATTGTATCTACTAAACGAATCTCTTATATAATCAATTAATAATTTCTCCTATTTAAATGAAAAATTCATTATATAAGATAATAAGTTAATAATTTATTTCGAGACTATACTATAACGATTAAGCTGTTATAATCCTATTCGCGAATAATGCCGGCTCTCCTAAATCAGTCCGGAAAATGTTGGATCTCGAAACGATCTAAGCGCGACTTGTTGAGTCTCCGGACACGTTGCTCACCTCGCCAAGAAGACTAAAGTTGAATTTCTCGCGGAAGTTTCCGATCTCTACTGTTTCGTCATCGAACGGGATTAAATATCGCGTTGGAACCACTTTGGGGACCCTTTTGAAAAAATGTCGAGGGGAACATTTCGCGAGCAATCTTGTACGAGCACGCGATCAGTCCGCTCTCTTCGGAACTTCCGCGCACCTTTTCAAGAGATTTTTAATCTTTAAGAAACACAATAGCCAGCTCTCTGTCGCGATCGTTCACCGGCCTTCTCCGAAGAAAACGGAGAGATTCGAGTATTCTCATAGCTCCGGAATCGTCGAGCTGCTTCCTCGACGATCTACGATCTCTACCGTAGCACTCGAGAAGCAAGTCTTCTGACCGATATCGGAAATTTTTCCGAGTCCTTCGTGTGTTCTTGGTGCTCTCGCGACGCGCCTTTATGTTGGCCCTGCGAATCGATTGTTCTTTTTCGTTTCCGTCGACTCGGAAGAAACAACCGGTCGATATTGTACGATTTATTTCGTACAGCGTTTGATTTTTTCACGATCGCGACTGTGATTCAAACTTTTTTTTATCTCGAGTCATAGTAACTCTTCATCTTTGAGTTAAAACATTAGTATTATTTATGTAATTAGTAGAAAGGTATAAATACTTTTTTCTCATTTATAAAAGATTTATTAATGCTCTCGACGCACTGGTTCGATCAAATTTTTTTGATCGAACCAGTGCACCGAAAACATTAATACATCTTTTTTTAATTAAAGATGTATTAATAAAAGCAAAAAAAAGGAAGATGATAATTCGTAGTGTGGTTCGCGCTCTGATTGGTCCGTGTTTTTCGTTAATAACTCCTAAACAAAGCCGTCGACGCGTCATTTTTGTAAAGGAAAATGTTGCTTCAAATGACCCAAGGAACCTCCCATTTCCGGGAACTACACGAATTTTGGGACACCCTGTATATATATATATTTTTTAAATGAAGGTACATATTTTTATTTTCCATAAAAATCAAATCATTTTATTTAAATTTTAATTTAAGCATGTGTTTAGAAAGAAACATATAACATAACATAAAATTGATGATCAAGCAGTACAAAACAGTAGAATCAATATTTTTCTTACACTTAACCAAAATGGCACTCGCGCAAATGCCCGGATTGCCACCTCCTCCCCCCTAGAGCGAGGTCTGGTTGCACGAACTGTAGCATTGACCCAAAATAATAATTTAATTCCTTCCATTTAATTTCAATGGTTTTACACGTCAAGAACAAATTGGTTTAAACAGACCGAGCTTCATCTTGGTTTGCAAACACTTTCGTACAGATCTCGGCACGATAAATTCCGCGAGAGTTTCATGAGTTTATCCAACAGAGAAAGTCTAACCAACTAAAAACTGGGATTCCATCAATTCCGAAGGATAATACGTCGTGGAAAAATGAAGGCGCATTTTTCGTATCCCGCGAATTGCGCGAATCGATCCCTTCCGTTCCGCGAAAGTTATTTTTCCAACACTGGGGGGAGGGGTGGCGGCGTGGGGTTTGCTCGTTTTTCTTGTGTTTTTCGTGTATAATCGGCGGTGTGAACCGGCGGGTATACGTTTCCATCGTTTATGCGCACGCCACCACTGCAGGCGCGTGAAACCAGCTAGAATCGAAAGGATGTAGAGAAAAAAAAATGCCCGTACACAGCTCTAACCCAGTTTCTTCGCTATCAATCATCGGTGCTTCGAGGGATGGAGAGGGATTCGTTCATCCGGTGCTGATAGAATTCCAGCTATGGAAACTGAAGCGAACTGAGCGCGCGGCCGTGTGTGTCGGACGCGAGCTGAATTAGTTAGAAAAATCCCCCGATAGCAGTGACGGCTCAAATCAAGTGGAGACCCCAAGCGGTAAAAATTTTGGAGCCCTTGAGCTCAAGTTAGACATAGAAGTTGCACGAAAACTCTCTTAAACTTTATTTTTCGTAGGTAAATCGAATTTTTTTGTAAAAACAAATGAATGCTGCGAATTCGGGGCCCTATGTTATTCCGGAGTCATAAGCGGTAAAAATTGTGGGGTCCTCAAGCTCAAGTGAAAAATAGGAGTTGCAAGAAAACTCTCCTAAACTTAATTTTCTTGTAAAAAAATGAATGATGCGAATTCGGACCGAGTGGCGGC
This sequence comes from Lasioglossum vierecki, assembly GCA_028455595.1. Taxonomy (NCBI): domain Eukaryota; kingdom Metazoa; phylum Arthropoda; class Insecta; order Hymenoptera; family Halictidae; genus Lasioglossum; species Lasioglossum vierecki. The sequence goes on along the minus strand of CM052337.1, from coordinate 2,838,634 downwards.
TCAAATCACGTGGAGACCTCAAGCGGTAAAAATTTTGGGGCCCTCAAGCTCAAATTAAAAATAGAAGTTACAAGATAATTCTCCTAAACTGATTGACAAAAAAGAAAAATAATGGAAATATTTGATACAGTTACACATTAAATAAATTTCTTTGAAATTCGGGGCCCTATGGTATTCCGGGATCCTCGTGCTCAAGTCAGAAATATCGTTGCAAGAAAATTCTCCTAAACTTATTAACAAACAAGAAGAATAATGGAAATATTTGATACCGTTACACATTAAATAAATTCCTTTGAAATTCGGGGCCCTATGGTATTCTGGGGCCCTCGTGCTCAAGTCAGAAATATCGTTGCAAGAAAACTCTCTTAAACTTATTAACAAACAAGAAAAATAATGGAAATATTTGATACCGTTACCCATTAAATAAATTTCTTTGAAATTCGGGGCCCTATGGTATTCTGGGGCCTTCGTGCTCAAGTCAGAAATATCGTTCCAAGAAAACTCTTCTAAACTTATTAACAAACAAGCAGAATAATGGAAATATTTGATACCGTTACACATTAAATAAATTTCTTTGAAATTCGGGGCCCTATGGTATTCTTGGCCCTTGTGCTCAAGTCAAATATATCGTTGCAAGAAAACTCTCTTAAACTTATTAACAAACGAGAAAAGTAATGAGAATATTTGATATCGTTAGGCATTAAATAAATTTCTTTAAAATTGTAGGCCCTATGCCCCTCACTACCTCACCATTAGATCCGCCACTGTCCGATGGAAACCCCGGGCTGCTCACGAAATTTATCAAATATTATTTTGATCGACAACCGACACCAAATTTGTCGAACGCAGGGCCGTCCCGTCCGATCCTCCCCGAAGTAATTTCGCAAGGGGCGCGTGTTCTATGTATCGATTTAATTGTCGAGTCGCGTTAAGGGCGAGCGGAACGCGGAGCGAGAAGTTTGCGGATTTTCTAGCGGGGAAAATGGCGGAGCAAAGTAATCCTTGCAATATGGCCAGGGCGCTCGTACAAATGGAGTCGGATTCGGAGAACTGCACAAAGGACCACGGGCGTGGAAACAGAGGCGAAAAAAGAAACATTGAAATCCCACAACCTAGTTTTCTCGTGATCAATCATCCTGCCGATATTTCGAAGAAGCCCGAGGAGAAAATCCGATGCCGATGACCGTCGGACGATTTCTCGGGAATCCGATAATCGTTCTCGGAAGCTCTCGTCTCGCGAAATTATGTTTTTCCTGACACGTTCGGCTGCCATCTGACTGATTGGTCGGCCCGCGGACATTGAAACTGATGGAGACGTGGCGACTCGATCTAAACTATAAACGAGAAAAATTTTTCCTGATTATAGGTATTGTTTTTCTTAATTGAATTGTTAAATCTTCGTGAGAAAAAAACCAGAATATTATTTTTCCACATTATTGCGTTAAATGTTTGACGTTCCAATGATTATTTACTGAAATAGGTACTTTAATACTGTATTCCAGGATTTTTCAAGATTTTTTTTTAGTCTAGAAGGGTTAAAAATTTACTCGTAAATGTAAATTATTAAGTATGCAGAAGATAAGATTGCAGAGGAAGGGTTACTACTTTATATATTTGACGTTCCAACGATTATACAGGGTGGGGCGCCTCATTTTGGCGCCATCATTTATTTTTTATTGCATCAGCTGATGCTCCTTTATATTCTTTACAAAAAAGTATTAATCTATTTGTGTAAAAAAATCATTAGTTTAGGAGATATTTTAATTATAATGGCAAAATGTGGGCGCCCCACCCTGTATATTGAAGTAGGGACTTTTTAAGGAACAATTACAGAATTGTTCAAGATTTGTAGAAAGTCTGGAAGAGTTGAACAATTAATCATACATACAAACAGTATTAATTGTTAATACAAAGAAATCTAAGATTACAGAGGAAGGGTTAAAATGGTCGTATAACTTCCCAACCTACAAGAATATTTTTTTGGATGTAGAAAGTCGTAGTATCAATTTACTAAAGACATGCATCGATTTATTCTGTAATAAATATAAACATGACTCGGCATGAAAGTCGAAATGTCAACTAGAAGGGAAAAGCGATTGGTAGATCGAATTTCGCATGATTTATTCCTCAATAAATATGAATCTGACCTAGTAAAAACACTACAAACATGGAAATGTTAACACGGCTTGTAAAAGAGATTATCAACTAGAATTTCAAAGCTAGAATTAATATTTATTTACCTAATAAACAAAAATTTGATCCCAGTCTTACTACCCCGAAATTATTGTACATTATCTTTGAACAAAAAAGAAAAATCATCTAGGATTCATATTTATTTACCTAATAAATAAATCTGATTCAAGTTATATAAACTAGCCTGAATATTGTTCATTATCTTTCAACAAAAATAAAAAGAGATTATCAAGTAGAATTTCAGAGCTAGAATTTAGATTTATCTACCTAATAAATAAATCTGTGTGTGTGATCCAAATTGTACTAGCCTGAATTATTATATATTGTACATTACAGTTTCCAGAATCTTTCAACAAAAGAGATATTAATTTACACGTCGAGTAGGTTAACAAAACGAGCGAATGGTAGCTCTTGGAATTTATTCTGATCGAATGCGAAAGAGAATTTTCCCAGGCAGTGAGCCACCGGTGTTTCGAGATTGTGCAAACCTCGACGAGCGTCGCGCGCGCAACAGCAAAATCAAACGCGATAGAGTTTTCTGATCGGCGAACCGTAGCGATCTGCGTATTAAAAAACAGTATTTAATTACTCGGTGAACCGTTCCTCCGATTCCCGACAAAGCGGTTAAATTTGATTCTGTTCGTTGGCGTGCGATCGCAACTAGTATTGCTGTTTATCAATTAGTCACGATGTATGCCATACACGTTTATTCCCCGAGAAAAAGACTTTGAGAGCTGTGGCGTGACAATCGATGTTTTATACGCTCTTGTGTCTTTGCAATCTTTCGATAAACTGATTCTTCCCTAACATTAACCGACTTGCGAGATAATAGAGACCAGTGGGAATCGAATTTCGACATTGGTTTGCTCTTCGTTCTCGATAAAATGTCTTTCGAGGTACATTCAACTCCATGTTTGATAATTCTATATTAGAATCTGATATTTCAACTGTGCTGTGTTTCTTTGATTTTTTAAAAATCTACTTTTATTGTCTTTTTTTTTAAATTGTTATTGTTGCGATTCTGTAATTATTTTGTAAGCCTGGTTCGTTAGTCAAGTTAATGTTTTGTCGAAGATGATTGTATATTTTAGAAAATTCCATAAAACTCGTACCCCCACACATATGTATTTCTCCATTTTTTAAGACAATAGAACTCAAATAATAGTTAAAATCTCTTTATTATATTTGATTTAGTCTTGAAAACAGAATGCAGGAGATTTTATAAGAGTCTGAAGTAAAAGTTTAATACTCTTTTTGTGAAAATTTAATTGTTTCTATTTTAATAGTTTCCGTTGAATGCGGAAACTTATTCAACAACGTAGACAATGTTAATGTTGTAACAGGACTTATTATTATGAAAGTTATCGCCAATTTTAGATGTCATCAGTACTAACAAAACTGTCGTTATGAAATGAACATCACTGTGTACATTTTACGACTACAATTCGCGTTTGTTTATTAGTTCGAGGTTGTCTAGGTTCTGTTGGTTCCCATCCTGTAACCAGTGGCGCGTTATGACTAGTTGGGGCCTTATTAAGAATTTGGGGCAGTGGAATTAGGGGCTGCAATTATGAATTTTTCCAAATTAGAGTTTGAAATTTTTTAAAAGATGAACGTAAAATTTGGATTTTGGTTTGTGTTTGGATACTTGGTCAAAGTAGAATTTCGGGGAGCCTAGCCCAAACTAAATAACTTTTGTCTGTACCACAGTAACTTGTGTACCGGCACTGAAACAACATGTGCTTATACATATATTCCTGTCTCTAATTGTTTCATAAAGCAGGTTGGTAATTCATTACCGTTATTTTGAATTTTGTATTTAAATCTATTTTTCAGTACTTTCATATTGAAAACTCTTTTAAAAATTTACTGACGCAGTTGTTTCCTCTTTCTTGAAAAGGATCCATATTGGGATCGAAACGTAGAAAGTTTAACCAAACTAGCATGATTGCTTTAATTTAATTTCTGATCGAACCTTTGCGCCGATATCATCTATACTTCTTGTTATAAACTACCTTATGATCGATAATCAACAAACAATTAAATAACTTCTACGTTGGAAATAATTAAACAATTTTAAGTTGGAAGTTAGAATTCTCATAAAGAAATAATGGCGGTATGCGATCACTGTCCGTGCAGAACACGCACAGTTTGACAAGAATTGCGACTTTATTGTAATATTATAATTTTCCCAAATTAGAGTTTGAAATTTTTAAGAGAAAAACGGAGAATTTGGATCTTGGTTTGTGTTTGGGGTTCCATTTTGTTTGGGGCCCTGAAACACCCTGTTCATTTTATTACGAACAACAACTTTCCCTGCTCGAAGTATTTTACGGAGGGAAACGTGTTCCGTTCGTTACTCGCACGTCGTTGCACTCGATTGACAATTGCACCAAAGCTCTGGCGGAAGAATGACTATCGCCCACGAAGTCGCGGAAAAGTCTAGAGAGAGAGAGAGAGAGAGAGAGCAATATTTTCTTCTGTTTGTCTTTCCCGGCTCGCATGGTAAATAAGCAACAATAGTTCGTTACCTCGCTTCGATTCTTGCGTTCGGACGTCACGCTTGCGTCCCGCCGGTAGACGTGCATTGTTTGCGCACCCTTCGCGACGAGGAAAATTCGCGACGCGTCGCTTGAAAACGCGCGGCTAAACTCGCCGTCTGGGGCCCCCTCGGTGCAGCTTCTCGTTATTGAGTCGACATCGAATGTTTGCGCCCTCGTTCTTCGCGAAATTTCCGCCAGACGGACGAGGAAAACGTAGGTTCGGAATCGGCAATCAGCGGACGCCGATCGCGAATGTTTTATTGACCGTTTTACGCTCTGAGTGCCAGCTTGAACAGCCTCGAAAATTCGAATAAAAGTAATTCATTTAACAAAACGGAGGTTGAAAGGCACTTTTTTCGAATATCTTCTAAACTATTTATCACATCGAAAAATGCATTCAACAAAATCTATAGATCTTCATATTCTGCGTCTTTTATGTTGTATCACTTTTCCGCCTACAACAAACGGTTCTCGAGAAAATTGAGGAAACGTAAATACTAAATTGTAAAATGGTTTTTCGAATATCTTCTAACCTATTTATATCCTATTTATTCATTATATGTTATTATATACCCATACTGTGTCCTCTTATCATATCTTCATTATAATGTTTCTGTACCTTCAGTTCACCGTTCTGTAAAATTGTTCTTTGAAATTATTCGTACTGTATTCTTTGTCATGTTGAAATAAATCTCACACGAGATTTTATATAATAAAGACAAAAAAAGATCTAGGATCGAAACAAATATTAGAGTCTATGAGGAGGTAGTCTAATATAAAAATCAAGTCTGTTTACGGATTCGTCATTGACAGGCGAATGTTTACGCGCTCGTTGTATTCTTCGCGAGGATCGGCAATCAGCGTTCGGCTACGCAGCGGATCAAGGATTTTTTTTTATTAAAATTGAGGACGTACTTCGCGGCTTTAGTAAATATTCGACCACTCGTAGTCCTCCCCGAGGAGAAGATGACGCTACGAGGCGACGTCCCGCAAAAAAGGAAAACAACCTTGATAAGCTTGGACGAAGGGAACGAAGAAGAGGAGGTGGCTACATTTCGAAAGAATAGCGATCAGCTATTCCCACCTCGAGAACCCGCTGAATATGCATGAAACAATCGCATATCTCATGCAATTAGCCGAGACAAATCTTCTCCCTTTCTTCGTCCTCTTTTTCCGTCGGTACCTTTTTCCACTCCCTCGTCAGCGCACCCTCCCGTCTTCCTTCGTATCTCCCTCTCGAACCCCCTTCTACCACTGATTCACGGCAGTCGCTGTTTCATCGTTGGTCTCCGGAAAACTTCGCTCTAATCAGAGCGCATTTGCGATTTCCGCGGACCAGGCGCCGCCGCTCCGATGCAAATTGCATTTTGAATCGCGTTGACACCCGCCTAGGTTCGTCGACCGATAAACTCGTACCCGGCCGTGTTTTCTGCCAGTCGCCGCCAGCAGTCGGATAGATCCGGGAGAAGGTTTTCTGTTTTCCTGTTTCGTCCTCGACCAGGATATTCATTTTACGCGAATCATTTCGCGAACTAGTTGAGACGCAGAGGCTCTTGATGGCCGGCATTGTGCTCGCGATCAGATTCGTAGTCAGTTTCGTGGAGGTTGGGGATGAATTCATTCCTCTGTGGACGTACAGTGACTCCCATTCGAACACTCTTAGAAAGACGATAACTTCTTTAAACATTGTATTATACGGTTTGAACTTTTTTGCGAAGCTAGAGCAATTAGTTTGCTATATAGAATGTGAAAAACAATTTTGTCTAAAATTGCACTTGATCGGAATTGTAGAAACAATATTAAAAGTTGTATTTTACAACTTTTTAATATTGAAAATTTAAAAACTACGTTTTGTGGATCTGTGCTGATTAAACATATTCTGAAAATTTCGTTAAAACCGGGCGACGTTGCAACAAGCTACAAACATTTTTCTGTTCTCTTTTCCCGCATCAAACGATTTCGACGAAACTTTCACAGTGTATATTTCTTTGAAGTTCTTTGAATTTCTTTGTATTTCTCCATATTTCTTTGGATTTTTTTGAATTCTTTGTACAGCTACGCTCAAATGTGCATATTGGTCCCTTATCGCCGTAAAGTTCATAAATCGATGCGTGGAAATATATACACAAAAGTTGTCAGGAACTTGTGGAATGACCTCTAAGAATACTGATGGTGACCAGTTTGGCAAGTGTCGCAGAATCTCGTGAGGAACTGCGGTGAATTACATTAAAATGTAGGTAGCCTCGGTTTCATTAGATCATCATTGAGCTGAAACCGTGTTACGTCCCGGAACTTCCGGTTTTACTAGCTTTTTCTTCGAGCTTTCGTTACCCATAAATGCATAAAACATCGCATCAAACCTATCTTCAGGCAAGTTTGAGGCATTAACAGTTTGACGGCTGCTGTCGACGTACAGGAGATTCAGCGGACACTGTATACCCACCACTCAGTTAACGATTATATGTTGACGTGGCCGTAATATTTTTCATTACCGGAACAAATTGGAATAAAACAAACTTAACGCGTTACAGGGTGGAGCGAAATAATTCTCTGGAATAGAGAGGTTTTTGAACTCAGGTCCGTGAAACGATTTCCACATTAATTTTACATCCCCCATCTTTTCGCTGTTATTCAAGGAACTGAAATAAATAAAATGCCTAGGGGATTGGGTCCGCAAAAAAATGTCGTTCAAGAGAAGGGCCTCGGACTATATAAATTCAAGAATCCCTGTTTTAGAAACGAGGTGATGCCCTAGAAAACTAAATTTTACAGCCTCACGGGGGCAACGTTAACCCTTTGCAATCCTTTGTTGAGTGCACGCTCGACATCGGATAAAGAAAAATCTGTAAATGAAACGGGTTTTCATTTTTTTAGTGATAAACAAATACAAGTTCCGCAAATATAAATTAATATGGTAAACCTTAGGGGAGCTGCCTCCCCTAAACGTAAGGTTTACCCACGTATTAAATAAGCATGTATTAGTAATATAGTTTGTGTTTGTAATATTTTTTAATTTAGAAAAAGTTTAGGGTCCCAAATGGTTTCTTGCACCCAGGTCCCTTTATAGAGAAAAGACCAGCTTTGTCTCGAGACTGTTGCTAATCTGAGATTCGCAAGCACAGCGAACAGAAGGTGTCGCGGCGCATCTCGTTTGGACAATAACTATGACCGAAACCACGCTTTTAACGTCTTTTATCGACTAGGTAGAACTGCGAGGGGGGTGAGAGGTCTCTCGCGAAAACATGTTCGGTTGACTCTGCAAACATTGCCTCTGCGCCTCTTCCAACCGATACCACCTCCGCAGCCACGGATCTCTCTCACTCGCCCTCTCTCTCTCTCTCTCTCTTTCTCTCTCGCACGAATACCGGTGGTATTTTCCCGAGCTATCGTTCTTTTTTTGCCGAGAAAGCGAGTTCTCCGCGGTGGAAAAGAGCACTCTGTGACTCGCGCGATCCGTGTGTTCTCAGAAAACATCCATCCGTGTGACTCGGTGTACCACGGTACCCCAGGCTATCAACCACGTTCTCTCTCTCTCTCTTTTTCCTATGTGTATCCACGTTTCATCGTTCGATTGAGCCGTAGTTATTTTTACGCTCGGTTTCTTCCCTTTAACGAACATTTCACTCATAACCCAGGGAATCTTTAACACCGACGGTTTCGTTATTGTTCGGAATAGACGTGTCCAAGTTGTTGGCCACCATCATCCGACGTCTGAGGGCCACCGGAGAGTGGCGGGGTAATTTGATTCACTGTTGTGAATACCGATGCACCCTTTCCAACCCAAACTTCACCTGAAAGCACGGCGCAGTCTCTCTCTCTCTCTCTCTCTCTCTCTCTCTCTCTCTCTCTCTGTGCGTTGACTCATTTTCTCATTGTTTTTCCTGTTCGGGAAATACGATGGTTACATTGACCTAATTTTGCGTTGCACAACGGCCACCGTTGTTTTTAATTCTTACAAATACAGTGGTAACTCAGAGTCACCAGTTAAAATTGCTGTATTATTATTATTCGGAATATTGTTTACATTGTTACATATATTTACATATTACTTTTACATATTTACGTATTATTCGAAATATTGTCTATGCTGTTTCTCTATGTTCGGCTCGGCCTTTGGAGTAGAGCTAGATTCTTTACCCGAGTATATGAGATAAATACCCGGGTATTCGAGTAAGACATGAGACACCCGGGTAGAGCAAAAATACCTGGGAATCTCATGAGATAGTCGGCTACCCGAGTATTCGGTTCCTGGAAATTAAAACAAACGAAATGATGTTATAACTGTTACTAAATAGACTGTTAATTCTGGCTTATATCTGGCTTATTTCGATTTTATAACTGTTATTTTTCGGTTCTGTCATGCTGTATTGTGTTTGGTCTTATATATTTATTATTTAAATAGTTGTTTATTGACATTTTCAGTTTAAACAAGTTTTTATAATTTGTTTGTATATTCATTATTTGAATTATTATTTCAATAATTCTGTATTGTTATAATAATTGCTGAAACAAATAAAGTTTTATAACTTGTTTCTAGATTCAGTTGAATTATTAGTTCAATAATTATGTATGTAATATATTATTTGTGTGGGTATTCGTTGGAAAGAGCTTGTAAGCCCTTTACGATAGGGGGCTCATATGGCCCAATTTCATTCCAGGTTCCTGTAAACCCGGAAAAAGAGGTTGCCACCAGTCTTAACCCCTGATTTCTAACTAGGCATATAGCCTCGGGGTTCTATTTGCATTTTTGGCCCTAAAAGGCCCAATTTTTAAAGTCGCCCCAAACCCTTCGTATGGGTAGTCAAATTCCTTGGGGTGTTTCCAGGAGATGCCCCATATGCCTTTTGTTGAAATTTTGGACTTTCAAAAAGTTAAATTTGGGAAGGGGGTGGAAAATTTCGAACCTCCTCGTGTGAGGGCTGGTTGGAAAAAGCTAATAGGCGAATAAGCTGGAGCGAATAGGCCAGAAGGACCGTTTCACGATAGGGCGGAGACTGTGAGAGTCGCACAGTGATCTTTGGTTATCGTTCGGTAGCGAGTGGGTTCGATATTTGTCGCGCGAGGACGAACGGTCGCCGTTTCGTCCTTGGTATCTCACGTGTGCCGAGACGCTTCGCGTCTCGTGCCGTCTGCTCGTGCTTCGCGGAAGCACTTTGAGCGTTTCGTAGAGTATCGAGAGATTTCCCTCGCGTTACGAGATCGGAAGCTTCCCGGAGGAATCGCGTCTTGCGAGAATAGTTTATCCGACATTTCGCGTCGATCCAGAATCCGGACGAATCGTGTAACGTGGCGTGTTTCCATGTAAGCCGCCGCGCGCACCGACCTTGCGTTTCGGGAGCGTTTCACGTGCGAAAGGTGTCGCGACAGCCTTGTACCGCGAATTTTCATCGGTACCGGTCATTCGTATCCTCACGCGCGATATAACGTTGACAACCGCGCTGCGACCGAAGTACCGTCCGCACAAATTGTGCAAAGAGCGCGGGCTCTCGGGTTACGGTCACGTGACCGCCTTTTGTAAAACTGACTTGGGAATACAATACACTCGAGGCCAATTCGTCGATCTTATTCGAACACTGTGAGATCCGTTCTGCCGTAAGGGCCGTCCTAGTCCTTCCCGTGTTCGAACCTTCTGGACCCGTCGCGTTCGTCGTTTCGATCCGCGTTCTCGAAGATCCGATTCTCGGGTTCGGCTTCCCCGAACACGAGGTTCTGTTAGCGTTTCGCGTGGCATCCTCGAGATGCCTGGCGCCCGAACAAAAAGATTTTCGTTCGATAGTCGGATCTTCGAGGTTCCGCTTAGTCTCGGGTGGGTCGGAGGTGGGTCTTTCCGGAGGTTTTCCAACCTCCGCCGGGACACGGTGTGACATCATATATTTGTTTATTTATCCATTTAATTATTTTGTCTATATTTGATTGTGCGATGAATACGTTTGTTTCTCCGGTGGAACATTGCCGCCCTCTCGTATAAATTGGATTGTTGAGTCAACTTATGTCGAAAGAATTAAAAAACTGCTGGACCAAATTGCATCGTTCATCATTCTGTTCGCGTTGTTACTTTTTCGAAAAACATTAACGAAAAATTTGATAATATACCCACGAATACACATACGCACACACACACACACAAACATTTTGCTGAAAATAGTCTAAAATGACAACAATGACCTTGAAACGTCGATGCGTACGATAGATGCGACCGAATCCCCCCGAGGCAGTCGCTCCTATAGAAAATTTACTGTATCAACATTGAATACATTAATATATAGCAAGGGGTTGAAAAGTAGCCCTGTTTCTTCGGCTAATGGAAGTCTCCTAGTCAGCGACACATAGACAGCGGCATATTCGCTGGTGTCAATTATTTCGAAGAAGTTTTTTCCCACGAGCACGTTCCGATTCTGCCGGAATTTCGCGATATCGCAGATTTTGTCTTGCTGGGTAACGTTAGGATTCGCGAGATATCGGAATGCAAGTGCACGCGTCGTCGAGAAGTTCGCGGAGGCAGAAGGTTTTTCGCGATCACGCACCGTTCGTTGCCTGGTGCGAGTTTAATAAAACTTGGAGAAAGAGTTCCAGGGCGGGCACGGGCGGAGTCCTGGATCCGGCCGAACTTCTGGCTCGCGCCGCGAAATAATCCAACGACTTCGACATCCTTTCGAAGTTTTCCGCCGGCGTTCTCTTCTCGTGTGTGCAGCAGACGCGGAAGAGGTGAGACACATGAAAACGTTCTCTTTCGGGAAATTGAATCCTGTTGCGAATACCCGCAAGGAGACTCGTCTTACTGCCCCCTTCGAGACTCGCGATTTTCTCTTCCGCGTGACAAACGATCGCGTTCGGTTTACCTGACAGTTAAAAGACTCCGAGGAACCATTTAGCAACACTATCTTGGGGCTCCGCGTTGAATCCGTTTCTCGAGCGAAAGATGTGGTTGTAGATCAGATATCCTTCGCTTCTATACTTTACGTTTCTGCCTGTGGCGTGATCGGAATCTTTCTTCTTCGTCCTTTAATCATTTCTCGAAGCTGCGACTAATACATGAGAATAGAGCACAAATCAGCTAATAATTAAATCTTCGTAATCCGTCCGCTGCACAGTGGGCCTGAATGCCAATCTGGCTGATAAAAAAGCATAGTGATCAGACGCAGCTTGCTATTAGCAACTTGTATGGAGTCATTGTAACCGGGAGATTTCAATCTTTAAAATGGTAATTTGGAACACGAAACATTTTTCTTAACTTTTTGTAGTCATTAATGTAAAGAGAGAAGCATTTCCGCGGAAATTAAACTTACTAGCGTTTTTAGTCACAGAATTAACTGAAACCGACACTAAAATAAAAACCTCATACAGTATTTTATCATTACAAGTCCGCAGCACGGGTTTGCCGAGGGATATTTATGCACCAAAGACACTATTCTTTGACTGTTGCCGAACGTACAGAAGAACGGCCGAGCTCGAGAGGCCTCTGTCGCCGAAGTAAACACCGAAGTGTAAACATAATGTAATCTGAATTTCTAACTTCTTTATTTTTCATTATTTTTTAATGAAACTTTCACCAACATATTCGTGGCATTTTTCTAATGTAAAATGATACGAAATATGATACAGGGTGTCCCAAAATTCGTGTACTTCCCGGAAATGGGAGGTTCCTTGGGTCATTTGAAGCGACATTTTCCTTTACAAAAATGACGCCAGCGGCTTTGTTTAGGAGTTATTAACGAAAAACACGGACCAATCAGAGCGAAGTACACGAATTTTGGGACACCCTGTATGCAGTCTATAGTGCAGCATTAATTTTATGACCTACATTTATTAAGCATTTTTTACTCCTCTCAGTCAGTACTATAAACCACAAAAATCTTAAACCCTCTTTATGATTGATCGCGAACTGTCCAGAAACTTTAAAGTTACATTAAACAATTAGTTGCAAATAGTGGCAGCTGATTTTTACAATAATTAAAGAACAGAGTCTACATTACGAAATCAAACAGGAGATCCGACGAATGCGCGTGAATTTGGTTAGCGTATTTATCAGTGTTTCCAACCTCTGTGCTAGAATTTAAGGGTGGTTTTCTGTTTCCCCTACTTTGGACGTTCATATTATTAGACATAAACGTAATCTCATTAAATCATGAGCTGAGCGCGCTGCGCTAAACCTTCCTCTTTAGAATGAGTCCGCGCACAGCTCAAAACATGCTCGTATAAGGGCAAACAATTGAACGCTGTAACCGTAACCCGAATTTTCCTTTGGATTTCCTACACCCGCGGAGGGATTCCGTAGTGACGGAGAGAACCAATTCAAAACATCAAGAAACAGAATTCCGATCGCGCGAAGGTAATAAGCCGGAATTCCGGAAGGGAGCCTGTTCTTGTTCGGAGCGGAGGAGACAAAGAACTAATAACCTCGACGAAATGCGATATTCCGGTCGAGGAGATTCAAAGGACCATGGCGCTAAACTGGATAGCCAAACAGAGTGCGGGACGGATTAAAGCCGTTTCAAAACCAAGCCTAACTCTTTCTCACCGCTTTACGAACCTGCCGAGCCGCGGGTTGTCGTTTCCCTTTTGCTTTTCGTCCGGTTCCTCGTCGGTTAGGGGTGAACGGGTAAATTTTCGGATTCCCGACCCGATCAGAGCATTATCGAAACCCAAATTTCGGGTACTCGCAACTATCACTAATTTTCCCGACTTTAGTTGTAAAAAGCCGACCCGAGGCACCGTACTCACCCATCCCTATCGTCGCTCTACAACGCTTCATCGCTTTGCGGCTAACTTTCGACCCATATTTTCCGGCGTGAAAGTTAATGCTCGTTAACGGGCCAGCAGCGGTCGCATACGGAACATACTTTGTCTTTCGGATGGTCGGCGGTCGAGCCGTGTGTTTCCATTCATCCATCACGCGGACACTCCTAAACATCGGGAAAACTGATCCTGAGAGCGCCACATTCGATCCCCCCTCCTTTCTTTTTTAACTTCCCGATTTATAGAGAAATTATTGTAATGACCCCGAAAAGCGGAAATCGATTTTTTAACAGATCTTCACGTTTCAAGGTCATTGGAGTGATTTTAGATTATTTTCAGAAAATTTTTCGTATGTGTGTGCGTGTCATCAAATTTTTCGTTAACGTTTTCTGAAAAAATAACAACGCGATCAGAATGATGGATGATGCAATCGATGTGTCCGGCTGTAACTTAGAGCTGATTAGATTTTGGTCCAATTTGGTCCAGTAGTTTTTTAGTTTTTTCGAAGTAAGTTGTTTCAACAATGCAATTTAGACGAGTGGACGTAAATTTTCTACAGAATCAATTGGAACAAAGAACAATGCAATATCTTGTATAATAACATGACAATATTTGTTTAAGATTGAAAACTACATTTTCTTTTTCAAATTAAGTTTCTTAAAAATTGAGTCTAGGGGGGAAATTAAGAACAGATTCGGAATTAGAACAAAAAACTCTATAGAAATCACCCAGTGTAATTGTTGAACAAATTTGGTGTTTTGTTTGGTGAAATTTTTTTCCGTATAACATTTTATTTATTTTCTTGTTTCTGTGGTATAATAAATGGATTCTTATGTTAGTTTCTTGATTTTTATTCTGCAATAAGCTCCTTTTCATTTCCCATCAGTTTTAATTCCACAAAGTAATACTTTATACTTCTAAATTGTGAATGTTTTCTCTAAAATCGGTATTAAAGGCTCCCATCGGAAACATTGTGCCAGGGGTTGTACTAAGTGTAATAAAATACTTACATAAAAGGACACACGTACCTCAGTACGTGTATTTAAATACATATGTGTTATTAATACACGTACAAAATCACGATCTCTAATAAAGATCCCCTCAGTCTAGATATAAATATTCCTGTGGAGCACGTTGAGACTCTAGGGCATGTCCGAAGGGGTTAATCGTCTTCATCGTTGATCCCGTGGCGCGTTCGGAATATTTTTGATCGCGCGGGGATGGTACTCGAAGCGATTACGTTGGTAATGCCTCGAGCACGCGAGTGTACGGAGCATTGTCGAGCAACGATTTGAAAGTCTGATGCGAGCTGGAATGATTTTTGCGCGAACGGGGGTTGGTTCGTGACTGGTGTTCCACCCTCGTGCGCCGCCACCTGTTGGGACGCGAACCCCATAAACTCTGCTCTCTCGGTCTTTCTACTCGTAAACAATTGCGAGCTTTTAAGTAATTGCTACGTTCTTACTGCCGCGTGCGAGAGAGAGAGAGAGAGAGAGAGAAAGGGATCGTCCGCTTGGCTTTACGGGAACTAGCGTTCGTCGAGGCTGCTGTTTCGGACTCGGGATCTTGTATTCGATTACCCTGAATCTCACGGAACGGCCCCGAGATAAAACGCCCGCCGTGAATCCTGACGACGACGCTTTTCTTCGCTGCTTCTCTTCGACTGTATTTTGTAAATTGAGATTGCGAGGAACAACGACGACCTGATACCGATAACCTATAACGCCGGAGAAACATTGCCGTTCTCCGTAACTCGTTTCTTACGCACCTATCAGCGAGCGCTGTCCTCGATAAGAGAGACCAGAATTGAGCAAAAATCAACTAATAATTGAAAATGACTAATATTCTGATTGACTGATATAGTCGAAGGTTCTAGGTGAGTTTGGTAGTGAAATTCGCCCGCGGCGGCATAGTAGTAGAATTTGTGCCATTCGATAACCTATCTAAAAAGACCCATCTCTGCCAAGTTTCAGCCCCCTATCTCATCTGTAAGGATAGTTATTGAAGGAAAAGAAAAAATCAGTTTTTGTCCTTTCAGTTCTCACTATGCGATTCTTACAGAGTTTTTCGCGCTGGTTCCGAATCTGGTCTCCATTTTTTCCTAGATGCACAGTTTTTGATAAATTTGAGTTTGAAAAAAAACATATTTTTCGACTTTGAACAAAGATTGTGATGTTATTATAACAGATATTGTTTTTTTTCTTTTATTTATTTTACGTCGCTCTCAACTCTTTGCTAAGGTTACTTCGCGACGGGACCTACAGTTTATTAAGGTGGGTTCCGAACCACCTTGGGCACCACAGTAAGAATAATTCCAGAGGTAAAAGATATTAATAGCCAAGAACATGAGCGGTTGTCCTCGGATTAGACGTGGGGGAATGAATCTTAGACAAGGCTTTCCCCCACGTCCCGAGTCACAAAGACAGGAAATATAAAAAAAGTACCGTGTCTATAATTTTATTAAAAAAAAGGGGTAAAAGATATTGTATTGTTCTTTACATCAGAAGATTCTGTAGACTTTCCTGAATCCAGTGATGTGCAATAGTAATACATAATGATTGTTTAAACTTGTTTCTACGGGATTGCGCGGTGTACGTCCGCTCTATTGGTGAGCGTCACTGGCGGCGACTCGTGTTCCGCGATGATATTTTGTTTTCTGGTTCGGTAAAAACGTCGACGATCGCAACTTGACAGGGTGATTTCTCAAGATAAAAGTCTGTTCTATCGCATGGTGTAGTTCAATTTTCCGCTGGACCCTTATATTTTCTGATACATTAAAAAATATCAGCAAAAAACGGTGCAAAAGTGGTGCCTCTCCGTCTTTAACATGTTTAAACAATAGTATTAAACAATCATAATGTATTACTATTGCACATCACTGGATTTGGGAAAGTCTAGATAATCTGCTTATGTAAAGAACAATACAATATCTTTTATAATAACATCACAATATCTATTCAAAGTTGAAAAATAGGTTTTTTTCAAACTTAAATTTCTCAAAAACTGTGCGTCTAGGAGAAAAATTAAGAGATTCGGAATCAGCACGAA
The DNA here is from genome assembly GCA_028455595.1 of Lasioglossum vierecki. Lineage (NCBI taxonomy): Eukaryota > Metazoa > Arthropoda > Insecta > Hymenoptera > Halictidae > Lasioglossum > Lasioglossum vierecki. Next base: position 2,822,114 of record CM052337.1, on the reverse strand, counting down.
AAACTCTATAAGAATCGCATAGTGAGAACCGATAAGATTTTTGGCTGTTGGACCGTGTTATTAATTAGTCATCATTTTGATCAGTCTTTCATCAGTCAATCATCAGTCACTATTGTGCGATTAACATAGATTAAATATGCTTTATCTCATATTTTGTCTAAATATAATCAATTTAAGCCAAAAATATTACGTGCGTAGTAGGTATATTAAACATTATATTATTATAAAACACGATTCATGTTTTTTTCTGTTTACGTTGTGATAAAACTTTTGTTTCTGTTTAAAGCCCAAAAAGTTCAATTTACTGTAACAAAATTTAGTAAAATACAATTTAAATTTAAAATCATCATGCTATTATTACTCTATTTAGAACCGTTTATAAAAATTTTTAGTAATCTATTTTCTTCATAAAAACGAAATAAGAAACTAACAGGATATTTTTTGTTATTTAATGCAATTAGAATCTCAAGATAGAGATTACTTTGTCGATAACACAACTTAATGAGCGAACGAATTCACAGACCGATTGGTTCCGATCACTTCATTTAATCGGTCAGCTCCCACCAATTCATTTCGATCGACGTATCCGAAAAAATTAATCTGCTTAAAATCAGTACATTGAAAAAATGTTGGCAAACGAATCGGTGGACGGTCGAAAGGATCGCCATCTGGACAGCGAGACCGATTCCCTGTTAAATCCCGCGGAAACGAATGGGAAAAACATAATTCGTCGGCTGTATAATTTAGCGGTGGAATCCTAATAACAATTTTCATCGGGTAATTCTGTCGGCGCGCGACCGGCGGTCAGGGTAGAAAGCGGGACAGGATTGTGTTCATTAATGTGAGTCGTTGTAATCCGCGATTCCATTATCGCGATGAGAGTTCGGCTTGCCAAAAAATAGCGAGGAATCCGGGGTCCCGGACCGGTGTTAATCGAGTCGTGGTTTTAAACGGCTTGTTCGGCTTATGGGTGGTGGGAGCATTATTCCCGCGGCATCCATCGATCGGTGTTCGGATCGATTCGTCGTGCCCGCCGCGCCGTACTACAGTGTTTCATCGATAATTGTCTGGAACACGGGTCTGTCCAGGGACAATTATCCGACAGGGATATTATTCTTTAATTTTTGCCAAACGTAAAAAAGGACAGCGGAGCTCGTAACTAATTAATCCAATAACAAAAACAATCTTTATTTTTCATTACTTATTAATGGGACTAACATATTCGTGACATTTTTCTAATGAAACTTATAACAAACATGATATCTACAATTCCAATAATATTTATAGCTCAGAAGTGGGCCTTATTTAGCGAAACGAATATTTCAAATACTATTTAATATTGTAGATTTTGTTTTGCTAAAAGAAAATATTATTTTAAATAAGATATACAATTTCGAAAACGAAAATATGTCTATTTTAATCATCTATATGTCAAAATAAAATATTTCTATTTCAACAATTTATACATAAATGTATTAAATTCGAACTATAATTTTCAGCAATAATATTTAAACTTGATATTTATACTTGTAGAAGGTTTTATGAATATATCAAAATGTATATATATATATATATATATTTTATCAATATATTAAAATTATGAAAATATCGATGTACCGCTCTTCCCGCTATGTATAACTCGCACCATGTTATATTACACTTAAATATGAATTCATTTCGATTCGATACCTTCGTGTAAGATGCAAGCCGTTCGCGTTCTTTTCGTACGAACCGCATGCTCGGTGCGAGCCCAGAAAAGTTCGACTGGATTGAGCGAACCTAGGCGAGTTCTCGCACAAAGCGAACGGTTCGCACGGGACGGATAGTTCGCATCGTGCGAGAACTCAACTCGACTCGGCTCGACTCAGTCGAACTTAGTTCGGCTCGCATTCTGCAGATGTTCGCACAGCCCTAATTCGTTGTCGGTCGAAATCGTTGCCGGATAAATTCGTTGACGGTCAAATCCGTTGTCGGTCAAATTCGTTGGCGGTCAAATTCGTTGTCGGCCGAAATCTTTGCCGGATAAATTCGTTGACGGTCAAAAACGTTGTCGGTCGAATTCGTTGTCGGTCAAATCCGTTGTCGGTCAAATTCGTTTTGGTTTAAAGGCGTCGTTTCGCGAGAACTCCATGGGCGATAGTCCTTCCTCGGCCATAATTAACTTCCATACGCGACATGTCGCCTGCAGCTCTCGCTAAACGGCCCGGGATAAGCTTTTAATCGAAAGGTTTAGTCCTGGCGAGAGTGAGAGAGCGAGAGGCATATTATCCGCCGCGATGATTCCCTTTCAATTTTAATGCCGCGGCGTTTGCCATGCAATTAACATACAAAGGGAAGAGCGAGCTCCCGGCCGGGCGCATTATTCGCGACAACATTAATTGTGCGCACGCGGGGACACGGTTACTTCGTCCGCGCCGCGGGCCATGCCGATTGTCGGAGAATTATGCGAAATTGGAGGAAAACGCGAGAGTTTCGGAGTCGCGCGTGTTTCAACTCTTTCAATGACCCATCGAACAGATGAAGCCGTCCTCTTTCAATGAAGTCAGACGTTCGCGAGCCATCAGTCACAACCATCGCCGGATTTTTACGGAGATTCTCGCGCTGTTTCTCATCAGCGAAACGGGAAATTCAACCGGAACGACACGTTTGGTTTTGTCGAAGGGGAAATCAAGATACATTTGTATCTAAATCTTCGAGTAGCTAATTAAAAATTCTATATCTATTATATGTGATCCGAAAGTATCTAAATACATTTTTTGCCCAATTCTGATTGGAGGTGCGTATGAGGGTTAAACAAAAATGGTTCCCAACAAAAAAAGAAATAAACTTGATCTTTCAATTCTCTTTTTTTATTTCTTTTGTACAGGTTGGGTTCTGTGTTTCGATCTTGGGAGTTTTCAAAAGTTACCTAGAGCTGTGGCTTTCTCGGCACTTTAAAAATTAGACTACAATGGTTTTCGAGTGAGGGTTGATTTTCTACGGTTAAACATTGAAAGAGGGAATAGCGTAGAGCAGGAACAGCGAGCGCAGGGATCCTTTTTCTAGCAGTTTGTCCACGCGAATCGGTGAAATCGTGCGGGATTACGCGTTTCTGTGACACGGGACAGATAGCGGGCGGGTTGCCGCAGCTCCCGGCTAGGTTTTCAGTCGGAGGAGCGTGCGAGAACGTGTCGGCCCGGCGATAAATGTCTTTACAGTGAATAAATTCAAATGGATGCCTCGTAAAACAGTTTTCCGAGCTAGTTTTTTTTTACGTCGGCCCGGTGTGTTTTACGGGGTGAAACGAGGGTAGTCTCTCGACGGGGCGCGTAACTGCGGCAGAGCGAATCGGGGAGTCGTCGCGACGCCGAACGCGGACGTCGATCGTAACTTCTGCTCTCTCTCTCTCTTATCCTCCGCTCGAGACGGTTCGATCACCAACTTTGTTTTCCATTTTCCATTTCCCCTTCACGCCGCGCCGTTCCGCCCGGCCATGAATTCGTTCCGCGAACGCGGATCCCGAATTCTCTACTCCGCGTGTCACGGAACACTTTGTTTACGAGCCACGAAACCGTGACCGCGAGCTATGTGTTTCCCGCAGCTGCAACAATCCGCGGAATAACCGGTCCCGCCTGATGCGAGACGCATCAGCGTGTTTTCCGCGAGACGCTAATGGCGCGAGCACGGCCGCAAAAGTTTCCAGGCGCCCCACGTCGTGGATTTAAGACTCCCGGACAAACCGTTGACCTGTTTCCGCGACGTTCCTGCTAGCGAAACCCGCTTGGAATTCCTCAGTGAAACCCGAGGCTCCCACGAATTTCCTCGTTCCTCAGAACCAGACTGTGGATCTTCACGCGAAATTTTAATTTTCTGTCGATTGCGAGGCACGAAAGACTTTATGGCCACTAGCCTTCCACCGCCACGCGTTGCTGCGGAACAGTATTTTTAAAAGCATGTGTATGCTGAACGTTTAGAGTACAACAGAGGGCAATAGGATGGGTTGGTTTAGCAAGTAAAATACCATAAGGTCAATATGAGAGTCAGTATTGGTCAATATCTTTTTTTTCTAACATAAAGAAGGAGGCCTGTGCCTAGTAGCTAGGTGCCCATCACCGCGCGGTCCCTTGCATTTGAACCTAAAAACTTAAGTAGAGTCACAGAGTAGGGTGGGAGGAGGGCAAATCTCTGGCTATCCGGAGATTAGAGTAGGGAAGGGAATAACACTTGATGCATTCAACATGACAACATGGTGAAGTTGGGGGAGTCAAAATATGGGCAGGCGAGACACCCTGCAGGTCTGAGGGTGAGTCGGTCCAACGTTCGCTCCGAGCTCTAACCAGCTCAAAAACTTGAAATTATTAGGTAGAATGGCTGATCTCATCAATGATAACCGTCCCGTCTAGTAGGTCGAGAATCTGAAAGTGGCCCGGGCCTAATAAAACAGAGGAAGGTTGAAAAACGAAGGATAATTGCAACCCTTAATTGGGCCGAGGTCGGTAGCGCCAATTGTGAAACTGGTGATGAAAGAACCGGTGTGCCTTAAGGAAGTGAGGGGTGGCCGATCCACTCGTCCCCGAAAGCCACATTATCTATCTATCTATCTATCTATCTAGTAGCTAGGTGCAGTAACTAGTAATCAGGATGTAAAGAAAAGAAATGAAGAAAGTGGTGTTACTTTTGTAACAATAATAGTTGCATAATTGCAAGTGAAAGCAGGGGAGGAGAACAAAATTTCAAACGACTCCAAAAATTGATTAACGTTCAATTGATCAAGAAAAAGTAAACCATGATGGACAGGTTCGCAAGTAATCGGTGGTTAAACAAATAACCACAGCACATGGTATGATTTACCACGTGCAAAGTCAATATTGGTAAATATCCACGTCCGCTACGTATATTAATATCGCCCGCGGAACACCTTACTTGCGAGAAACTCGCTACGTGACGCTACGTGACGCCCTCATTTTTCCCGAATCTTCATGTTTCCGGGCAACTATTCTAATTTTTTTTACTCTCCAAACCTGATTCGGACTACAACGAACATTAAAAAAAAATTAGCCAAATCGGTCCAGCCGTTCTCACGTGATGTGACCAACGAACAGCATTTCATTTTTATTATACACAGGGTGTCTCAAAATTTCTTCAACGACCGGAAATGGGAGGTTCTTGAGGTCATTTGAAGCAACATTGTCCTTTGTAAAAATGACCTCCGTCGATTTATTAAGGAGTTATTAATGAAACACACGGACCAATCAGAGCGCGGCCACAGCGAACGGAATCCGCCTCGGCCACAGTCGCCGTTGGTCGAGCCAGAATCAATCCGTTGTAATCGCGCTCTGATTGCTCCGTGGTTTTCATTAATAATTCCTAAACAAAGTTTTCTTTGCAAAGAAAATGTTGCTTCAAATGAACTCAGGAACCTAAGGTTTCCGGATGTTGAAGGAATTTTCAGACACCCTGTAGATTATTTTCCAAAATTATAACTCGTTATATCGAAATATTTCAAATAAAATTTACTCCGTTTCCCGGGGGCAATCAGAAAATACGCAGATAATATACACTTTCTTATGCTGAAAACATTAACCATTATGTATTAACAACGATCGATAGAAGAGTTCAACTACTATTCACAACAAAGGAAAGTTAATCTTAAAAATGATCTGATGATTATTTCGAAGTTAGGCCTCCTCTCAGATTTTTATGAGATTTAAATATGTCATCGCCGTTCGATTTTAGTTTTCGAGATATTTGCAAAAAATTGTCGCTAATACTGTATTGAAGTTTTCGTATTCCTGCACGCCCAAAATGGGCATTTTAGCTGGTCAAAAATCTAAATCGTTTATTTTTTTATATTTATCAATTACTATATTTATACAGTTGTATGAAATATGAATAATTATTAAATTCTTATAACAGTTAGTTGATTTTTGTTAATTAAACAATATATTCTACGTTATTTATAATTAAATATAAATTACAAAAAAGTTATTAATGGACCTGTGTAGCACAGAATGATTCAACAAATAATAGAAACTATCAAAGAAGACGTAATTTTTAATTATGGACAAACAGTCTAATGTAGACATAATTTACTTATTTGTTTTTTGGAGATTCAGACATATTCTAACTGGAAAAAATTATTCTTTGGTTTAGTATAAGGTTTTAAATTTATAAATAACAAATCTGCTTCATATTATAGTTTATTATGTTCATAAAAATACAATAACATAAAAATATAAATTATACAAAAAAATGTTATCTAATCTTGATAACATATTTGAAGATCATCAAAATCTGAGTGGAGGCCCAACTTCTAAATAATTACCAATGATCGAAACGAAGATTGAAACGTCGAGTATTTAACTTGGTAATTTGCAAAATTGCTTTATAGAATAAAGTAACAAACGATCGAACCATTAACCATTCTATGTATATTAATAATTATAATAGCTTGGAAAAAACAATTGCTTGTGAAAACTTCACGACCAATCAATTTAATTTCCTACGAATTACTAAGACACGCGACGTGCTTTCCCCCGATTACCGGCGAAATTTTCACGTTTCCCGCATGTTTTCCGCAAGACGGAATCCACGAGTGTACATAATCAAACAGGTAGTTGCTTCATCTAACTTCTTAGCTTCCGACAGCTTCAACACCTCGGCCTGTCTGCCTTTGTATTAGATCCACTCTGAGCTGTACAAGAGTTTCCGAAGACTGTTCAACCTTCTAGAACCGATGCTCGAAACCGGAATCGATTTTCCAACTTTCTCGAATTCTCTTCGACAACATTGATTCATACCTGCACATTAGGCAACGTGTTCCACAATCCTATGTTTTATTTATTATTATTTATTAGTTATTTTATACGGACTGATGTCCTTTTATACAATTGTATACAGTTTATACAGTACAACTAATAAACAGAAAAAACCTTAATTTTAAGTCTTAACCTAGAATTAAATTAATTAAAGCAAATACAGGTACTATTGACGAATAGTACTGCGCAATTTTGTCTTGAATGCCTGTAACGTGCCATTAAAAAAATCAATATTCTTATAAAATATGTTGGAGCTACTTTCTCCAACTATGTAGAATTTAGATCTTGGTTTGTGTTCAGGGCCCCCTATTTCTTGGGGCCTCGAGCATGTGCCCAAGTTGTTCATAGGGACACGCGCCACTGGCACTAGTGCGTTATAACTAGAGATCGCGGTGTTGAACGTGTATTTAAATACACATGTACACGTGGTACGTGAACCACATTTACGGATCCGTGAATACGAACCCGTGAATAAGGATCCGTGTATACTGTACACGGATCTGCGACTAAGAACTACGAATCCGTGTACACGGATTTGCGAACACGGATTTGCATGGCACGTCCGAGTTTGACAACTGACAACTGAGGCGTTATCGCATGCAATAAACGAATCCGAATTTCAATCCATGTAATACTAAATACACGAGTACCCGTGTACTCTAATTTCACAAATATTCTTGTATTTATTTTACATTTGCGTTTTAGTATACAATGATTTTACGTCGAATAATTTACCACGACTTTACTGTTGTCTCCGTTCTAACATCAACAGTCGAGAACAATGCGATCGATAAACAATAACGCCTCAGTTGTTAGTTGTTAGACTCGAACGTGCCGTACGGATCCGTGTACAAGGATTCGTAATTCGTAGTCGCAGATCCGTGTATAGTATACAGGGATCCGTAGTATTCACGTGTTCGCGGATCCGTGTACACGGATCCTTATTCACGGATTCGTATTCACGGATCCGTAACACGTTCCCTGCGTATACGCCCCACGCTGAACTTTCCGTTCAAGCCATTTGGTATTATCCACTCGCTTGGCATAATTAATAACAATAATTAATAACTTGTTCAGCCAGTTATTTGTTAAACTAATTCCTAGAAAAATAAATTTATTGGTTTGTTGTGTTATGCATGTTAAACTATACAACCTTTCCTTGATAATTATGATTTTTGTACTATTTTAATTATTGTAAGGCATACGCCAGAAACAAAATAATACAAATGTAAAGCGTGGGGCGCATACGTCCCACGCGGCTTGAACGGGGAGTCTTCAAAAAACGGTCTGGCAGGGAACGTGTTAAATTCGCACTATACGGTTCACGTACCACGTGTATTTACATACACGTGAAATGGGGATCTCTAGTTATAACTAGTTCGGGCCTTGGGCAAAATAGAATTTCGGGGTCCCCGGGATAAAACGTAGAATTTGGATCTTGGTTTGTGTTCGAGGCCCCCTTGGGCTTAGCACCCCGGGCATTTGCTCTAGTTGCCCATAGAGTAACGCGCCGCTGTTTCCTATCTTGACCGAAAATCTTTTAAACCTCAACTTCCCTCGGTTTCCGTTAGCTGCCTAAACCTTGGCTCGTAACACATTCTTTCGAATATTTCCATTTCGGACGGAACGATCCAGGGGCGCAGAGAAACAAGACTTTCAATTCAATATTTTCCCGGTAGGAAGCTTCCAGCTCCTGCTCCTCGTTCCTGCTCCTTTTTACCCGGCACTTTAGACTGTTGTCGAACAATTGAAAACTGATAGATTCACGATGCCGTCGAATAAAACAGTGAACAACGGTGTCTCTCTCTCTCTCTCTCTCGTTCCCTTTCTCTGTTGTAGATCGGCCGGGGAACTTTGTTGAGTGGAACTTGTCCGAGAGAATATGCGAACGCTGGGAAAATACAGAGTATGTCGCGTTCTCGCCCTATATCGGCGAGAAGGGAAAGTCAGTCGAATAGAATCTTGCCGGGACGGCGATCATTAGCCGGGTGGAATGTGTATCCTCGTCACGGGAACCGGTGAATGGAGGGCAGAACAAGCTGGCTGTGTGTCTGCGTGTCTCCGTGCATGCGCACGGTTCAATGTGCGAGCAGGAACACGTGTTCGAAATACGTCGCGTCGTTTGCCTCGGATAATCGTTCGCTCGGAAAACAGACATTCCGATAATAGAGGGAACACGATGCCGTTGCTCGATGCCATTCTCGCGTTATCGAGCGACGCGTTGCACGGCTCGAATCCGATCGAATCAATCATCCGTGGTCGACGCACGTCTCGCACCATGCCTGCTCTTGAAATTCGATTCTACAAAATAAAAATCATTTAACCTAAACGAAGATCCACGGTCTTCTCCACATCCGTGAAACAAATATAGAAATAATTGGCGACTGTCAATATATTAGAAAATCGTTGTATTAATTCTTCACCGACACCAGTTATATCTCACAAAATTTTCAAAAGTCTGCAAAAATTGAAAAATTCACGAACATCCGCAGTTTAATCCTCAGTATGACAATGAAATTAGTTAGGGGTTAGTTGAGGGTGAAAAATAGGTTTCACCCATAGTGCGTGATTTCAAGCACGAAATTTAAAAGACCCACCACCGTCCAGACGTGAATCGATTAGTTGAAAGAAACGGAGCAGACTGTAGTCAGATTCCACGATACGTGCCACTCGGAAAAGCCTGCGGTGTCCATTCCGGTTGATTCGAACTGGCTATAAAAAATCGACAGACCGCTCTTGCCTTAAAATTGCCGGAAATTTCGCGTCCGTCGAAAGTCTCGTTGTTCGACGAACCGGAAGAAGACGAGCGCCCCGAGTGGTTTCCCGGGGGTTGAACTGGGAAATCAATCACACGCGGGTGTAATAAAGTTATCGGACGTTGGTATAAAATTGGCCGGCGGGTGCTTCTGGAAATCAGTGTCGGGGACGCGTTCCGCGTTAAAAGGAACGCGTCCGTGGAGTCGGTTAATTGAATTCTTTCTGGTCGGCGAGTGCGATGGAAATTCGTTGCGGGGGAGGCCGTGTGTTTGCGGAGCTCTGTAAATCGAGCGACCGACGACGTTTTATCGTCGAAGGGCTGAACCAGTCCTCTCTCTCTCTCTCTCTCTCTCTCTCTCTCTCTCTCTCTCTCTCTCTCATTTGGAGTTGTAACTTTTGTCGGCCGGCCAGCCGCGCAGCTCGTTTGTTTGTTTGCCGGCGCGTTTACCACGGTCCCAATCTTTGTACCACCGGCAATCCCATTTATCCGAACGAAAAAATTCTGCTCGCCTCCGATTACCGACCTCTCGCCACCCGGAATCAAATAATTCGACGGTTCAATATTTTCGAACAACTCGCTCTCTGCCGACGATTAATCCTTCCCTCCACTCGACGACGTGCTGACCTGGACTCCTTCGTTCTACGCGTTAGATGCCGGCCGTAATTCACAGTGGACACAGTTTTGGAAGCTCGTGGGAAATACAGTAAAACTCTTAAAAACTTGCTGTTGGTATCGAAGATTCCATTAAAAAGTGTTCTTAATCTTAAGAACCCTCGTACGCTCTTCAAAAATATTTGCCTAAAAGAGACTAGGGTAACAATTATATTTATAGCGTCACATTTTAAAGAAACACATCCGACGACGTGGACATAAAATGATGAATAATTTCACCCTGAGGAACTTGTCAGGGTTAATTAATGACTATTCTCAATCATAATCTAGATTAATATAACTTAAATCAATTAAATTAGACAGCACGTAGAATTAAGCCAACAGATTTGTCCGAGTTCTTTTTAACCAGCAGACAAAACCACCCTTAATCGATCTTCACCTTCTCGACGGCTCACTTACGGTGTTGTTACAAGCGAACACGACTCTCGACCGGAAGTTCGAACGAGTTCTTTTGTGTCGCGTAAGAAACTGTCGAGCTCGTGTTCCTTACGATCGCGCAGGGAGCCGATATAGGGATGAGAACGAGACGAGGCGAGGACGCGTGATATTCCCGCACGTTCCGGCCGACTTGTGGACGCGGCCGAACGCGGGACCCCGGGTTCCGCGGGAACTTTTCGCATTAATAATTCCATCGCGCGCTCGGAATTATAAATCACGGGTATTCCCTCTCTATTGGAAATGTTTGAAATTCCGACGGTTCTCGAAGGGGATGTACTCGGATCGCATAGAAGTTCCCTCGGAGTTCTTTATTCTCTCTCGCGTGTCCGGAACCGCGACCTAGTCTTCTTCTTCCTTTCGTTACCGCTCCTCGTTTCTTTCCAACCCCCTTTCGGCCACGATTCCTTTGGCCAGGACTTGGTTCCTGCAGGACTTCCGACGGGACAGAGGCCGTTCTTAATTGCTAATCCACGTGTCCAGGATATTCGTTAACTTACGTGGCACGCGTGCCAACTCCGCCTACGTAAATTCCCAGAACGAGACCCAATTTCAACAGTCCCGCGCACCCGGTGTTAATTGCCGCCGCCGCCTGATAAAAAATAAATACTGACTACGCCTACCACCAGCTGCTCGGACAACACCGGGTCGCTCGATCTGTGTTTCGCAATTTTCGCGAATTTATTCACTCTGTCGAATCATCCCCTCCAACTGCAGTGCAGAGGTGGGCATTATTTGACGAAAACAAATACTATTTAATATTTTTTAATTTATGTTTGTATATAATCTACAATTCAGATATTTGTTCAATTAAATTACACTGTAATTCGTAATTGCAGTTGGAGTACAATTATAAACAGTACAATCATAAATACATTAATTACGAATTACGATGTAATTAAATTAAGATTATTATGTAAACGTATTATGAACAAGGACGAGGAATGGAAAAACACGCCGCATAGACAGCAAACAAGTATATGAAAGAAAAACGTAAAAATATAAAATAGTACATTTTTAAAGTTATCATTTGGAGAGCTGTATTTTAATTGTATTGTATTTCAATTAGACGTCTAATTGAAATAATCAGTAATTGAATGAATTGAAAGGTTCGAATCACGTAATTCAGTTACGAAGCAGTTAAATTACTATATAATTGAAATACAATGTAATTCAATTATGTAAATTGTTGTGGCCTCTAACGGTAAAAAGTTTCCCCACCTCTGAATTTGTAATATACAATACAAGTCATTCTTTTTGCAGAATAACCTCTTCGGAGGTTAACACATTGTACACAGTCGAAAATAAATTGAAAAGTCGAGAATAAGAGTCGTCCTAACGTACCGTCAACGAAATTTAGTCGGAGTGTGTACACGGTGAAGTGATAAATCCGAACTTCTCCATAGCTTTCCCCTTAAATTATTTCGATTTTATAGGATTTTTATCGGTTCGGCGATAACCGTTCTGATGCAACAATATTAAAAAAAAAAAGAAAAAAGTGTTCTCGTTCAGCGTCCCATTTTTACGAGGACTGCTGAATAGGTTGAAACCGAGGAACGGAATCGTTTTATACGGGACTTTTATTTCGCACTTTTTACTTTCGATCGGGGCAAAAAGGTCGCCGCGTCGGTTTCCGGTTCTCTGGGCTGAAGCGTCCTGTATCGTTCGAGAATTCGCAATTTCCGCGAACGGGTTTCGCGAACTCAGCGAAAAAGAGTTAGGTAGAGGACCGGCCACGGTCCGGATCCGCGGCGAAGGAAACGAAGAAAGTTTCGTCGATCATAGATCACTAGGAATCCCGCGGAAGGAGAATTGCGTTTCCGGAATGGCCGTAATCGGCCACCATTTGCATCGAAAACACTCCCTCTCTCCCTCTCCTCCCTCTCTTTGTCTGGCTCTCTGGCTTTCGGTATGCGGTGGTCGCGTAAACATGCAAACACGGTTTTTCAAAATTGTCGTAATTCCCAGTGACACGTTGCGGGCCGGTGCGGTGGTGCACGGCGGTGCACGGCGGTGCAGCTGTTGCAACCCCCGGAATGGGAACTGGGTGCATACAGGGGCATAAACTATGACAAAATGCGCCGCAACCCTCTGGCGAGAAGTTTAAATCCCGCGGCTACCTCACTGCATAAACTTGCTACTCCCGTGGTCTTGATCTAGTCCCCGCAGGTGCAACGGCGTTCCTCGCGACTGCATTGTTTTCTCGTAAAGGAAGATTCAAACTGACAGTGACGACAACAAGAATTTTATTTAGTGTCAATCCTCTGACGCATCGGAAAAATAACTGTAGGTGTTAGGAGTCAACGATACCATAGCGTATTAGGTACATAGAAGGGTTTAGGCGTAAGGGACGGTTTTCCCCAAGGACAGAAGAGCCCAGGCAAGCGTATAAAGTCGAGACCGTAGACTGGTAGAAGCAGCTAGCCTGAATAGATCTCAACTTTGTAAAGTGCATTCACTCAAAACATACTATTTACGTAAAGTTTCAATACAGGATAAATTCGTTGTCAGCCAAAGTTACTGTCGGTTAAATTAGAACGGACGCTGAATTTCAGTGGCGGTTATCCTGAAATTCTCGAGATGAGATTTCGGCGCGGAAACATTGTTCCAGAAACACAAACATTAAAAATAGGGTCTTTATTAACATCTGGCCTCTGTCCGGGGGTGATCCTTGCGCGGGGTATCTCCGATCGTGGAGGATATGAAACGAACGAAAGGGCGAAGGAAGAGTTGATATCGCGTAGAGAAAACAGCGGGGAAAATCAGAAAGCAAATCCTCGAGAAAGGACGCATTTCTGCTCGGAAATGACGGCTACTGTTTATTTTCCGCGGGTCGAATCACGACCCCAAGTTCTCGCGGTGGATCGAAATGTCAAAGAGCGAGGGAAAGGGAGGGAGAGATAGAAAGGGTAAGAAAGAGAGAGAGAGAGCAACGGGTCTCAAAGGGAATGTCGGATGAGAAGCGTTAATTAACGCGGTAATAAAGCTCCTCGTGTTCGTAAGCCGTCCGATCGTGGTCGCCGAGTTACTCCTAAGCAGGGCACTCCTTTCTGGCTAGTGTTTCAACGTCCATGGTGGACCATTGAATGGATCCATGGTGTCCAAGAAAATTCCAACCTGACTGAAACTTTTCCGAACAATGCACTCGCGAGTTTCTCCCTAATTGGCTCGAAAACTTGCGGCAGCATCAGCCAGGGAACACTGCGGCTTTTCCAGCGAATCTTCAAACTGTGTTATCGTAGACAGCGCGATTAACCCTTAACTATCTACACCGGGATCTCTCGAAAAAATTGCTGTGCACCAACTTTCACAGCTGTATTGCACGATAGATACGAATATCAAGTTGCTTAATATCTTTATCTACTTACATGATTATTACTACATACATTTTATTAATATTAACTTCATATTCTGTAAATTATAAAAATTCATCCTTTAATAATATTAAAATTTTATTAAAGTCGTTATTATACTTCACTAACACTGTCCAAAAAATTTAAACTTTTTTTTGTTTTCATATAACTATTGGGTGGATCTTATAGAGTTTTTTTGCGCTGATTCCGAATCTTGTCTTAATTTTTATCCTACACGCACAGATTTTGARAAACACGACTTTGAAAAAAAACCCATTTTTCAACTTTGAACAAATATTGTGATGTTATTATAAAAGATATTGTATTGTTCTTTACATCAGAAGATACTCTAGACTTTCCCAAATCCAGTGATGTGSAATAGTAATACATTATGATTKTTTAWWCATKWTTAMAYWATSATWWWWATSATWRTKTAAWMAWRTTTAAAMAATCATAATGTATTACTATTSCACATCACTGGATTTGGGAAAGTCTAGAGTATCTTCTGATGTAAAGAACAATACAATATCTTTTATAATAACATCACAATATTTGTTCAAAGTTGAAAAATGGGTTTTTTTTCAAAGTCGTGTTTTTCAAAATCTGTGCGTGTAGGATAAAAATTAAGACAAGATTCGGAATCAGCGCAAAAAAACTCTATAAGATCCACCCAATAGTTATATGAAAACATTTTTAGTGTTGGACAGTGTAATATTAACATTTCATTGAATCCATTATTATACTTCAATAATATTATAATTAAAATAAATTTCAAAACTTCTTCAGAACACATTGGATTATACAGTCGTAAATTACAACGACATATTAACGACGAAATTGATTTTTACACTTATATTTCGTTCGATCAACTGGTTTTATTTTATGTCATGAAATTTTCGCGGCTGTCACCTGTGAAAGTGTTTGCGTTATTGGCACGGAAATGTTAAACATATATCTTAATTTCTGCTCTTGTATGACCCTGAAGACCATAGTATACTACCTGGTTGAACACGTGTTAATGCCAGCTTCCGTTTACTGTAAAAAAATATGTAGCATTTAATTTWAAAAAAATGAGGGTCGCCTTTATTTCTGGACAAATATTAAATCGAAAAAAAATTGAGTTGCACTATCATATGGCTAGTAAAATATACTACAATTTCCTCCTCTTCGGTTTATTTTCTAATGTTTACCGTTTAGGAAAAAAACGCTGGTACAAATTATCGCGAACACCCTGTACTGTCCCAGAGATATCCATCCTCTTATGGCTCCGCCTATCAACTAACTGACCATTAAAGTTAGCCGAGAAGTTAGATGAAGCCTTTCAAAGAGCTCCAAATAGACTCCTAGGAGGCAGCCGGACGTAAAAATCACATAGTAACTCGCAACCCTCTCCCAGGGGGTTGCACACGTCTTCCGAAGACTTCCTTTCGGCGGAAGGAAAGGTAAAAATAAAACCGGACATCGCTTCCTGGAGGTTGAAGTCTGTACAGTCTTAAATATCCTCGCAGGAAGGCTCTAATTGCTTTCCGCGAAGAAACGAACCACGGAAATTTTTCCAATTAGGCTTCAGTCCCGGAAATGTACCTTTAATACAATATCAATTCTGAACCGTTTCCAGTTGCGACTCTTTTAACTAAAAGTAATTAATAA
This sequence comes from Lasioglossum vierecki, assembly GCA_028455595.1. Classification (NCBI taxonomy): domain Eukaryota; kingdom Metazoa; phylum Arthropoda; class Insecta; order Hymenoptera; family Halictidae; genus Lasioglossum; species Lasioglossum vierecki. The sequence goes on along the minus strand of CM052337.1, from coordinate 2,806,449 downwards.
AATAGAAATTTACTCACCACTTTCTCTATTTACTGCTCTCCTAATTTACTATCTTTCTAATTTGCTACTTTCCTAATTCACTACCCTCCTAAATCGCTACTCTCTTAATTTACTTCTTCCCTCGTTCACTCTACTTTCCTAATTTACTACTCTCCGTAAACACTTCCTCTTCTAATTCAATACATGCATTTAAAACAAAAATGGACGCGTATATTTTTAAGCAGTGAACACGTTAATAAATATTATTGGACATCAATGCGTTAGTCTCAGCTTAACAATGTTCCAGCAGCAATAATCCACACATTTCGCCTTAATGCAATAGATAATTCTATTTCTTTTGTCCGGGGTGTAGTTCCGTACATACAAGCAACATAAGTTAATAGAATTTTTCGGGAAGCGGCGAAAGAATCGCGCTGGGAATACAGGGAAAAATTGTTGGGGTCGCGGCAACCCCGGAGGCTCTATAAAATCTGATATCCCGGTGGCCCAATCACTGCCCCCGAGTGTTATGTAAATTTCCATCGGTGCCGGGCCTCTGGCATGTCTATCAGACGCAGATCGCGGCAATTACGTGCTCTACCAACGATATTTCTTCCTCCACGTTTCATTATTATCTGCACAACGCTCCGCGGCAGAACGACGTGATTACCGGAACGAATCGCTACCGATTATAAGAGGAAGTTTTAAGGGAGAGTAGCAAATTAGAAAGCTACTAAATTACGAGAGCAGTGAATTAAGGGAGCAGTGAATTAGGAGAGTAGTAAATTGAGAGAGTAGTGAGCGAATTAGGGGAGTAATGAATTAGGAGAGTAGTAAATTAGGACAGCAGAATCACTACTGGAACATTGTTAAGTTGCGACTAACGCATTGATGTTCTCAAATATTTATTAACGTGAGACCACTGCTTCAAAATATACGCGTCCATTTTTTTTCTGAATGCATGTATTGAAGTAGAAGAGAAAGTGTGAATTAGTAGAGTAGAAAGTTAGAAAGGTAGTAAATTACTAGAGCAGTGAATTAGGAGAGTAGTAAATCGAGAGAGTAGTGAGTGAATTAGGAGAGTAGTATATTAGGAAGGTAGTGATTTAGAGGGGAGTAGTAAAGAGAGCAGAGTGAAATAAGAGAGTAGCGGATTAGAAGAGAAAGTGTTTAAGGAGAGTAGTAAAAAACGGAGAGCAGAGTGAATTAGGGTAGAAGTAAATTAAGATAATAACGAATTAGAAGTGTAGTGAATTAAGAGAGTAGCGAATTAGAAATATAGTAAATTAAGAGAGTAGTTAGTGAATTGGTTGAGTAGTGAATTAGGAGGATAGGAATAAATGTACAACGTGGATTTCTTTGCCTATTTTTGAGTAGAATCGAAGAAACGGAGACGCTCGTGGCAGAATCTTGTTGGTAAAATGATTTTCCGCATACGTGCGAGTTCGCGGACCCGGAGAACAAAGAAGATCGCTCGAAATCAATCGCGCGGAGCTTCGGATCCTATTTTTTCGCCGACTCTCGACAGCAATCTCGCTTGCGGAGGTGGTGTTTGCGTTACAGGGCGAGTAATACGAAAGGAATCCATGAAAGCCGGAGCCATCGTTTCGCAAGATTGAGCAGGGGCGTCTCTCGAGGGGCATGCAAAACGCGATCGCTCAGCGATCTCGTCGGGACGTTGGAATTTCGAGTCGCTGGTCGGTAATTGAATTAAAAGATTACCATTCCTCGAAGGCTCAGGGATAAATCGCCGGGATTATTTCCTGGGGATCGATTTTTCTATTCCCGCCGAGCGCCGGAGGTGAAAGGAATCGCCTTCGGCGTCGCAACGCGCCGTCGTCGGAGTAGAGATGGTTCTTCTGAACCTCGAGGAACTATCGGCCGAAGTTGTTCTCTACCCCGATTTTCGGGGGAGGGTTCGATTTCGGATCCCCAGAAGTTCTGGCCCGCTGCGTGAATCGTTGGCGCCGTTCCACTACCGTCAAAGGATCCTGTTACTTACCAACTCCTAGCTAAAGACAGTTTGCTGTCGTTCGGCCGGCGAGACAAGTCCGAGATTCCGGGAAACACGCTATCAGACAAGAACAATCGAAACTTGCCCGTCGTGTAATCTCGCGCAGTCGTATCGCCGGTCTATATCCGGCCCAGATCACTTTACGCTTACTGTAAATCACTATTCCCGCAAGCTGTGGGACAGCCCACGATTTGTCCAACATTTTCTGATAAAGAGAAACAACCATTGAGAGGTTCACAAGTGCACTCAACATAAGGCTGGTATCACTTTATTGGTTTACTTTAGGGTTATAATCCTTCTACAACTTTTCCTTCTACCTCTTTGCTTCTTCTTGTCGCTCTTAATCAAACCTTATTATGAACAGAGTTATGAACAAAGTTGGGCATTAATCGATTAAATTGCTATAGCCGGGTTTGGCGGTGAAATTCGCCCCAGCGGTATTTCAGTCGAACTTGGGTCATTCGATACCCTATCCAAAAAGACCCGGCTTTGCCAAGTTTCAGACTTCTATCTCATGTATAAGGGTGGTATTGAAGGAAAACGAAAAAACAGTTTTTGGTCCATTTTCCATTTTAAAATTCTGAAAAAAATCTGACATATTTCGAATACTAACCAGGAGAGTGCAAGGATATTGTTACATCAATTTAGTTGAGACTCTGTATACTTATACAGGGTGTCCCAAAATTCGTGTACTTCCCGGAAATGGGAGGTTCCTTGGATCATTTGAAGTGACATTTTTCTTTACAAAAATGACGCCGCCACGCTAAGCGGTACCTGTCGCTGAGTCGGACTCGGTTTGCTTTAGTCGCGCTCTCATTGGTCTGTGTTTTTTTGTTAATAACTCCTAAATAAAGCCGCTGGCGTCATTTTTGTAAAGGAAAATGTTGCTTCAAATGACCCAAGGAGCCTCCCATTTCCGGGAAGTACACGAATTTTGGGACACCCTGTATAAGTATACAGAGTCTCAACTAAATTGATGTAACAATATCCTTGCACTCTCCTTGTTAGTATTCGAAATATGTCAGATTTTTTTCAGAATTTTAAAATGGAAAATGGACCAAAAACTGTTTTTTCGTTTTTCTTCAATACCACCCTTATACATGAGATAGAAGTCTGAAACTCGGCAGAGAGCCGGGTCTTTTTGGATAGGGTATCGAATGACCCAAGTTCGACTGAAATACCGCTGGGGCGAATTTCACCCCCAAACCCGGCTATAGCTTTTTAATCGAGATTTATTGATTAATGTGTATGATTAAAAAAGTAATCGTAAATTGAAAAATCGACAATCAAGTCTGGTATCATAATCGAAAATATCCGGGGTTTTTATACCGTTCGCTATGGGTTCGCAATTTTATAGATAGCAACCCACCCCCCGGCAACTTATCTCGGATAGATCTTAGACCATCTATCCTACGAAATAGATCCGAGGATGTCCGTTGCAACAATCGTCAGAACGCGTTTCCAGAGGCTTAAGGATCCATTAAAAGCGGCGAGTCTCATCTAGCTCTGTAACACAGACGCGCACCGCTGTTACATCGCGCCGTCGATGTTCTACGAATTTACAGAGTATCCATGTCCGAGTTTCCGACGTGAAAGTTTCATTCGAAGGATTCGATTAACGAGGAGGGGTTGTGAGAGAACGGGGTATTCGCGTTCCGATGGTTTTACTGACGTGATCGATGCAGCTATCCAAGATATTAATTAACCATTATACGAAGAGCAAGAGAAAGAGAAAGAGAAAGAGAAAGAGAAAGAGAAAGAGAGAGAGAGAGAGAGAGGGGCGGGGGGGAAACGAAAAATATTACGATTAGGGGAGGCAGCTCCGATGGATCTTGACCTTGATATATGTGGTCCAGGACAACATTCTGAACAGTTTTTCTCCATACATTTACCCGTCGAGCGGACCTACTTTCCGAGATAATTGCAAAAAACTATTGCTATTACTGTAATATTGATAATACTTTTGCGGATTAGAAGTGAAAGTGTTAGAGGTAAGCAGTGAATTGGGATAGTAGAAAATTAGAAAGGTAGTAAGTTACGAAAGCACTGAATTAAGGGAGCATAAAATTGAGAGAGTATAGATTTAGAGCAAGCCTGGGCGCGGTTGGCTCGCGGAACAGATGTTGCTGCTTCTCCTCTTGATCTGGTCGGCAAGTCAGTCCGCACCACACCTCTCCGACTCTTCCCTTAGCGCTAAGGCTTAGCCTTAGCCTTAGCCTTAGCGCTAAGGGAAGAGTCAGAGGCCGTGGTGGGGACTGACTTGCTGATCAGATCAAGAGGAGAAGCAGCAACATCTGTTCCGCGAGTCAACCGCGCCCAGGCCTGATTTAGAGCAAGAAGTTATTAAGGGGAGTAGTAAATTACGAAAGCAGAGTGAATCAGGGGAAAAGTAAATTAAGAGAGTAGCGAATTAGGAGGGTAGTGAATTAGGAGAGTAGCAAATTGGAAAGGTAATAAATTAGGAGAGTAGTAAATTGATAGAGTAGTGAGTGAATTAGGGGAGTAGTGATTAGACAGGTAGTAATTTAGAGGAGAGCAGAGTGAATTAGGGGAGAAGTACATTGAGAGAGTAGCGAATTAGAAAAGGAAGTGTCCGAGGAGAGTAGTGAATTAGGAAAGTAGTAAATTCGTAGAGCAGAGTCAATTAAATAAGTAAATTGAGAGAGAAGCGAATTAGTGCGAACATGTTTTCATTCTGATCTTCACAACGTGTTTACGAAATCAGTAAACTGACGCCGTGCACGAATACGGATAATTCAATTTTGTACTATCAATAGTTTTTTGCAATTATCTCGGAAACTAAGTCAGAAAGACGGGTATACGTATAGAGGAAAGTTATTCGGAATGTTGTCCGTGACAACATATATCAAGGTCAAAGTCATCAAAGCTCTGCCGCCCTTAAATGTAATATTAACTTAACGAAATGACTGCGGACGTTACATCGGCGGAAGACGCGGACATTATCAGCGATCCAGGCTTTTCATTTCGAAAGTTTATGATGGCCTGATCAGCGTCCTCTTCGCCGGCAGTCTCTCACGGATGGCAGCATTATCGTGCCGGCGCGGCTCGCTTCCAACTTTGAGAGCGAGCCTTAATGAAGAATATTCCTGAAATGAAAACTGCCGGCACTCTGTTCCCTCTCTCTCTCTCTCTTCTTCTCTCTGCTCGCGGATTATATCGCGTCCTCGGTAAAACAAGATCGCGCAGCTACAAAGCGGCAATTCACCGACGAGTGGATGCCAGACGTTTCGCATTTATTCCATCGGGACGGAAGTTACGGGACCGCGTGCTCCCACCCTCTCCACAATTTGTTGTTTTTTATTCTTTCGATTTTGTTACTTTTTTTTGTTTTCCCGCGACCACTTGAAATCACTCGGCTCTCTTTGAAGCGGCATTGGAACGACAGAGCTTGTCCAGAGGGATATACAGGGTGGGCCATATATCTGAAGACATTGAAATATCTCGGGAACTATGCATCGGATCAAAACAAGTGGGCAACGAAAGTTGTTCGTCGAGAAGGGGGACAACCAATGATATCAAACTCGATCCCCCACCACCAGGGGATGGCAGTGGGGGAAGATTAAAAACTTAAATGGGAACCCCCATTTGTCATTGCAGATTTGGATTCTCCAGAATAAAAATACACTAATTTGAGAGACCTAGGAGTTTTTGCATATTAGTTCACTGATGGCGCTGTAATGGACAAAAATTAAAATGGGTAAATCGTTAAAAGTTGGGGATATCTCGAGAAATGAGGTGAGAAAAACAATATGTAAAAGAAACTTTTTAAAGACTACGCTTATATTAAAATGCACTAAAAAGTAGAAAATAATTTTTTTTAGATATGAGTGACTATAAATAAAAGCGTGGGGCGCGCCCACGAAAATTCAGTTAATATATTTTAGCGCTCCACGCTTTTATTTATAGTCATTCATATCTAAAAAAAAAATTTTCTACTTTTTAGTGCATTTTAATATAAGCGTGGTCTTTAAAAAGTTTCTTTTTACATATTTTTTTATTTTCTACTTTTTAGTCTTTACATATCTGAAACAGGTGCTATGCTTTTTTAAAGATCAATTTGTAGTGTTTTTGACAGGTAAGGGCGCCGCCATATTGGTTTGTAGTGACGACCACGAGCCGCTTACCTAATTTAACCAATGAATTTTGCCAACTGCTTTCGATTGCAGCGACATGTGTGACAAAAATTACACCAAAAATATCAAATCAATGGAGAACTAAGATTTACTATAAAAAAAGGTTTCCTAATGAAGATTTTCAAATAATTCCCTTTCCCACCCTCAGGAGATGGGGGTCAATTATGGTGTTATTAAATAGCATTTTTGAAAATATCAAATACGTCTATTTTTTAATTTGTCTGATCTGATGTGTATTTCTCGAAATATGTCCAATTTTCAACGATTTTTTACCCATTTTGGTTTTTGTTCATTACGGCGCCATCTGTGAACCAAAATGCAAAAACTTTTAGGTCAAATTTATCTATTTTTTTCTGGAGAATCCAAATTTGCAATGAAAAATGGGAGTTCCTATTTAAGTTTTTTATGGAGTCGAGTTTGGTATCATTGGTTGTCCCCCTTCGCGACGAACAACTTTTATTACCCACTTTTTTTGATCCGATGTTCTAGAGATATTTCAATGTCTTCGGATACATGGCCCACCCTGTATAGAGAGAGACAGGAGCGCCGTGCGTGCACGCGTGCGTGCGTGCTCGAGAATATCGAGTTTGTCGTGCAACGAATATACAGCTCGACTGGAAAGTATTCTAATTATCCGCCGAGAATTGTATCGCTCCACAACTCGAGCATGCGACTATGCACGTTCGACGAATTATTAACGGAACGAAACTAACCGAGCGCGAGAGAGCTCTCCTCGAGAGAAACAGGAGGAAACTGGTTGCGAATGGAACGACCGTGCACGGTGGACCAAACAATGATGCTGCCGAACGTTTTCGGGGTCCTTGTTCAACGGAGGATTTCAATATTCGATGACAGAATTATTTAGTGTCTAACGGAGGTTCATTCGATCAGATATATTCAGTTTTTTAATGGTTTTTCTGACGTGGATGCTTGAATTTCTTCGGACCTTGAACTCATCCAGTTACAGTAAAGTCGTGTTTGTTGTCCAACAGCCTATGTTCTGCACGGACAGTGATCGTATACCGACATTATCTTTTTATGCCGAATGATATACGATAATTCAATATTAATTATTAATTATGATATTTTTCATGTTTTATTTTCCGTGCAACGTTATTAGGGCTAGTATAAATAATAATTTAGAACGCGTAATGGCTGAACCACCGGATCTGACCATGTGTATTTTTTTGTCCGTGTAATTGTCCATTTTATTACTCTTACATGTACAACGCTGAAACTTATCAAATTTTCGAAGTGAAACTTCTTTGCTGAGGGGTGACGCCACAATAATTATAAAATAAAATGCAATGGAATAAAATGGTATTAAATAATGAAATAACTGGAATAAAATGAAAGAAAACGAAATAAAATAATGGAATAAAATCGAATAAAATATTGGAATAAAATATTGGAATAAAATGGAATAATATGGAATAATATTGAATAAAATGAAATAAAATAATGGAATAAAATGGAATAAAATAAAATAACCTGAACCCTTACTGTTCTCATTCATTATCTGTGTTTTAGCAAAAACATACTAATAATTGATCTCTATCTATACCTAATATTTGATACAAACGTAAAAATTGGGAATTCCGAATAGCTCTCGGCCCGAGTATATTTACTTTTCGATTTCGCGTACGCCGGAATCGCAGATTGGCGGAGCAATGTGGCGGAGGTTTATCGTTTGGTAAAATCGCGAAGGTTATACGCCGCGATGAATCCTCGGGCCGCGTCGAATCGAGCCGGAATTCAATTTAGGCGTGCCGCTAATTGGTCGGATTAGCTTCCGTTCCGCGGCGCGCAGGAAACGATCCGAAAGCCGCGCGAAATTCGCTTAATTAGATGAGCAAATGAAGACACGGAGGAGACGTAAATTCCCGTTTTCCCGCGGAGCTTCTCCTGTCTTAGCGCGCCCACCCCTGAAACTTTCTCTCTCGCACTCTCTTTCTGTCTCTCTCGCTCTCTCTCTCTCTCTCTCTCTCTCTCACTCTATTCGCGTCTCCTTACGGTAATTGCCCATTCGTAGAGCCGGCCCTCTGCCGCGGTGGTCCACTTTCGCAGCAATTTAAGCCCGCGGAGTCCTGCCTCACGTCTGTGTTTCGGTAATTGCCCCGTCTTAACCCGCGTGGAAACGGCGTTCCACCCGTTTGCGTCGGCAGAGATTTTTCGCTGACGAGCCGAGGAATGCGATCTTTCGCCTGTTCTCTTCGGCATAATTTCGTTTCGTTCCTTCAGCGAGCTCGGAATCGCGCAACAATGCGCGAAGACAAAGCGGAGCACGGTCCTCCTGTTCGACCCTTTGAGAAACCTCGTCGTCTAGGCACCGCCGTTTTTCCAGCAGAGCTTTAACCGCTGATCAGCCAGAACGATTCGTCGAATCTCGTAGCTTGTCGGGGCAATGAACCTGCGATGGCTGTAATGAGAATATGAAAGAACGAGAATAAACGCGCTCTGGCCTCTCCTTCGTCTGATTGAGAAATCAGTAGTGCTGTTTAGCAGGCTGTGTTGGTTGCTGACAGGAACGTCTATTCTCACTGATTTTTCTTCAAGTGCTCGTCGTATTTCTGAGTTGTTTGCTGTTGTTGCTTTCGTTGAGAATTTATGCTTAAATTTTTGCTATAGCAGCTTGCACAGACTATCTTGAGGCTATTGCTAGCGGAGAAGTAGAATAGTGAATTGGGAGAGTTGTAAATTAGAAGAGTAGGGAATTAGGAAAGTAGTGAATTAGGGAAGTAGTAAATTAGGAGGATAGGAAAGCAAAGATGATGAAGCCTAACCGTATCCTAACCCTAGTCAAGAGAGGCTAACAGAGCATAAAAAGGGGGATGATATCATTCGAACGTTTTCACTAGAATACAAGATCGCAACGCGTTATCATTCGTGCGACGAGTGGTGGATGACCATAAACTTGCGACTGTGAAATCGTAGTTCAAACACAGCAACCCTCCGACAAGACCGCGCGAGAAGACGATCAACCTCGGCAAACGTAGTCCCGTTGTGATTCATAGGACTCCGTTAACGACGGGGTAACAAATTTATGGTGTCGTAACGGCGAGATGTACATAGCCACTAAACAACACAAACGAACGTGTTTTATTCGTGTGCGTATGTACATGCGCGAGTAACGTCGACGACAATAGCAGCAGCGTGGCGAGTCACTTATGGCTTATACGGTTATCGTATACAAGTTTTCGGATGCGAGGCGCGTTTGTTTGGAGAAATTATCTCTGGTTAGTTCAACAGACTAATTAAAACTTCGGCAAACAGGAGAGTGCGGGAGTATAGCTTGTCGCACATTCGTTTGTATATCTCGATCGGGCAAACAGTGTGGCGCACAGGCGTGCCTAACTCTTCTGTCAATAACTGTATTACATGCTCTTCGAATTTTTCGAACAGACTGTGCCGATTGTATTCTTCTCCAATTCTTTCACTGTTTTCCAAGTATTGATTCCGCTCTCGTAGATCTCCTAACAGTGGCGGATTAAGCGATAAGCGGACTAAGCGGCCGCTTCGGGATCCGGATACTTCAGAAAAAGTTTTAGTTTGTCAAATTGTGTTCCATGGGCAGACATATTTACTAAAAAAAGGGTCATTCACATTTCGATTACTTTTCTTCAAACATTTTTGGGGGCGGGGGCCAGAATTTATGACCGCTTGGGGCCCCCACTTGTCTTGATCCGGTACTGCTTAATGACCTGCCTAACTGAAATTCTACTCGGGTATAGGTTAGTTCAGGCAGAGATGAAGGAAAGCAGCGGGTCACTGAACTAACCTTTTTCGAGCGCATTAGTTTGACGGAAGGATATGTCCAAGGGCCCTGGATGAGTGTCTTTATAGTGGGTATTGGGGGAACCGAACACCTGTTCCCCTAGAGTCCTACACTACCCTTTTCTGCGGTGTACATAAATGTATTTTTTCCACTCATCCTTAAAATAAAACAAAAAATCTTTACGTCATCTAGACCTAACACCATCCTTATATATCTGTCTCTAGCAAGCTACCAAAGAGAAATGATCTTCATCCAACAATTGAGGAACGAATTTCATAGAAGTGGACTTCAATGTCCCAATAGTCATTGATCACAACCAGAAGACGGTTCTCCGTGCACTCACATCTAGTAAATCCATAATGCAAATCACACGAATTCCTCGCACAAGTCGATAAAAATCTGCCATATCCGCGTAAAAATGCCGCGACAACTTGAAAACTCGCGAGATCTTGAACACCGATGGCGGATCCGCGTTTTCGTACGGCGTTTCCGGCGGCCCGGCAGGAGGAATCAAATCTAATATCACGGTGTAGTTGTAACGAACCTTTGAGACGCGAATTCGGATGAAATTTCGGTGAAACTTGCCGGCGCGTAACGGCGGACTAGGAGCACCGGTCGCGAATAAATATGCAAAATGAAATGAACGCGGCAAAGTATAGAGAATCAAAGGGACTGGTGCGCGGGTATACATAGTAGCGAAATAGCTAGAGAGAGAGAGAGAGAGAGAGAGAGAGAGAGAGATAGAGAGATAGGGTGAGAGAGATAGTGTACGGGAGGAATAAACGTTAGCGAGAAAGAAGCAGGACAGCAAGAGAGTTGTAACGAGCGGGAGAATATGTTAATCTCGAGACCGACGCTATACATATGGAAATGACTAGCGCCGTAGTAAGCGTGCAACGCGTCGCCCGACATTTTCTTTCAGCGGATTTTATCCCCGGGGGAAAAATCCGCGGGATTTTTTTTACGTCGACCGGGTCCGGCCGTTCCGCTCCGGAAACGCTGTGGGACCGTTTCGAATTTACGCGTAACAAACGCACCGATGCCAACGGCCGGTCGATTGCCTCGTTGCGAACGGTAACGACGAATAATTAGCGATATCCGGTAATTACTAATTTGACGGATCGTTTAATTGCCGTCGAGATAATCGAGAGGCTGCCGCGCGTGTTTCACCTTTCCATAGCGATCGCTGCTCTCCGTGACAGAGGGATGTTTTCAATTTTTTGGAAGTGAAAAAATTTCTTTACAGGGTGTCTCAATAATTCCTTCAACATCCGAAAATGGAAGATTCCTGAGATTATTTGGAGCGATATTTTTCTTTGCAAAAATGGTGTCAGTGGCATTGTTTAGGAGTTATTAACGAAATACACGGACCAATCGGATCGCGGCTAAAGCATAGCTCCGCAATTTTCGGTTGGTTCCCCTTCAGCTCCCCAATTTTCGGCTCCGTTTCAGAAGACAACCCGCTCGGCGTTTTAGCATGACAGAAACTACAAAACTATTTTATGTACGAGGTATACTCTGTACGAGGTTGAATTCGCGATTGACCAATGATCGGACAATGTTAAATAAGGATCTCGGATCGAAGAATATCGGAGGAACACGGGCAACTAGCTTCGCGTGGATTATCATCCGCCGACAAAAGAGCAAGGAGGTTTGCCGAGCGACACGTGCACCGTCGAAAGGAGTGAGACGAGGTTGAGGGGAGATTCTAGAGAGATGAAACGTCGATGTTATCGGGATCCGGCGTGGGTGGACGAGCCCTTACAGCATACTCGTGCGAACGTGTTCAGAGGGAAAGGGAGAGTCTCGCGGTGTGTCCCTCCCGGGCTTCGATTACATCTCGTTATTTACAGACTGTCGAGCGGTAGACTTTGTCCGTAGCACTTTGTCGGGCCGTATCGACGACAACGGGACGCGTGTACAGGAAGTCACGTACGGGGGTGTAAATCACGCGCGACCAAGGGATGCGACGGCGTTTAGCCTCGAGGACTGCGAATCGCGCGTTCGCTCGCCTCGCCTCCTGCATATTTATGTACACGTATCTGACGCCAGTAGCTCCCTTCCCATGCTAGGTGTTTCGCACGTTTTGTTCCCAGCGCGGACAAAGAAGACCGTAACGAGACCATCGCAGAACTACTTCTAAGTGTTCTCGATACGTCGGCGAACCTATACCCTCCGTAGGGTCGCGACCAATTTTTTTATTCGACACAGGGACAAATTGACGGTTGTTCTGACGTGTAGAATTTGTTATTTCAATTACGTGGGGATTCAGAGGTTTTTGGGAAGATCTAAATCCCCGCGAAATTGAATCAATAAATTCTTCGCGTCAGAACAGTATCCTCCTCTACATAGATCTCCCTTCACTAGACCTCCTCCCGTTAACAGATCCTCCCTTCTCTAGATCTTGTCCTCTAGATCTCCCTTCACTAGACTTACTTTTATCTTTTAGATCCTTCCTTTACTAGATCCTCCCATCTCTAGACCTTCCACTTTTGTATAGACCCATCCTTCTCTAGATCTCCTCCTCTCCTCTTGATCTTCATTCACGAAACCTTCTTCTATGTCCAGGTCCTTCCTTCACTAGACCTTCTCCTCTTCTATATGTAGACCCTCCCTAAATCCTTTACTCTCTTCTCGATCTTCAATCCCTAGATCCTCTCGTCTTCATCTCCCTTCACTAGACATCCTTCTATTTTCCAGGCCTTCTCTTCACTAGATCCTCACTTCTTTTCACCTTCTCCTTATCTGTAGACCCTCCCTTCCCTAGATTCTCTCCTCTCCTCTAGATCTCCCTTCTCTAGATCTTTCCTAGATTCTTCTTCTAGCGAAAGGAGGATCTAGAAGAGAAGAGAAAATTCCGAGATGGAAGATCCAAGAGCTCGGCGAAATTCACTTGGAAATTTTGAACAAAATTAGTATGGTTTGCGCTATAAAGACTTCGAGTCTCAATACCGCAAAGAAAAATCTGTGCTCGCCAGGTGGGGCTTCCAGTATCTGTACTATCGCAGCGAAAAGTTTCCCATTAAAGAATTTAATTAAAACGCGAGATGGGGCGGGGGGGGGGGGGGTGTCCCCCGTCGCGTTTCGATCTATTTGTTCGAGACTATCGAGCATCAGAAACAGTCTGGCCGTCCTCGGTCGGGCGAAATGATTTCATTATAATCTCGAGACCCGTTCCGGCGTGGAGCCGGGGCTCTCGTGTAACCGCGGACGGTTGGGGGGGGGGCGTCGTGGAAAGTCAAATGAAAGGGAATTAAAAAAGCGGAACGAAGGTGTAGTGAGTGAGAGAGAGAGAGAGAGAGAGAGAGAGGGAAGTTTTAATGGGTTCCGAAAAAAGAGAGAATCGACTGGAAGAAGTTCTCGAGAGCGAAAACAAAATTTAATTAAAGCCCGTGCAGCCGCCCACTCGCTGCTTAAAGAGCACCGTCGTTGCGTTGGCCGGCCGTTGCTACCGACGTTATCAATTGGGTTGGATATACTTGTCGGAAACCGGCAAAAGCATAGCCCATCTCGCGGATAACCGTTATCGTAACGGCTCGGTGATACGCGTCCGCGATCGTCGATAGGAACGGTATCGATACCCGGAGGCGTTTTCAACCCCTCGATATCCACTCTCGATCCCAAACACCCCGCGGTGGAACATTGTTTCGAACTTGACGTGCTTGCGACGCGGATGTCCAACGGGGAAAAGGGTAAACGAAGGAAAATCGCGAGGATGGGGTGCGCTGCGTGTGTGTGTTCTTTGACTCGTGCTACCGTCGTCGATAACGCTTCCACTCGGTGAACCTATGAAAAAAAGAATCATCGTAATGCTCGGAAATAATTTCAAGCGTTTTCTGTTTCAATTGTTGGACGTCTGGACAGATGGAATTGAAAAACTCGGTGGGACTTTGAAAATTGAGCATTTTCAAAGTCAACGCTACACTTTCGAGTTATTGTCGTTTAAATTTAGGATCAGCTTTAGGAGAGTAGTAAATTAGGAAAGTAGTAAATTTGGAGGACAGATTGAATCAGGGGAGAAGTAAATGAAGAGTAGTAAATTGGCAGAGTACTGAATTAGTAGAGAAAGTGTTCAAGGAAACTACCGAATTAGGAGAGTAGCACATTAGAAAAGTTGTAAATTAGTAGAGTAGTGAATTAGCCTCCTAGAAGTTACCCCTCCACTTGTTGAATTAAATAATTTCAACAATTGTGCTGAATTGTGCTAGGTTTGTGTATAATATGAAATATAATATGAGTATAATATGAAAAATATATGAAAAATAAGATGGAAAATTGAAAAAAACGATTTTTTGAGTAGCCCCCCACTTTTCATTTTTTTCAATTTTTTCAATTGTGCTAAGTTGTGCTAAGATTGTGCTCAAGTATTACTTTAAAAAAATTACAAATAAAAAAGTTATAGTAAAAAAACGTTTTTGACATCTAATTAACGTTTAAGTAAGAAATAGTTATCCAAACAGCATATAATCATATATCTGAGTTGTGCTAGCCTAGCACAAATCAGCACAACTTTTAAATTCCCCAGCACAACGATATAAAGGGCACTTTACTCTTGTACGCGGCCCTTCGCGCTAAGACGGTATATCATTTTCCGACTTTCTGGTCATCCCACAAGGTGCCCTTTATATCGTTGTGCTGGAGAATTTAAAAGTTGTGCTGACTTGTGCTGGGCTAGCACAACTCAGATTGAAATTATTTAATTCAACAAGTGGGGGGCTAACTTCTAGGAGGCAGTGAATTAGGGGAGTAGTTAACTGAGAGAGTAGTGAATTAGGAGAGTAGTAAATTGAGAGAGGATTGAATTAAAAGAGGAAGTGTTTTCGGAGAGTAGTCAATTAGGAGAGCAGTGAATTAGGGGAGTAGTAAACTGAGAGAGTAGTGAATTAGGAGTAGTAAATTGAGAGAGTATTGAATTAATAGAGGAAGTGTTTTAGGAGAGTAGTAAATTAAAAAGGTAGTAAATTAAGCGAGCATCGTGATAAGAGATCATTTTATAGTAACCTACCGAACCTAAGTAACCTGACATAAAATTGATGGTATCTCGATTACTTATTTAGTTTAAATTCATTAAAATTAATTAGCAATTTATATGCATTGTACAGAATTTTATGTGACTGCGAATAAAATAGAGATGGCATTAAACCTTCGTTAACTATGCATCTTGTAAATGCATAAAACGTGTAATGTGTGTAATATATATTTAATTAATATTTATAATAACTGAAGTAATGTTTAATATTAATTGAATTACAATTAAATTAACGGTTCCTCGTTTTTGATTCTGCAATTATTGAAATTACAATAATTCACTGGTAATGATTATACACATTTCTGTATCCAAGCAGATGTTATGATAAATATCACAGAAAATTTATATTAATTCTGTGATGTCATTTTTACAAGTCAACACATGTCAGAATAGTTAAGTGGAATATTCGAAATTAGTAATTTTGTAAACAGCAACAAATGCCCAGAATCTGAAGGCAATTATTGACTAAATCAGTAACCATACAGATGCGATTATGAAGGATATATTATTTTCATTATTTATGCATCGTAGGAGAAAATGATGTTGAAGATAACCTATCCATATTATAATAATAATCAGGAGTTTCTCATTAGATTCCGCGAAGCGTGCAAATGCACATGCACGATCAGTACAAGTCAATAACTTTACACAGATAGGTGTAACCCTTCGGGTGCGTTCATCTACGTAATTACATCTATACCGGCGCTGCGAAACTGTGTCCGAAGTAAAATTATCGGGAAATTTATTAATCCATAAATTCGTCGTGATTCCGAATAAAGGAAGCCGTATAAAATTTATTCAAAAGCTTGTGACGTAAAAAGAACTGAAAGCCAAACAACCCTGTACACCCGTATATTAACCTGAATCCGTATGAGAGCTAAAAAAAGTTGAAAATAAATTGAATCTTCTTTCGTCCATCGGCGCTTCTGGTAAATTAAAATTTCATTGAGACCTTATTGATAAAAAATTTTAATTTAGAAGCACTTCGAAAAATCTCGATTTTGCTTGTTGCCTGTTTCTATAATAAATTGTGTCTCGCTCTAAGCATATTGGGCAGGTGCATGAAATTATATTTAAAGTGCACTCAACTATTTTCGACCATTTTTCGAATGTTGTTCATAATTTTTGTTTTTTGCTCGATCAATATTCAAGAATTTTATACAGATATTTATGCCTCGAACATTAAATAATCTGTGATCGTTAGTAGATTGCGGATTTTGATGCTCCACGCTTTTATTTATACTGACTAATATCGAAAAATATTATTTTCTCCTTTTTAGTGCATTTTAATATAAACGTGGTTTTTGAAAAGTTTGTTTTCTATTTTCTACTTTTTAGTCTGTACTACCAAGCGTATTCAATAATACTCGAGTTCGATACTCTGCTGAGATCTTTTTTATCTTCAACACGCACAGTTTAAAATTTTTTTTTAATATTGCATTATCACATCCAGTTCTGAGTTATGTCTAAAGTTTCAAGTCTCTAGCTTATCGAGAAGTGGTTTAAAATTCTATTTCAAGATTTTATAGAAACAACACGGCAAGCGTGATAAAAATACTGAGAAATGCTTGAACTTTAAACAAGCATAACTTCTGAACTATCGATCCTACAGGATTGAAACTTCGACCGAAGCCGTACCGGGTACAAATCTACTGGATTGTATAACAAAATACATCATCTCTATATAGAGATATGTCCTTTCGTTGATAAGTTATAAGCAGAAACGTGCCCAAAAGAGGGCGAAAAAATTGTTTTTGTTCACTAATGACGTCACAACTTTTAAACGAATGGACTTTTTCGAATGCGGTTTGCTCGCAAACCTTCTCGAACAAACGCCGCGTCTAATGGTTTAGACTCCAGCTTTCTACGTTCTGTCGTACTCAATTGATGCCGTCACAAACAGACCAAATACGACTTTTTCGTCCTCTTTTAGGCACGGTTCTGCTTATAACTTTTGACTGGTAGCAGCTATTTCTTTATTAGAGTTCTTTCAAATGGCAACTAAGCCGATTATGTGGGATCCATAGTTTCGAAGTTATAACACAAAATTGTGCGGCTTTCTTAAACTTTTTGGCTTACCGTCTTTTTAAACGGTCTATCTTTTTAAACATAGCTCTTCAACGATAGGTTTTAGGAAAAATCTGATACCACCCCCTGGTGATTGTAAATTTAATTAAGTTAATAATCGAGCAGGATTTCTTATTGCACGTAGACGAAGTCGTCCGGTAAAGCGAAGTTTACCCAAGATGAGAACGTTGTCGCATGGAATCGTGACCATACCCTGAAAATAAGCTGATTCGTTATTCATGCATGCACGCACGGATCCCGGCGACGGGATCTTTTTCGGAATTTTGGGCACATTTTTCGAACAAGCTATACGCGCGCCGGTGTTAGCCGGCATATGTGCCCCCGGATGAAATGGAACACGTTCGCGCACTTCGACCAACAGGATGCAGTCGCGCCGGGATGCAGTATCGACGTCCCTTCTCTCTTCTGCCGCGCCACGAAAAATATCAGACCCTTTGTTTTTATATAGAGTGCCTCTAACCCTTCTCGTACCTAGCCCAGAGTCGATGGCTCCGCCAACGCCATTTCATCCCTCTTTTGTACCTAGCGTACGATATACGACGCGTATACAGTCTGTTCCGCAGCATGCAACACCCCCCTGCAAACCTGCATGGAAAACTGCAAGAAGTTAGTATACACACGCATCCAACATCGCATTCCCATATAAACTCGCTTTTTGTTCTACTAACGATGAGTGCTAATTCATACACGTCACAAGCTATCTGTTGAAATATGTCGAAACTGATTCACGCATTTCATTGTATGATAGACCTAATTTTGAGGGTTCATTATAGAATAGATTTAATTTGCAGGGGACGTGTTGAAATATGTCACAATTAATCTTCGTGTTTCTTCATTAAATAATAAATTTAATTTTGAGGGGCATGTTGAAAACTTTCAAAATCGATCTATGTATTTCTCTATTATATAATAGATTTAATTTTGAGGATTCGTTATAGAATATATTCAATTTTTAGGGGGCGTGTTGAAATATGTCGCAAATAATTTACGCTTTTCTTAATTAAATAATAGATTTAATTTTGAGGGGGTGTGTTGAAATATGTCAGCATTAACGCGCGCCTGTGCTGCCATCTAGCGTTTTTATTTCGTAAACGGCGCGCGATCGTCACTACAAACCAATATGGCGGCGCTCTTCAAAAATACTAAGGTATGCTTGGACTTTAAACAAGTATAACTCCTAAACTATTGATCCTACAAGATTGAAACTTCGACTGAAGTCGCGATAAGTACAAATCTACTGGACTACATACGAAACATATAACAATTTATAGGAAAAAGGCGAAAATTTTGAGTCCGATAAGAGCAGTCTTCATCGCACCCCCGATGCATTTCCCCTGTGGCTTGTCGATTTTTAATTTCATTAAGGCACGATTCGTGGAACGGTTAATTTTATTCCTGCTAAGATCTCCGGATCGTAAAATGAATTCAATCAGACGAATTTTTCTGTTCAGCTGCCGAGCTACGTTTAAGATCTCTTTGTGACTTGATGAAAATGAGCAGGAGCTCCAGCGAATCACTCTACGTGATCGCTGGACTGTGGATCTCTCTGCGATCGTATCTAGCTCGCAAGGAACGTACTATATACTGCTGTGCAAAATTAAAGGATCGCTAAATTTCCGTTCAGAGGTATTCAAAGCGTTGGGACTTCGTGATAAATCGTCTTGGCATTTTCTTTATTTCTAGTACCTTTTTGTTTCGAAAACGTCGAAGATTAAAACGTTCATACGAACGATGAAAAATTATTTTAAAGAATGCCACCGACGCGGATTGGAAGATTCGAATCTTGTCTTGAAAACGAGCCCTCGGTGGTTGTTGTACGATTTTCTGGGGCCCAGTTATCGAACGCGAATGAATCGTGTGCTATCGGAATGACACGAAAATGTACTTCGCTTTCTCGCCCGTTACATTTTGTAATAAATTTTTATGAGAAAACGAACAACGGATTTCGAAAGGAGGAAGCTCAAGCTTTAAACCGAGTCAAAATAAGAATGTTCATTACTAATTTTGGGAAGCAGAAGTAAAACAAAAATTGATTTTGTTATATTAAAAACAGTATTACAATATTCTTGAATTTGCTAATTTTTTGCTGTGTTATATTTCTCGCAACATATTTTTCGAAAATGTTCATACATGAATGATGTTCAATTTCAATTTATGTAGACAAACTTGAAGAAACTGGTACCAAATAAAATTCTATTCTCATTGGTAATAGCATTTGTAGATCTAAAATGAATAAAAATCGTATGAAATTCTGTTGACGTTGATACTCGAGCATTTTTTAAAATTTTTATAAGTCATAAATGCAAAAAGATCCGCAGTCTAATAATTACATAGAGAAGGGTTCACATCTCCCCAATTTTTGCAACATGTAAATTATATTTCACCCAACCTATTTTTTAATAAATACATAAACGTGCGCAGTCTAGTTTATAACGCTTCGAACGTGGACCACTTTTAAACGGTAAATTCAGTGAACCTTCCACACGTCGAATGCAAGGAGACTCCTCTGTGATTTGTAACTGCAGTATATTTTCTATAGACGCGACAATATCAGCACGATAGATCCGACCAAAAATATCCCTCCCTTCTTAGTAATCTGATCTTGGCTCGGTAATCGCTGTAAACCACTACAAACACGACGCAGAAAGTCGCTGTTCGATAGATGCGACCAAATCCCCCGAGGCTGTCGCGTCTATAGAAACCATACTGTATCGAACTTGCATGAAACATTCTGGAGAGATTCGAAGGAACAGAACGGGATGAACACTTTTGAATCAGCCTGTAAACGATTTTTCGCGCGAGGTAAAAGCCGTGTTCCAATCCTGGGGATGCGGTCGATCCCGAAGCCTTAATGAAATTATAGTAGCAGAATCTATCGGCGCGCTTTCGCTCCGCATGCCATTCTCTCCGTTTCCTTTTATCGCGGTTCCCAACTCCTTTCTCTCCGTCTAACCAGCTAGCAGCGCGAAGTCTTCGGTTCATTGATAATTCGATTCGTTCGGAACAACAGGATTCGATGTTCGAGCAAAATCGAGAGGCGGGAGAGAGTGGATCGGTGCCTCGGAGAGGTCAAGAACCTTTTCGGGATTCAAGATACATTGTTTCAAATTCTTATTGCCGGGTTTCCAATGCGAAACGGCTGGCACACTATCTTCAGATGGATTTCCAGAAACTGTTTCTTCGTGAACACCTAACATAGATCACGGATCGCGGTCCGACTGGATTATTCTCTTATTAATTGTTCGCAATCTTCACCTATGCAATTTTTATTCAATCAAATCCACCACACTACTCAAACTTCGTCGAATAAGAATTCTAACTTATAGTAATTTTTAGAGGATCTCTAGGGAATTTTGGACTAGAGCCACTTATAAATATATAAGGCTGAAATTAATTAATTAAATTTATTAATAACTTACAACATTGTAAATATAATGATATTAGGAACAATTTTTCAACTCAATTCTTTGATCTTTCTAAGAAATCATCATTTCCTATTTTGTTAAAGACAAAATAATAACTTCACATTGGTGAGTGTTGCCTGAATGTTGCCACAGTCGCCACAAATCAACGTTTTGAAAAAAAAAACACGAGAACATTCTTAAATCCATGAATGTTTTTAACGTAAAACACAAAATCTCCTCCTACTTCTACGTAAAACACAAACACTGACCTTCTTTCAATTTTTTCATGCCAATTAAAAAAATGATGCAGTGAAGGGTTAAACTAAACAAAAACTGCAAAGGCTATGGTTCGAAAAGATTGCACGAACTATCCGCAGTCCAGCGATCAGGAAGGACACCGATTTTGATGTCAAAGTACAACGGTAATGTTGTCAGCAAAATCGTGCGAGCAACGTGTAGAAATCCAGGATTGGCCGGCAGTGAACGTTACACGGCGGACTTTCCTGTGAACTTCCCGTGATTCCGTTCGCGTGCGGTTCGCTGGCACGCGGAGGTAGCAAACGCGTGAATATGCTCGTCGCGTACAAGTGAAATGGGACGGCTTAATCTGCGCGATCCGAAATTATTGGCCACGCGACCATGCCTCGATTCGGTCGCCCGACGCGACGCAATCGACTCTGACGAATTCCTCGGCCCTGCGCCCCACGAATTTACACACACACACACACACTCTCTCCCTGTTCGACGTTCGATCTTCTGACGCGACGAACCCTCCACAAATTCCAGCGGATTAACCTGTTCACCTGTTCATTCGTCTCGAACTCATTTATTCTTAACCCTTGTCCCCGTCACATGCGGCAGTTCGACTCTCTAATTCTAAATGTGTTTGCACACCTTGTATTCACATTTCTCCGATGCAGTTTCTTTCATGAATTTATCAGGTCATCATACAATCTCCATGTTATTCAGACAATATCCGGTTATTCGTCGTTCGAAAATGAATTAAGTGGAACAAATAGGACTAAGTTTTCTGGAGAAGATATTATTATACAGGGTGTCCCAACCGATTTTGACATATTGATTTTCTCGCTATTTTTACTCGTAACAACAAATGTTTCAGCGGTAGCTTGAATGGCATCGAGTCTAGCATATTCCGATATTATTAGTTTTTTTTGGAGGGGACGCGTAAAGGTCATATAAAGGTCAACCTTGTTTTCTTTTTTTTTTAAAATAGAATCAGGTATTTCTTAATACATTAATTGATGCAGCTGGACATTCGTTATTAAAAAGTTCGAAGGTACAGTGGCGAAATGTTAGTAGTTCAGGAGATATTTCAATTTGAATGATTCTAGAACAATGCATATCATTAATGTTTGATCGAGCCTGTGCGTTGACAGCATTACATTACACGTTTTGTGAATTCGTGAAAAGCTATAGGAAATGTATGAAACAAAGTAAAAATGAGAATAAATACGTATTTCTGAGCGATCGTTGTATCTGTTAACGATTGTGGCCATGGATATTCAATTTAAGGAGCAGTACATTCAGATGTACCATTGGAACCAATAATGCGCAGCCAATCGGGTTCCATGGAAATATCACCGACACAAATTTTCCCGACACGGTTTTCACCGACAACATTTCATTGTCTCCAGATTTGACCGTTAATAACTGTGGTCGACTATGAATTTGATCAATAACGAATTTGACCGGCAACAAATATAAAACGGAGTTGATCAGCATATGTCCTCTACGCGTCTACCCACATAAGACCTATTAACATCCTCGAAGAACAGTTGTGAAGCCTCTGGAAAATATTTCTTGCGCCATCTAATACCCTATCCTACCCCTATCCTAACCTTACACTATACTATTACTATCGAATTCCTTTCAGTGCTACGAGTACTTTCCTTTTTAACCTTTAACTGAAATACTCCATGTGCCATCCAATGCCCTATCCTAACCTTACACCGTATTATTTTCGAAAACCTTTGGGCTCGTGAATTCCTTTCAGTGTTACGAGTACTTTCCTTTAACCTCTCAACTGAAATATTCCATGCGTCATCTAATACTGTGGTGCCCAAAGTGGTTCAGAACCCACCTTAATAAACTATCGAGCTACGTAAAATAAATAAAAAAAGAAAACAGTTATGAAGAATGCATCAAAACGCGACGTAGCCAGCACAAACTGTTCTAATCCCAGTCGCCATGTTTCAACAAACGAAGCAGCTCGCTATCCGACACCCGTCTTCTCGGCACCCTTCTCCTCCTGCGAAGTGGAGGATCCAACATTTGCCAAAGTAACGTTGCGACTCGAAAATTCGCGGGATCTCTGTGTGTCCCTCGAGTACACCAACTCGAGAGCGTTTCAATCGAAGAGGGTCGTCGAGCGCGATAGCTCCGAGAGAGCTGTGCTCCGTTTTGTAGAAAGCGACAGAGATAGAAAGAGAAGAGAAGAGCAAACGAAAGAAAGAGAGAGAGAGAGAGAGAGAGAGAGAGTGTCTGCTGAAAGGGATCTGTCAGGAACGAGCGTCCTTCTCGCGGCACGAGAAGCAGCAGCGAGCAGAGCATCGCGCGTCGCGTCGTTGCGCATCGCGCCACCAGAAATGCACGTTCCGGTGCATTTTTCCGAACGATCGGTCCTCGACAAAACTACTTTCGCGCCCCCGATTCTCTCTGTCCCGCACGTATCCCAGATTCTCGTTCTCGCACAACGGTTCGCGTAGGCCAACCCCGATTCTTCGTTCCACCCCCCGGAAGAAACGAGGTGCGCAGCGTACGTGACGCTGCATTTACATAACCGCCGCTGCAAATTGTCAATGCAGCCGGCTCCGAAAATAAAATATGCGCGGCTGTTCCCCGCAGAATCGCGGCCTCCGGTCTCGAGGAACAGGCGTCGTCGCCCTCCCACCATAGGACGCCAACCCAGCCGTAGACGAACGAGAAGAAAAAGCATGGGAAGAGCTGTGCATCCGTGCACGCGTCGATGTTACGCACCCGGCCTCCGTCGACGGGATCGTGATTTAAGCGGCCGTGCAGACGAATAAATTTCGACGATTCCCTACAGAAGAATACCACCGCGATTTTATTCCAAGAGTCTCTGCGTCTATGCGACAGCGCAGCGCCCGATAGGCTGCAATCTGCCGGCGTCGGAGTCGAGGAGAAAATGGTTAACGCGTTGACTGCCGCGGCGTGTATATACGCGAGCGTATATACCCTTTCTTTAGAAACTCCTCAGTCTTTCAAGTTCATTTTTTATCTTATTTCGTAGTCGAAGTGTTAAGTAAACGTGCACACTTTCTCCGGTCCAACCCGTAGAAAAATGCCCCAACGATTTTAATTATCGCCGCGCCTGGTACGCTGCAACCGACACACACAGTCCATCCGCAAAGTAACCGGTAAAACGGACGACCTATATGTTTCCGTTCGCACATAGCTATTAGAGTGTTCGCGTGGAGAGAACACCGCTAGTTGAATATTTATAAGCGCTATATGCGGTCGAAGAGTTAGAGATTCGTGCAGACAAATAAATTTCACCGGTGCGAACGGCAGAAAACTGCCTCGCCGATTTCCACCGTAGCGTCCGCGCCAATGCAGAACCAATGTCCCCGATAGGCTGCAACCAGCAGACACCGCAGCCTCGAAGAAAGATGTAGAATGGGTGGACCAAAGGTTTCCGTGCACACGTAGCTGCTGCGCAACGTTAGGGGTTGTCTACAGTAGGCGTCAGAAGCTGTGATTTAAGAGTTCGCGCAGACAGATAAATTTCAACGATTTCCAACGGTGGCGGATCTAACGGTAAGCAGACTAAACCAGCCGTGTGGGGCCCCGAAATACCATAAGGCCCCGAATTTTTAAAATAAATTTATGAATTTTCTTTTTTGTTTATAAGGTTATAAGAGATTTCGTGCAAGTTGTATATCTAACTTGAGCTCGAGGCAAATTTTTACCGCTTTGGGCCCCGGAATACCATAGGGCCTTGAATACGCTGCATTCATGTTTTTACAAAAAATTCAATTTACTTACGAAAAGTTAAGTTCAGGAGTTTTCTATTTCTAACTTGAGCTTGAGGGCCCAAAAATTTTTACCGTTTCGGGCTTCCACTTCAGCTACCACTGGTTTCCAAGCCCCGAAGAATGCGGCGACGATGCTCCACGTGCACTGAAAGCAAGGTATTTCCCTTCACGCGAAGGTTCCTCGATACAGAAAATGTTTTAGGCAATTTCTTTACTACGAACCGGCTGCTCTTAAGCATTTCAGTCTCACTCGATCGGATATCGATATATCGCTTTATCTCGCCCCGTGTTCAACCGTGCCTTCCTTTTTTTCTATGGTTCCCCGAGTACGCGTTGCTCCCAGCGGTTCGTTTTCCCTACCTTCTTTCTCTTTCTCTGTTGCCATCTCCTTCCTTCTCTGCTCTTCACCCGGGGGTGCATCGAGCTAGTTTTTTTCCAACTTTTTAACGCGGAACGGACCGCCGCTGTTTATCTTCGGTCAGCAACGCGCGCGGTGGCTGCGCGAGGGACGCGGCCCGCGCGCATAAACGTCTGCATACTTTCGCGGAGCTCTCGATCCACTGAATCCCCGCCGAGAGCTGAAAATCACCGAGGAAACTTCGCTTTTCCCCGGATGCCTCCCGGCGAATTCACCCCCATCTCCTGCATTTTCCTCGGCCCTTTTCCCTGTTTCTCGACGAGTTTCGCCGCTGCTGGTCGACTTTCTCGCGAAATCTTGCTTCTTACCACGCAGATCGGACCAGATGCTGCTATTCGCGTTTAGCATTTTGGGATTTCGAGCTCCCAGACCTTTCAGAGGAGCTTGAACGAAGTGGAACGATCGGTGGAACTGGCCAATAAGTGAAACGTTCTGTGTTCACTTTTCAAATTTAGTTTAACAAACTTGCGAGTATCGTAACTTGTTCGTATCGCTCTTGGCGATCGAATCGCTTGACCACATGCATTCCATTGTTTTGGGATTTCTCCTAAATGATCCTACCATAAAGTACAATCTTCGACCGGTAATTTATCACCTTAAATGTTGAAACATACCCACTGGAAGACATTCGAAGTGTCAGTACACGGGTTGTCTCCTCAAAAATTTTTTTTTAATGGGACTATATATGTTTGGCTTGCACAGAGAAATTTCGGTGATCAGTTTTTCGTGACTAACCCTGTATATTGTAGCATTTTGTTTAACATTCTCAAATGACCACATTTCGGCCCGTCCTGTATAATAGAAATTAGTTAAAGATCAAGACCAGAAGAACGTACCCATCGTCCACCGCAGTGTCTACAGTAAATCCTTAAATACTGTCCGGGGTCGCCTACGTAAACGTTGCCCAGTGCGAGTCCCATGGAATTCGCGGACACAAATTTCCCAGACACGGTTTTCACTGACGACAGTTCACCGACTTTAGCTTTGACCGTCAATAACTTTGGCCAGCAACGGCTTTAACCGAAAACGACTTTGGCCGCCAATGAATTTGACCGACAACAATTTTATATATCTCGTCGGTCATTCCATTGACGGTCAAAGTAGTTATCGGTCAAAGGTGTTGAACAAATCTGTAGTCGGTTTTTCCAAATTTGTGTCGGTGATTTCCATGGTACCCGTCGAATGCCTACTCACTGCCTGTCAACGCTATGCCGACGACGGCGATACTTTTCGGTCACGCGATCCGTATTTCATTCTGTCCTTTTCTACGTTCGGCTCTCTATTGAAGTCTCGCAAGAAAAAAATAGTCTTCTGGCTGTTAGAGAGTATTCGGCTGTTGGAGAGTATTCGAGGATTTACTGTATAAGGAACCCCGTCCGACTAGATTCGTGGTTGCCGAGATTCTCAAGGCGAGGAATGGTCTGTGGGACCGGAATTGGTGAGAAATCGGTCACAGGTAGCTGGTATCGGAGGCGTTTAACGCGTCATAGACGCGACGCTCGTCCGGCGAATTGTTCTTGAGCAGACTGCGTCCGTTCGGAATATCAATGTCGGCGCGCGACTAGAATCGGAAACAGGAGACTCTGAATAATCGTGCATCAAAGACACCCGTACTAGAAGCAGCTACAGCAACGACGACACACGGCAACAGAGAAAGAGAGAGAGAGAGAGAGAGAGCGTTCCCACCGTCCTGTTCGTATCTCTATTTATCCGTGGCGCTTTAGAAGGGCAATTCTGTTGGGAACAGCGGGCTGGTTTCGTTCGTTGTTGCTTATCTGCGCGATGCGTCGCCGTAGCCTTTCAATTCTGCATGAATCGCGCGCTGTACCTCAGTTTCTACGTAAAATCTACACTGTGTCGCCAGAGTGTAAGTCGGAGAGAGGTACGTGCCACGCACGAACGAATGCACGCATATGCAGATGCGTATGCGACGCAACCAGAGCAAGGAGAGGGGGCGGGCGAGAGCACGCACGGTTGTTTCTGTGGGTGCACGCGCGGTCCCGCGGTGCCGTCGTGTTGCCATACAGAGCTGACGATGCGTTTAATTAAACCGGCTGTCGCCCCGTCTCTTGGCATTGTTCCCCGGCCCTGAAAAGTTCTGTCCCGAACCGCCAGCCGCCCATTGTCAGGCACAAGCTCTCGTTTGCGCCGCGCGCATTCCGCGCCCGACAATGCGCCGTTATTTGTTGCTCATTTGACGGACAACAGAAACATATCAGTCACAGCCGGCTCTCCCGCGATCCCCTAACTATCCTCTAACCAGACACCGCCCACGCCATCGTTCCCTCCCGCAGTCTCAACTGTTAGCGTCCTCCCAAGCAGGGATTTATCGGTTTTCTGGACGATTACACGGTCCAACAGCCAAAAAACCTTTCGATTCTCGCTATGTGGGTCTTATAGAGTTTTTCGCTCTGATCCCGAATCTGGCTTTGATGTTTCTCCTGTGTGTGTGGACACACTTTTTGAGAAATTTTAGTTTAAACAAAAACATATTTTTCAACTTTGAACAAAGATTGTGATGTTATTATAAAAGATGTTGTATTGTTCTTTACATCAGAAGATTCTCTAGATTTTCCCGAACCCAGTGATGTGCAATAGTAATACATTATGATTGTTTAAACATGTTTAAACATGCTTAAATAATCATTAAAGACGAAGAGGCACCACTTTTGCACCGTTTTTTTGATGATATTGTTTATTGTATCTGAAAAAATAAGGGTCCAGCGGAAAATCGAACTACACCACGCGATAGAGTAGACTTTTATCTTGAGAAACCATCCTGTAAGATTTCAAACGTCTACGTTTTTATCGAGACCAAAAGCAAAATATCATCGCGGAACACGAGTCGCCGAGAGTGATGCTCTGCCACTCCACTAGCGCGGCGCGGCGTAACGGCGAGGCAGCCGCTTTAAACACATAATAGCGGCGCTTATTTAAATGTTTTATTTATTATTGTTATTTGTTTCTATTTCCACATTCTATTGATATATTTATTCTTTATTTATTAGTTTATAATAAAAATAGGAATTTACAAGATAGTAAACATACCTAAAACCTCTTTCTTCTTGGCCGTCGTTTATAAGAAATTGTCCACGCGTGTTTCGAGCTGTTGCAGCAGACTGTGTCTAAGAAATCTAAATTTCACGTTCTATCTGTTTGAGACCGAACAACGATTAAAATATTTACACTAAAATACACACAAATTGACCAGCCGAATAAAATATACTTAACTCCATTACATATAAAATTAGGTGTAATGAAAGCATTCGTCAAATCTTATAAACGACGGTCAGCATGTTTAAACATGTTTAAACAATTATAATGTATTACTATTGCACATCACTGGATTCGGGAAAGTCTAGAGAATCTTTTGCTGTAAAGAACAATACAATATCTTTTATAATAACATCATAATATTTGCTTAAAGTCGAAAAATATGTTTTTGTTTAAATTCAAATTTCTCAAAAACTGTGAGTCTAAGGAAAAAATGGAGACAAGATTCGGAATGTTGAATGTTGAATTGTTGGACAGTGCTATACTCGATCGAAAACCATCGCGTACACGTTTATCTGATAGTCCACAAGATTAGGGCACTCGTCATTGCATCACTTCTTTAATCATTCCAGTTATTTAATCAATATTTGGCGGCTGATAAGAGCTGTTGTAGGTATTGTGTCAAAATCGTTGCCGGATGAATTCGTTGTCTGTCAAATGCGTTGTCGATCAAAGTCGTTTTCTGGGAAATTTGTATCGGCGATTTCCATGGGACTCATATATGCTATGTATTGGTATCGGTGACGGATCAGCTGGTAGCAGGAAAGTTCTTGACTGTTTGTCCATCTTGTGGTGAGCGTAGGAGGTCGGCGGCCACGAATATATTGTATTTAGAGAAATAGTTATGTCCCTTTCAAGTTACTGTGATGAATTCACAAAACTCTGACAAGTCTCATGCTGTCATTCGGAGAAGCGATACCCTTTCGCTTATTATTATAAGTTACGACGGCCATAAATCACTGAACGCAGCGGTGCGGCACGTTCAGGTGCGCTCACCTTAAGGGCTTGTTCAGACGTTCCGCGGATCCTTCGCGGAAAAATGTTGTTCGACGAGAGAAAACCGCTGAAGTCGTTCTCCGACAACGAGACGCTCGAAATGATCGAGCCAACGCACTCTCGATGCCAGGAGGGGATCCTCCATGGAACTGTTCCGGTCAGTCTTTTATCCCCTCGTAAAACTTCTTCATACTTTCGCGGGACTCGCCGTTAAACGGCTTCTCTGACTTTGCCAACTAGAACCGTCAGACGAGCCCGCCCCTAGATAAAGTCCCAGCCTCTGATTAGCTGGTCTCAGTGGCGCGTTAGCCTATGA